>NW_004624735.1:26595158-26657394 GCF_000247695.1 Heterocephalus glaber
TTCTGTGCAACTCAGGACCTCGGTAGGCCGTGCACAGACCTGCCTGTCTGCAGCTGGCCTGAACTCTTTCTATGCATCAGAAAATCTACTAAATATTTACATTCATTAACCTATTTAATATTGGTAAGATCTGAATGAATAAATACTCATTTTCAGCATAATATAGGAGTTTGTGAAAGGAAACTTTGCTTTGAAGTATAGTGGTCAGTTGTGAAAAAAAATCACACAGTCATATTTGTGTGTGATACACGTTTGCAGAGCATGACGTACAAACCCAAGCAGAAAAAAAGTGGAAGAGACAGAGCCAATGGAGAAGCCAGGTATTTTAATAAGTAAATTTCTCCTTCAAGAGCAAAGAAATTCATAGCTAGAGGATATCTGTGCTAACCTCTGTCCTCTCCTCTGCCTGTGACTCACTGATTCAGCCGAACAAACTTACTGAATACCTACTATGGGCTTATGGTCGGGATAAGCCATGAGAAAGGCAGACACAAGCTTGGTCCTCAGAGTTGGGATAGACACATAAAATTTTACCATGCAGTGTAAGTGTGCTGTGAGATCCCTAAGTTTCATAGTCAAAGTAATACAACCGAGTAAATATGATCTGCCTGCCTCTAGCTGTGTGTACGGATGTATGAACCCTGAATTTCACTCCTGGCCTGTATTTGTTTCCTAGGGCAGCTGTAACAAGGAACCCCAACTGAGTAACTTAAAATAACAAAAAATCATTCCCTCACATTTCCGGATGCCCAAGGTCTGTAGTTTGGATGTGGGGAAGGCCATGCTTTCTTTGTAGGGTTTAGGGAACTATCCCTTTTGCCTTTTCTAGTTCCTGGTGGATCCAGACCTTCAGGGGCTGTGGCAGCATAATTCTAATCCCTGCCAGCGTCCTCACATGGCCTGCTTCACTGTGTTACCTTCGTGTTTCCTTCCCCATCTCATAAGGTCAGAAATCACTGGATTTGGGGGGAACCCGCATCCACTATGACCTCAACCTAACTCGATTACATCTGCAGTGATCTTATTCCCAGATACAGTAGTATTCTGAGATTTTTCTGGGTAAGCCTCGCACATATCTTTTTGAGGAGACAATTCAGCACATTATACAGCCAAAACATTTTTTATTTTTCTCTGGAATTGGCTAGCCTTTGGGCAATTTGCCTGTGTTGATGCTCAACTTTCTTGAAATATTTGCAACTTGGCTCTCAGTCACCTCTGTTTCTTTGTGTTTGGCTTGCTTTGAGGAAAGGACTTCCTTTATTCTCAAAGGAAATTTGTGGCTCATATGATATTAATGTCCTAGGCAGGTATACTGTAGACCCTAGGAGGAGACTAGACTAGCTAGTTGAAGAAAGCAAACAAGGGAAACTGACAAGTTCATTTGGTTTAGCACACAACATCTAGTGAGAAGCAGTCCCCTGAGGAAGGGCCCTTTTGGATGGATTCTGACCCTAGCCACCTTAAAAGTGCCTGTAATAGATTGAAAGGCCCACAACACATGTTTGTGAACTCCTCTTTCTAAATCTGAATCGTTATTTAGAAGTTGTATTGGGTGGAGATACCAATATACTAACAAAATCTCCAAGAGTTGCCATGGTAATGTAAGGGTGAAAACCTGTTTGTCTGATATAACAGGCAGCAACCAGTCAGAACATTGCTTTTTAGGATTAATTTCCATACCCCTTCTGAGTTTCAACGCTGGGGTGTCCCAGATCTTTCCCAAGATGTTAGCAAATGCCTAAGAACTAACAATTCTATTTTCAGATCCTGCTTCTGAATTGGTGTCATTTAAATTTAAAATCAGATCTGAGCATCTCTACTACTTTCTGAAAGAACTAGCGGTTCACCCAATGTTGGAGTGGGATTCATCGCTGTAAGAGGTCACACCGCTGAACAAGAACTTTCTCTGTCTCTGTCTGTCTCCGTTTTTGTCTCTGTCTGCCCTGCCCCTGTTCCTGTCTTGCCTCCACCACCCCAGTCACTGTCACTTTCAGACTCCTTCCTCTAGACCTCCTTGGAACTTGTAGAGCAGATGAATTTTCTATCTCTTGAGCTACAGCATCAGTGAAGTGGGTTTCTATGTATTTCTTCACTGTACTGGCTAAGGACACTTTCACTGTCCTTCTCTAAGAGGTATATCCTACCAGGTACTAAAACAATAAACACTTTCTCCATCTCATTATCCTGAGTTGGGAAGCTGTTAGGATTTTATTTTACTTTACTACCTATTACCATCTTCTCTCTAACAAGTTGTTACTTCCTGTTTAAAAGGAATGGGACTGTTAAAGACCTCTTTGACATTTACTGGTATGTTGGCAATTTGGAAGTTAAATGTTTAGAAAACATGACTTTACCAATTCCTCCTTTCAAGAGCTCTGAAATATGAAAGAAAACCAAAATCATTTGACTTTTAAGCAATTTTTTTAGTTGAGCTTGGAAAACAGGCATATCCCTCTGAATGACAATAACAGAAGCAGTCTTCATAATTCTGTTATGGTCTAGGCCTTATTTCATAAAAGTACATAAATCAATAATTTCTATTTGGCTATACCAAGTCTCTTATAATAGGTGATCCTTTTACCAGAAACAGGGCTAATATATTTCCTGACAATGAGATATAATGGTGCAGAACAATTGTTCTTGATTCTGACTATGATCAGAATCACTGAGTGAGGAATTTTTTAAAAGCATATTAATGTCTTTCTTAGTCCACCCATAAAAGTTCTGACTTAATTGGTCTGGGGTGGGACCCATGGAGTTGAGATTTTTTTAAAACTCTCCAAGTGATTCTCCTGTGAAAAAAATGCTAGTATAGTACAGTGTGTCTCCACCTTCAGTGTGTGCATGGATCTGACTCAGTGAGTGGGTTTAGTCAGGCCCTGATATTCTGCATTTCTGTCCACATCCAGATGGCTCCTATGCTGGAGTCCTGAGTATCATACAGAGTTAGTGACAAGGTGTAATGGAATTGACATTATCTTAAAAAATGAAAAAAACCCAAGTCTAAGAATCAATTTGCTGTTGAGTTTTGTTTATATTTCTAAAATGCACAGATCCTGTTCTCTATACAGTAGAAACAAAATTTTGTATACCTTGGGGTTAATGTATGGACTAAAGGTGGCATGAAAGGCTACTTGCATAGGACTTGACACTAATGCTAAATGAAGGCCAGTTCCACCTCCTGTGACTCCTCTTTACCTCTTTACCAACCTATAAAAGCCAAATGAGAAGCCTGCTGTTGGAGAGTGGGTGTCATGGGGGTGTTAGCCTTTGGAGAAAGGAGATAGAGAAGTCACAGTAGCTTGGTGGGCATCAGACTAGCAGTAATAACAAGCAGAAAACAGCCCAAGACCACAGTTCTAAGTATAAGTCTTCTTGGGTCCCTTGTCTTTGTTTATGCTAGTCCTCTCATCTATAATGTCCTTGCTTCCAGATTACAAATTAGAACTCTAACCCCCTAGCCAAATCACAGACATTTTTTAAAAATTGTGAGAGGTTTTAAGACAGGTGCTAAAGGGTGTAGAGTGTAGGTGTTGCCACTGTGGGTCCAGCTCGGGGGATATATCAGACCAATCTGGAAAAGACACTTGAGGCCAGGTTTTTTAGCAACAGGTTGAGTTTGGATCAGATGTTGCAGGCTTGGGAAGCCTGGAGGGATGTGGGACTATTAGATAAGTGCAATATTTTAGAAATATTAATTTGCTTTTTGTGGGATGGATCAGAAGACTAAAAACAGGAGAAAAGTGGGAAAGGGGAATGCCATGAATTTGGTAATATTTACTGAAAACTGGTTGATTGGTGACATTGTGTTCAACAGAGAAAACCAAGACAAGCAGACAAATTTCTATCTGTTCTCAGGAAATTCTGTCCTCCTAACTTCTTACTACTGAGACTGAGAGTAATCAGAGATCAGTAAGAATTATGACAAGTGTCTGAAGAAAACACTTAGAATGCAATAAGAATACATAGCAGGGGATATTAACTCTTTGTTGAAGTCAAGAAAGTCAGTGACTCTCAAACTGTTCTATGTGTTGTGTGAGCTCTGGAAAGTGGAAATGGGGGTGGCTTACAGGAGGAGATGCATTACTTACACCCCAACTGTGCCATTACTGAGTGAGAGACTGTGGGACTGCTATACATTTCCTCCCTGGTAAAAGGATAATTCTCCATACTTTCAGGGGTTGCTATGATGTCAGTGAGACAACTCATTGCTAACGGCATAGTGCTTGGCACATGGTAAAGTGCAGAACTGTAGATCTACAGTCCTTTGTTTTTTGGCTGGTCATGCTGAGCACCTACCAAGTTTGTACCACAGAAAGAGCCACTGCTGACTGAATTGCCACTAGTGCCCTGTCTTCCAGTCCCTTGTGGAGGAGCATGTGGTTATTTCTGGTCATAAGAGGGACACGTGTCACTTCTAAGTGGATTTTCCAGTGCCCCCTCTGTGGTGCACACATGGTCACATACTGGGTGTCAGGTCACCTGGGTGTCTGTATTCACTGCAGCCACATCCCTCTCCTCAAACTTCATTCAGCATAGAGCTTGACCAGTGAGCACATTCTGTTTAAATCAGCCGTCTCGAAAGGGTAGATATCTTACTGCAAAAGGCCGTAGCCATCCTTGCTAGAAGATCATTTCACACCCAAAAGTGATCATACATTAGTACTTAAAGTGATGTGCATTAGGAATCTTGCATTTATGCAAAGTAAGGGAATAAGTGACTGAAGGAGATGAAATTGTAAGCCCTGTACAGGTGCTAAGAGTGAGGTGCTCAGAGTACCTCTTGGGGTGCTGCTGCTGTTTGTGCAAAATCCTCAGACACCAGGAAGAAGGGAAATGGCCCTCCCCCCAGTTTAGGATCAATGGCTTTGGATTTGATCTGCATGGAGCAGCTGGACTTTAATGTGACTCTGTGACTTGTGGCTTCACTTAACAATGGGACCCTCAATACACAGGCAGACACACACACACACTCACACACTCACGTGTAACCACAGACCCAGGTTTGTTCAATTTCTTCTTAGTGATGGACTCAGCAGCATTCTGACCAAGGGGCTCTGCCCATGGAGTGCAGAGTGCTTGACTTTAGCCTTCTCTGCGGTGAAGCTGTCTGCTTTTTCTATCTTCAGCTTCTTGATTTATTATGGATGCACCTCAGGACTACAGGGATATGTGGCTCATTGTATGCATTATAAAACCAGCTTCAACATACCTTTGTGCTCAAATCCTTCCCTCCCTACATAAATATTAAGCATTTTCTAAATATACATGCACACATATATGCATGCACAAAAATGGCATAATATTTTCTTTCTTTGGAGTTTTGTTCTGCAGCCAAGTTGTGAAAGCAAATAGACTTGAGTGAAAGAGAACTAAATAGAATTGGATGATTGGATCTTAGCTTTAGCTTGGACACAAGTAAGATAGAGCCATTATTTCTTCATTCATTCATTCATTCATTCATCTACTGATGGAACATCAGCAATGTTTCAGATACAGATCTAAGCTCTAGATATTAAAAAATTTACCTATTTTAAGGAGCTCTCATTCCCGAGTGGAGACAGACTCTAACCCAGAGTCTCTCAAACTCGAATGACAATCCCAATCACCTGCGGATTATTATTCAAGCAGAGGCAGCTGGAGATTCTGATTTCTTTTGTCTGGTGTGGGACCCAAGATTCTGTATTTCTAGAAGGTTCCCAAGGTGATGCTGCTGGTGGCCCAGGGAGCAGGCTTTGAGAAGACCTGACAGACATATAAATACATACATACATAATAATTCTATAGGGGAAAATGTAACTCCCAACCTGTTGGATGTCAGATATGCTGAGTTTGTGTTCCCTGAAATTGAAGAATCAATTCTAATGAACAATGGAGGTAAAGTGTAGGAAAGATTTATTGAGAGACCACTCCTGAGAGATAAGAGGGGACCCACAAGTGGGTTGCCACTGAGACCACTTCTCTAAGAATGATTTATAGAGCAAAGTCATGAGGTGGGTACAAAATAGCAAAACGAGCACAGTGTTGGTCAAACTACAATCAGCCAGTAAGATTATAAGCGCAGACACTTAGGCAATATTGATCCAGTAGGGAAGTGGGTCAGGAAGCAAGAGGAATGGAGAGAACAGAGGCATCTTGGGAAGGGGTGGGTCCCAATGCTCTGGTCGCCCACCTGGGGGACTGATGTCTATCTGGACTTCCTGGACCAGGTGATAGCAATTATGGTACAATTCCCAGTTACTGCTTATCCTCAGGCAGGCCTGCAGGACTGGCTGTTGCATCTTTATTCTGAGGCCTGGTCTTCAGATCACCTCCAGCCACAATTCTGATGTCTTTATTCTTTCTGCTGACTTCCTTGAGAGCCCTGTCCCTCTCTGACTATACATTAATTCCTATTGGACTTAGCTTTCTATAATAATATAATGCAGTTAGCGATAAATGTAATAAAGAAAAATAATAAAGGAAAGGAAGGATGTGCAGTGCACTGAATGCTGTTCTTTTAGGTGGGAGCTTCAGAAAGCCATGGATGAGGGGAGAGCCTCTGAAAACCACTGGGAGACCAGAATCACCACATATGGGAGGCCTGGTGGGGAGCATCCTCCCCTGGCTGCCACAGTCCGCCCAGCCTCTGTGCTTTGGGGTAGCCATGCTTCTTTTCACTGCTGCATTTAAACCAACTTACGATTTAATTGGCTTTGTGTTTCACTACTTTGAGCAAGAATAGCACTCCCTGTATTTGAAACCCCAAAGCTCTAGTGCTGAGAAGTTGCTCATTAAATGAGCCAGGCATCATTAAAATCACTTCACAGAAAGGAAATTATTACCCACTGAAGCGCAAGGAGATAGGTCTTGTTATCTTCCCCATTTTATAGACTGTCATGGCTTGGGTGTAGATGTCCCCCACAAAGCCTCATGCAGTCATAGGTGGCTTCTTCAGAGGTCGCTGAAGCTAGGGTGTGTGACACTGGGTTACTTGGTTTGGCACTGTCCTAATCCCCCCCACCATGGTCTGGATAAGATAAAAGGGGCAGGGATCTCTTGTTGCTTTTGCTACCGTGTGGGTGCCATGAACTGTTTCTCTGCGATGCCCCTCTGCTATGTGCCACTATCACTTGGAGCCAGCCAATCATGGACTGAAACCTCTACAAACTGTGAGCTGAATAAACCTTTCTCTTTTAACTTTGGGTGTCGGGTATTTTGTCTCAGGAAGGAGAGAACAGTAACTGACACGCAGACGAAGTAACTGAGGCACCAAGACACTAAGTAATCTGCTTAGGATCGTAGCAATGGGAAATGGAAAACCAAGCTTTGAACTCATCTGTCTTTTTTTTTTTTTTTGGTACCGGGGATTGAACTCGGGAACTTGCGCTTTTGAGGCAGGCGTCAGAACCACTGAGCTAAATCTCTGGCCCCTCAGAACTCATCTGTCTTAAAGATGGAAGAAATGGGTGGGTGGATGGATGGATGGGCTGTTGAAGTTGAGCCATGAAGAGTTATCAAATAGCTTTTGTGTTGAGAGGATGCATAACATAATTAGAACTGATGGGGAAGGTTTCAGTGAAGCAAAGAGAACACCATGGGTGGAGGAGTTCAGAGAGAGGAGTGAGGGAGCCAGCTCCAGGGGAATAGGGAGCTACACAGCACATGCGGCTGCCTAGCTAGGCACCAGGCCCCACTCTATGAAAGCGGGAGGCATTGTCAGAAGCTGGAGGGCAAGGGAAAGCAGATTCAGGAAACCCCTTCCTCTCCAGGGACCTGACAAGTTGTGTTTTAATCTAATGAATACATTTAGGAAGTTGGGCCAAGAGGAATGTGATTATTTAATTGTTCAACTCAAAGGGTACGAAGTATGCTATTACCCTGAGGTCATGACTCCAAGGTTCATTTCAGGTTATTACCAAAGAGGAAGGTTTTGGAACTAGAGTGGTTGATTGATTCTTTCTTTCCCGCTGTTACCCTCATTAATTTACAAAGATTCATTGTGTTGGTGCTAATTTGCAGAGTCTGGAATGAAATGTAAAACAGATTCAGACCGATAAGGATTGTTTAGTATCTGCTGTTCTATCTTGTTCCTTCCCCTACATTTTCCCTTCTAAAGATTTTCAGGTACATGAATTTCCAGGCTGTGTTATAATTAACTCTTTTTCCACATGACAAAAGTTGTGTTTAATGATTAAACAGCAATCAGGAAGTAGGTACTTGACATTTCATTTCCAATCTGGCATAACCGTGGCTGTTTTAATATTTTCCTTCTGACCTAAGCATGTCAGGTCAGAGTAGCCTTCTGAAAAACAGGAAAAATTGAAATGCAAATCTGAACACCTTATCCCACACTAATAAAACATTTATTTTTAAAAGTCTCCCATGACCAAGACCTGAAAGACAAGATTCACTCTTGATGCTTCAAAACCATCCATGATTAGCCTTAACTTATCCCAGACCCACGATCTGTCATTGTCCAAAAGAGCTCACCCTGCTGTAGTAGAAACACCTTTGGGGCCTTCTCTTTCTCTGAAAAGACTTCTCCTGCATTTAAATATTTGCCAGGTACTTTTTCTACAGATGGTGGGTTCTGTAGGAATTCTTTCCAGGTTCTTGGTGTCCTAAGCGAAGAATTGGATAAGACATAGAAAAGTCAGGGGAAATGCAGATTTATTTAAACTGGAAGGTGTTTAGCTATATAGGAGGAGAACAGGCCAATGAGCACTCACAGTAGCCTGGAAGTTAAGGGAAAGGGGTCTTTTCAATACAAAATTCTCCTTCAGACAAATAAAGCACTGGGACAGTTCTCTTATCACAACCTGACTTAGCCTGGGGCTAGATTTAAATTTGTCCCATTGAAAGACTTATTGGGCTTCTAGCCAGACAAGAAAGACTGAAAGTAGAACTGCAAACAGCTCTAGCTTCAAATGAGTGGTTAAAAATATCACTTTTTCATTTGTTTAGTGTACAGTGCTCGGAACTGTGGAGTCATTTTGGGTCTTGTGTTCTGGCCATGTCCTGTGGGTTTTTATGACCCACGCCCAGTTAGTTGTCTGGTTTGCCCCAGCCCTAATCTCCTTCCTTAACTTTTCATCATTTTGTGACCCTCCCCTGACTCCCATAAGCAAAAAACACTCAACAACTTAATGTGATTTCTTAGTTTCTACACGGACAGTTGCCACATTTTGCCATAATTATTTGTCTGCATGCATGTTGTGTTGTGATTATGTGCATATTCTTCACTTCCTGTGAGCTTCTGAGGCCAGGGGAGTAGATCACATCTTAAGCAGTTCTCTGTACCACATTCTTGACTGACTGTCAATAACAGGAACTTTGTGTTGATGGAGTGAACAAATGAAAGGGTGTCTGACTTGCCCAATATGCAGGATTATGACCATCAAAGAATATGTTAAAAGGTGAAAAGCTTTATAAACCCAAAAGCTCAAAGAGTGTGATGATGTTAGGAATCATTTGTTTATTAAAGTACTTTGAAAACATTTTCTAGCTCCATTTTGGTTGTGGACATTTAAACATTTTTTTCTGTCTTTAACTGCAGTAATTCTTTCATTCAATATTGATCATGGTGCACTAAACATTATCTCTTTTTGTCAGAGGAAGTTACTTATTTACTCATATAATCAACAAATACGCTGTTCAAGTACTGTGTGAGAGACACTGGGGACAGAGTGAGAAGAGACCTCAGCCTCATGGATCTAGGACCACAGTGGATTAAGGCTAAAGTGAGTCCCACAGGGTTGAGGTGCTCAAACCTTCTCTACTTTGGGCCACCACCTCATGCAGTGGCTGCCCTGTAAACTGACCACAGTCATCTCCTATTATCCGAGCCCTCTGTTCATCTCAATGCTTCGATCCTCGCTGGCTAGAGTTTGCAGTTGAACATGCTCTTTCTGTGCTCAGCCTCTATGGAACTAAGCTATCCGGGCTGGTCCTTGGGTGTTGTGACAGCCTGCATCCCAGGCTGGCTGACCACATTCTGCCTACCTTGATCTCCAAAGAAAATTACAAATGAATCAATCCTGTGTCACTTTTTGCCTAGGAGCTCTACTTCAGTGTCTGGAAACATTGGTTATCTTGCAGACTTTGTTTTTGTTTCAGACTCCAAATAGCACCAAAATACAATCAAAGTCTTTATGTAAAAGAACTGAACTTCCTTTGATAAATAGCCACAATATAGTGAGAAAAGTAGCCTGAACATAACTTTTCTTCCCAGTCTTTAGTTTCTTATTAGAAAGAAGTGCTCTTTCTCTGCAATCACTTGTAATGACTATGGATTTCTGTGCTCAAAATTGTCCAATTCAGTCCCTCAGTAGACTCTGTAGGCTTTTGGGTGTGACCAATGGTTTCTGATGATTGTTTTCAGGAAAAGCAGCCTGTCTTTCATTGCCTTAGTCTGGCACCCTGCTCTCCCTTCACCTCTATTGGGAAGTTTGCTGAGAAAGAGGTGGAGAGGAATGAGGGGTCAAATCTGTTACTTTTTATAGAGGCAGAGTGAAAATAATTTCCTGTGAAAGCTGAGGACATTCCTTCATTAGTTTTGCTTCCTGCTCTGGGTTTTATATGCTGGGTGATTTTTTTTTTCTTTTTTTTCCTTTTGGAACATCTATGGGCTGGCTTCCTGTGCCTGAGGCTGCTGAGAGATAGTTTTACAGGCTCAGCCCACCTACACAGCACTGAGCCTGGAATAACGATGAATGAACAGAAGAGATTCGGGAAGATATCCTTGAATATTTTGGGCATGAGTTCAAAGGCAAAAGGAGATGTCCTGGGAAACAGCCAAGCACAGAATTTTAGGGTTAAGGAAGATTTAGTAGATGAGTGTGTCCCAACTCTCTTCCCCTTAGATTTCAATATTAATCATCCCCAAATTGTCCTCTTCCTTTAGTCAGCATGTACTTGCTGAGAGCTAGTTATGCCTTGCATACTGCTCTAGGTGGTCCATGGGTCAAGCAATGGTCCCCAGAATGACTCAAGTAGACTTCATCAGAAATGTTATTGGTTTGTATAACTAAAGAGTCAGGGGTGTTTAGCTTCAGGCAAGCCTGCATCTAAGTTTTAAACAGCTTTAGGGCTCTCTCTTTTTGCATCTCAGTGTTGAATTCTTGCGTTAGCTTTATTCTCATACAGCTCTTTTCTAATTTAGTAATGGATTGGATGACCCATAGGCAACCTCAGGCTTATAATCTCTGGGCTTCACTTTCATTTATAAAATGCTCTGTCTTGATTGATATTCCAAGAAAAGCCCTCTTTTCTTCCCTCTTTCATGGTCATGCAGTAGATCCCATGTTCATCCTGAGTGAGTCACTGTGGTTTAGAGGGCCGGGCCTGTCCTCCATTCCCGTCCCTGGTGAGTGTTTTAGCTCCACATTTGTGCTTTGGTCTGAGAGTGGAAGAGCAAGAGCAAATCGACTTGTACGGGTAGAAAAGAAGGAAATAATACTAGAATAGAGCTGACATAAAAATCCATCTTAACATATGAAGAAATAGACTGCAACATGGTAATTAGCTTGTCTAAACTCGTATAGCTAGCAGAGATTTTTTGAATAATCTTCAAATCCAGAGTTTCTAACATTGACAAATGTCTTCTGCACGCGCCCAATGTTTGTGTTAACTCCTTCATCAAACATTCAAGGGGAAAGGGGAAGGAAGTGGGAGGGGTAGGGGAAAGGAAAGAAGGGTATGGAATTAATATGAGAAAATGGAAAAATAGGAACAAAATCTTTGTAAATAGGGAGGAATGGAGGGGTTGAAGGGAGGGCTGGGCAAGGGTGAAAAATAAGAACCAAGAGAGTTCATGTAAAGGTGCAAATTTCCAATGATGAATGTCATTATATTGTATACCTAAAATGTACCAATGTTTAGAATGAATAATCGATAATGCAAAATAGGAAGAAATGGTCCAAAGGGGTAGGGGTAGTGGGAGGGGCAGGGAAAAGGAAAGAAGGGAAAGGAAAAATGCTGAGAAATGGAAAAAATGGAAATAAAGTCTTTGTAAATAGGGAAGGGAGGAGGGGGTGAAGGGAGGGCTAGAAAAAAAATGATACACAATACTCTATATTTTACTTAGTAAATATATTCAAAAAAACCCCCAAAACATTCAATGCCTGTTCTGTTGCATGACTCTCAGTATGCACTTCAGGTGTGTGGCCTTTGATGTGCACTGTGTTTGCATGCAGACTCCTAGACGGCGTCCAGTACATCTGCCTCCTGGTGCTCACGCCTCCGTGTGACTTCTTGCTTTCAGTGTGGGTCAAACTCGGTGAGCTTCTTCTAACCAACAGAATGAGGCAAAAGCGATGGTATAGTAGCACTGTGATTTGGTTAAAGAAGGTTATTGCTGCCACCTTTCTAGCAGATATTCCTTCTCTTGCTGGTTTTGATGAAGCAAGCTGTTTTATTGGAGAAGCTCACTTGGCAAGGTGTAGGGGCAGACTGCAGCTCATCACCAGCAAAGATCAGAGAAAAGGGGCCTCTGTCCAGTGCTTTGAGTGATCTACAGCGAACATGCTTGAGATGCGTTACCTGGGACTCCCAGCTTGGACTATTCCCATGCTCTCACCAACCTGAGATAATGGATCCAATACACAGGAGCGATCCAGTTTGGCAACACAGACCTTTTGACTTCCTGGCAGCTTAGCCAACTCCAGGGAAGGGCCAGGATGAGGCTGAAAATTGCATGAAGGTGCAAGGTGAGGAGAATAAAAGATCCCAGATGCCGTCAACCACCCGAACAATTATGATTGCTCTTGCGGCACTCCAAGTGAAGAAATCACCATGGGTCCAAAATATAAAGTTCCGAGTGATTTTATTTAATATAAATTGTTGCTTTGGACACTATACTGGTTTGCTTTTTAATGATGAGGAGGATCAATTCACATTTTATTTGTCCTGTGTGGTAGCCTTCTCCAGCAGGAAGGTGTCCCCGTGGAGTAGATGAGCAGGGTAGACTGAGGAAGAAAGCTGTGAACTGCTCCCTGAATTCCTAAATGCGATGTCCTCTCACTTAATGAGGTCAGCTCTTTCTACTTAATATGCTTCTGACAATATCAAGCTAGAGATAAATCTCATTCCATTTTTCATGTTACAAATATTTGGCCAGAAAAGAAAAAAAATTTAATCTCAGAGGAGCTAAAGTCAAATTCATAAACAGTGATGTTTTCAAAGGTGACCCAGTCTTATTCCACACAAATGATGAATTCTTGTATTATTTATGTTTGAGCTGATTTTGTCTGAATTCTTAAATTTTTCTCTGGGTGGGGGAAAACAGTCTTCTCTTAAAAATCTGTCTTGCTTAAAGAGGCAACATTCAGAGCCCTCTGAGAATCTGTTCCGTGTAATGTGATTATGTTTAAAAGACAGACTCAAATAATATGTCAATTGATTTCCCTTATTCTACTCCTGGTCATTAGGCATGCTGTATAAATAAATGTGTAGTATTCACATGACAGCACTGAAAAGGCAGTTTGGGGATTCAGATATCAATCTGAGATGATAAGCCTAGGAAAAGAAGGGAAAACACACAACAAAAATTCTTCAACTCCATCACTATAATTACAAGCCTCAATTCTACTTTTAAATTCATAGACTCAGCAGCTTTTGTTGATTTTGGAGGGGGAGGGCAGCACAAATGCTTAAACCACCAAAGAGAACTTACATTCTCTTCATTCCAGGCTACCTCAAGTTAGTGAAAAAGACAGAAAAGGGAAACAGAAAGCATACAGACCTGGAGAAAGGTGGTGAGGTAAGGCTTGGTGATTAAAGACAATGAGGTGCTAGGTGAGGGCTGAGTTATATAAAGAAACTCGCTGTCTTAGAGGAAGGAGCTGGAAGATTTACTGGCTCTGTTGTAGGCCTCAGTTTCTGCATGTACTTACCACATGCTTATGGGAAGACTCTGCTCTACCTACTCACTAGGTGCGTGACAAAGGCATGTGAACATGTCTGGTGAGGTCTAACCCATGCGATGCCACTGATACGGAACATCTGAAAGCAGCCTATGCCTAGCGCATATTAACCTGCATAAGGCTTGGGAGCAGGGAGAAGGCAGATATGAAGGAGAGGATTTTAAAGATAACACAACAAGAATACAAAAGTAAATCCTAAAGCATCTTTGTGAGAGGTCAGGTGGGGCCTGTGAGATCAGTCATGACCCTAAAGGCCAAAATCTTTCCTTGGTTCCAGGCCATCGCTGCTATTCAAGAATCCCAGCCAAGAGCAACCCTTCCGATTACTCGTGAGAGCTCCAAATGTGGATTTTGACGTCATAGAAACTGATTTTAAATTTATGGAGCGATAGGGACAGAAAAATGACTAAAAGGTAAACACAGGAACCTGAAGGACACAGGGTGAATAACTTGTTCTGTAAAACGGGAAGAGTGGGTCTCAAGGGAAAAGTGAGACCCTCAGATTAAGCACATGTGGACGCACCCAGGCAGCATGTATTACCCAGTGCTGTGTGTGTGTCACATCAAAAGTAATAAAATGAGGAGGAAATAGGCCAAAGTTCTTCCTTTTAAAGCCTACTCTACATTTGATCTCTATGGGGTCAATACATATCTCCTGTTATCAATGCTTCCCCTACTTCCACCTTACTAAATTGTTAAATATTGCTTGGGCATATCAGACTTTTCACAGTTCTTTCTCAAATTCTGATTTTTTTTTTCTGCATAAAGTTCCCTTATGAATATCCCATAACAGACTTATGAATTTTTCTTTATGTAATAAATCACTCATTCTGTGCCTTGTGTACAGGACTGTTCATTGTGGTTTGTACCTCTATAGCCCTTAACAGCATTTAGTAAGTTGAATTAACATATGAAATATGTTTGCTCCCCAAAACTGTGAGTTGCTTGGTTAGGATCTGGATGATTCAATGTGTTCCTTTAGCACATAGAATGGTTATTGAAACACCATGAGTTCTCCAGAAATATTTGCTAAAAGAAAGCTTTCTCCCTTAGTTTTGGAGAATGGAAAGAGTGATGCTTGGCTTACCTTAACAAAAAATAAGAGCTGGATAGAGTTAAACAGCATAACTTTTCTTTAATACAATGACCTCAGGCTAGAGGTCAGCCACAGTCTGTAATCAAGGGAAGAAACTCCTATAGAAAGATCGGAAACAAACATTTGATTACTAGTGCCAAAGCATGAGATGAAAGATGCTGAGCATCATTCCAGTGGATAAGAAGATCATCTAGCAAATTTTCCTAAATTGCGAAACATCAAGTTTAGGTTAATGTGAGTATACAGAATTCTTGAGAAATAAAATTAAAGGAGGTACTATCAATACTATTAAGTCTACAGTGTTTTAAATATAAAATATTCACTTCATTCACAAATTGAAGCACATAGTAAAGTGAGAAAAAACTTATCAAGAGAAAAAGCAAATGATACAACCAGATTCAGGGATGAACTAGATGTTGAAGTTATCGAAAAGTTCATCTAAAATGATTAATACCTTAGAGTTTCTAAAGGAAAAGATGAACAACATGTATAAACAGATGGGAAATTTCAACAGAGACATGCAAACTACAATAGTTTGTCAAATGAAAAATCTAGGAAACAAACAAGCTAAGAAATAGAGATTAAAAATGCTTCTGCTGGGCTCATCTGTAGACTCAATATAGCCAGGAAAAGAATCACTGAACCAAAAGATAAACCAGAGAAATTACCAAACCAGAAGCATCATAAGAAAAAAATAAACAGTTTAAAAAGAACAGAATAAGTCTGAATAAAACAAGTGTGAAAATTCCAAAAGGTCTAGCAAACATAAGTTGGAATTCTAGAAGAAGCAAGGGGAAATGTGAGAGAGAAATATTTTCCAAGACTAATTAAATACATCTTATAACAGACCTAAGAGGCAAAGATTACATCAAGTAGAATAATATCAAAACAGGAAAAATAAAAGGAACTATAAACACATTACAATTTCTGAAAACCAAAGATAAAGAGAAACACAAAGGAAACTAGGGAAAAATGACAAAATAAATACAAAAAAGCAAATAGTTGGATTATAACAGACTTATCTAAATTATGAAAGACAGAAGGTAATGGATTGACATCTTTAGGTACTGGAAGAGAAAATAGATACATAACATGTTTGTATCACTACATAAAATAAATTTATATAGTCTTTGTTTTGAAACAGGATTCTTTTATTTTGAGACAGGATCTCACTTTGTAATTCAGGCTGGGCCTGAACTCATTATATAGCCCACGTTGGGCTCAAACTTGGAGCAATCCTCCTGCCTCAGCCTCCCAAGTGCTGGGATTACAGGCATGCACCACCACGCCTGGCTATATAGTCTTTATTTAATTTTAAAACACCATGAAGCTGAGAGAAATAATTAATAGTAACCTCCACTAGAAGAAGTATTAAAAAAATCATTTCTGAGCCAAAGACATGTTATCAAAACCGGAACCTGGATGCACAGAGTGATAAAGATCTCAAGAAATTTTAGCATGAAGGTAAATATGGAAGATATTTTATCTCATTTTAATTTGCTTTTAAAAGAATTGATCAAAGTGAAAATTGTAATAGCGCATTGTTTGTAGTGATGCGGTCTCTTTCACTGGTGCTGAGAGGGCAGCGCTGTGATCTGAAATCCAGGCAGATGTAAAAATTCCTCTGTGGCTTGCGCGCCTGTGGGCTATGAGAGGTGCCAAATGCCTCTGAAGGACAGGCTCTGGGATCTACCTTAAGCCTGGGCATCTACCTTAAGGCATCCACCTTAAGCCTGGGCCTGCTGGAGCCCCAGCAGATGGGTCAGGCCTAAACCGCTGAAATGCGGCTGGGGCCTGAGGTGCCTGGTTCTGCTGCCCTGCGCTTCCCTCTGAGCACCTTTGAGGACTTGGGAAGGCCATGGGGCAGAGGGAAGAATTCACTCATTGTCCTGGCTTCTGCTTAGGCCATGAACATGCTTATCCGATGGTGTGTTGGCCAAGCTTTTTAATATTCGCTTCTATACATGTGTTCTCATTTTTTTCAATATGGGTAGGCTAAAGAATTTCCAAATAGTTACATTATGCTTCCCTTTTGATGAAAAGTCACAATTTAAGTTATTAAACACTTGGCTTATAGATTTCTTCTGTAAAAGATAAGCAAGTTCTACCTATCATAAAACTTTAGGCTGTGGATATAATTTGAGCCCAGTTCTTTCCATTTTGTAGGAAGGATGGCCCTTTCTTCACTGCCCAGTAACACGTTTCTCATTTCACTCTGAAATGTCATCAGAACGGTCTGCATTCTCTTTGGATTATTTAAGTATGAGATTTTCTCTACAGATCTATGCTTTTCTCCCTGAACTCTTCCCAGAATAACTTTTAAAAGTCCACTCATGCCAGCGTAAGCTTTTTCTAACAGACATCTAAGAGATTCTGATTTCTCCCAATCACCCAGTTCCAAAGCCACTTTCACAGTGCTAATTATTTGTTATACCCACACTCTTGTTACTACCTTTCTGCTTTAGTCCATTTAAGCTGTTATAACAGAATAGCAAAGGCTAGGTGATGCTTAAACAAAAGAATTTCTTTCTTTTTTTTTTTTTTCGGTGGTACTGGGGATCGAACTCAGGACCTTGTGCTTGCGAGGCAGGCAGCAGACCCACTGAGCTAAATCCTTGGCCCAAGAACTTATTTTTAAGAGTTATGGAGGCTGAGAAGTACGAGATCAAGGTGCCAGCAGATTAGGTGCAGGTGGAGACTCACTGCCTGATTCATAGATGTTACCTCCCCACTGTGTCCTCAAAATGACAAAACAGCTAGCCACTTTCTGGGGTCTCTTTCAAAGGACGTTAACCTCAATCTGAGGATTCCACCCTCATGATCTAATTAGTCCCCAAAGGCCTCACTTCCTGATACCATCACCTGTGCTGTTAGGATTTCAACATTTAAATTTGAAGTGGATACAAGCTTTCAGACAATAGCAGAAGGCAACAAGTAGCTAAAAATGGCAGTGAAATTGAATGTCCTTTTTTCATGAGGAAGGGGTTTTCTCTTTGTATCAGTACAGGTGTTTGACGCATATCAAAATTGCTAAATCGATTAGTGAACACTTTCAAGTTATTCTAAAGGTAGGTTCAGTTCTTATCGACCAGTTTCTTCAGCTGACCTTAATATGTAGCATACTATCAGAGAGTAAAGGAGGGGAGGACACACTCAGTATTGCTACATAGAAGAACCTGACCTTGGAAGACCAATTTACACTTGAGCTTCTAATGCTCATAACATGAAAATCAAGTAGCTTGAGTATACAATTGCTTTTCTTACCTGGTCAATTACAGATCACTGCAGAAAAATTGAGCAACAGCCTCAGTTGTGGAAAATATGCACAGTCAATAAATGTTTGGAGTAAAATCATTTTGATCAAAGAGGGCTAACTTCCATTATTTTCTTTGATCTTTTCAACACAGTGGGTGGTTGTGCACACCCAAAACTTTCTCCCTCTCCTTCCCTGTCCATTTCCTCATTCTCTTCTGCACACATTTTAACATCCAATAGCTGAGCTTGTCACTGTATTCCATAACATCATACTTATGTCTACTTTCAGGTTGTTCTTAATGAAATTCCTTTACCTATAGAAAGGCACATGCATTTGTTGAGTAGCTCACCGTATACCACGGACTAGTTAAAAGCTATTTGTCTGCAATGCTTTTTATTCACACGTTACAGTTGCTCTTAAAATGTGTTCTATTTATTTGTGTTCTCAACCGGAATTAGTTGGGGGCATGAGCTTTAGTGAGTCACATTGTAAATGGCCTTAGGAATGGAGCTGTACCATGTTGACAAGAACTGAGACGTGTTATTATATGCAATTCATATTTTTCAGTATGAGCCTTATTTTCTCTATGCAATTTTTTCTAAGTTATGATGATTGCCAAAAGGATGTATAAGTGATAGTAATAGTAGTATGAACAAGTAGCTAAAAATATTTTCTTCAAAGTACATGACTGAAGAAAGATGGTTAAAATCCAAAGGCAATTAGAAATTGGTGGGACTCCTTGGACAATCTGAAGGGTATCACAGTATCATGACAGCGAGGAAGCACAGCACAATTGTCTGAATAGTAGTTGGCAGAAACTACTACTGGTTAGAAACTACTATTGGTGGGCTCCACTGAACTTCAGGGCATTGAAGAGAAAATGTTCAAATATATACTACTAGCACTATAAATTAGTTAGCTTTCCTATTCTTTATAATGTTCCTAGTGCCTCTCTCATCTTTCAAACTGATCATGTGTTTATTCATTGAATGACTGCCCTAATGATAAATTAATGCCTGGGATATAAATGAACAAAAATTATTGAGAATAGTAAGTGGTCACTAAAGATTAAAATTACACATTTGGCTTTCTAATTTGCTGCTTAAATGGCATGACTTTCAAGCCATGGTGTGAAGCTGTCTGATCATATTTTTAATAGAGTAGAGGAAACATTAGATTCTATCCCACTGTCTAATTTTGACTCTTCACAGTGAGTCCAATTCTGGCTTCCTAGATTCTTTATTCAGTTGATTTTAGGGTCACACTTCAAAGAATTTACTTCCATATGTTACTTGAACTTCTGATTTTAATAATAATCATTGCTAAAATGAAAATTTCTTGATCCTGACCATTCATCTTGGCTAGGAAAGATTTTCTCAAAGTACAGAAAACAAAAACAAAATAAAAAAGGAGTGAGGGAGAGAGGAGGGGAAGTAGAAAAGGAATGTAACTGAGAAGTTGTAGAATTTTGGAGAAATGGTCTCACATTGTGTTTGCAGAATCTTCCATTCTTTGTTTGTTTGCTTAACTGTCTGGAAGACTCTTCACTTTTAGTGAGAGGACATCATAATCCATGATCCAAAATGAAAATAATCTGTCCCCCAGAACTGAAGTCGTTCAAAAAATGACTCTGACTTGTCCCATTTGGTCACTTGTCCTTTCTAGGACAGATTAGTATGGGCAGGTAAGACATGATATCCACATGGGTCAACATGAATCTTGTATTTGTCCTTTTAGATTGGGAATAGGACACTTAATTGAGAGAACATCCTGGACTCCTTTAAGTAGAAAGGAAAGATGATTCATCAACAGGAGATGAACAACATGGAACCAAAATATTACCTCTAAGACCATGAGCCCTACAACACAAAGCTAACTTGAACTGGCTTGAAACTGCATTTGATGTTGCTCTTTGCTCTAACTTGACTCTGCACTGCCAAAAATTAAGTTATAAAGAAACACTTTTGAAAACTTACTAACCTACTTTATCTTTTTAATTTTTCATTAAGTTTATTGGCACATTTCAGGTATACAGCACAGTTACATTTATCATTGGGATCTTGTACCTTCACATGACTTATTTGGTTCTTATTTTCCCCCCTTCCCCTGCCCCCCCTTCTTCCCCTCAACTCTTCTCTATTTACAAAGACTTTGTTTACATTTTTTCCTTTTCTCATATTTTTTTCTTTTCCCTTCCTTCCTTTCCCCTACCCCTCCAACTTCCCCTATTCCTTTAGACCTTTTCTTCCTATTTCACAGTATCAATTATACATTTTTATTCTTATTTATACTTTTCAAATTTCATATGAGAGAAACTATTAGGTATTTACACATGTCTGTCCTACTTATTTCACTTAAGAGTATGGCCTCAATGTGCATCCATTTAGCTATACATGTCTCTAGTTTCTCATTCTTTATGGCTGAGTAGTACTCCATTTTATATTAAATAAAATCTTCGTTATCCAGTCTCCAGTTGATGGGTAATTGAGCTGTCTCCAAGTTTTAACTATTACAAACTGTGCCGCTATGAACATGGGTGCACATATATCCCTGTGGTATGATTCTTTTAATTCTTTTGGGAAGATACCCAGCAGAGGAATAGCTGGGTCAAATGGGACCTCTAATCCTGGTTTTTTGAGGTATCACCATACTGATTTCCACAGTGGTTGCACCAGTCTGCACTCCCACCAACAATGGACATGGGTTCCTTTCTCCCCACAATCGCGCCAGCATTTGTTGTTAGCAACAAATGACAGCAGCCATTCTTTATGGGGTGAAGTGGAATTTCAGTGTTGCTTTCATCTGCATCTCTCAAATGATCAGTGATGTCGAACATTTTTCATGTTTATATGCTGCTTTTACTTGTTTGTCTGAGAAATGTCTGTTCATTTCAGATGTCCATTTTTGGATTGGGTCTTTATATTTGGGGGGTCTGATTTTTTTTAAGTTCTTTATATATTCTAGATAGTAGACCTTTGTCTGAGGGACAGCTAGTAAAATCTTTTTCCCACATTGTAGGTTTTCTCTTAGCTCTGTTAGTGGTTTCTCTTGCAGTGCAGAAGCTTTTTAATAAGATGAGATCCCAGTTGTTCATTCTTTGTGCTAGTTCCTGAGCTACCAAGGATTTGTTCATAAAGTCTTTTCCTATGCCAATGTCTCCGAGAGCTCTTCCTAACTTATCTTCCAGCAAGTTTAGTGTTTCTGTTTTAATATTTAGATCTTTAATCCACTTCAATTTTGGTTTAGTGCATGGTGAAAGATAGGGGTCTAGTTTTAATATTTGGCAGGTTGAAACCCAGTTTTACCAACACCATTAATTAAAGAGGCTATCTTTCCTCCAGTGAGGGTGTCTGGCTCCTTTGTCAAAGAGGAGGTGGCTGAGTATGTCTGAAGTTGTTTCTGCATCTTCTAATCTATCTCACTATCCTCATGTCTGTTTCTTTGCCAGTACCATGCTGTTTTTATCACAGTAGCTTTGTGGTATAGTTTCAAGATGGGGGTTGTGACACCTCCTGTCATGTCTCTGTTTCCTAGAATTGCTTTTGTTATTCTAGGTCTCTTCTGGTTCCAAATGAATTTTTGGGTTCGTTTTTATAGTTCTGTGAAGTATATTGTTGGAATTTCAATTGGCATTCCATTGAATCTACATAGTAGTTTTAGAAGTATGGCCATTTTCACTATATTGGTTCTTCCTACCCAGGAACAGGCAATGTCTTTCCATTTTCTTATACCCTCTTCAATCTCTTTTTGCAGAGTATGTAATTTTCAGTGTAGAGGTCTTTTGCTTCCTTTGTTAGATTGACTCCTACATATTTCAGTTTTTTGGATGCTATTGTGAAAAGAGTTGTTTCCCTAATTTCTCTCTCAATGAGTCTGTTATTTGTGTACAAGAAAGCTACTGATTTTTGAATGTTGACCTTGTATCCTGCTACTCTACTGTCAATTAAGGGTAGACATCTTTTGGCAGAGTTTTATGGGTCTTCTATGTAGAGTATCATATCATCAGCAAATAATGACAGTTTAACTTCTTCCTTCCCTATTTTTATTCCTTTTATTACCAACCTAATTTAAATCTCTGCAAAACCTATAGAATAAAACAAATCTCTATTTCCTCTGAAATTCTGTAGCACTTAGTATCTAAACCACCTTTTCATTTCAAACCAATTCACCAACATTTCTTGTACTTGTGTCATAGTAAGACATTCTGCAAGGGAAATACAGAGATGAAACTGTCTCTGCTATTAGGACATTGCAAGCATAATGGGTAAGCTTGTCATGCACATAACCAACTAATGTTTTCCCTTGTTGTTACAAAATGCTCCCAAAGATGCCACATACTTTCCTCCCTTTGTCTTGTCAGTTTTTCTTTCTTCTGCCTGCAGTATCCAATCCCTAACCTTTTTCAGATGGAACCCAGATATTTCTTCTGTGAAACCAAGATGAATATAGCCCTTTCACAATACACTTCTATTAAAGCAACAGACTTCCAGTAGTTATTACTGTATTTGTGTCCTTTGTGTTACAGTTTTGGAAAGGTAAATGGTGTATTTTTTTAGTGCTTCTTTGATGATGTCTAGCATGTTACTTGTCACAAAGCAAACCTTTAGCAAACAGCAAATGAGAATAGTGTTTGTTGCCTGTGTGAGAATTTCAGGTGCTGTTGGAATGAGGAGCATGGGAGGTAGTGTGCTCCAAGAGAAACCATAAGGATTTCAAAATCTCAGGGCCATAATACCCTTGACAATAACCATTTATGTTTCTATAGTATTCCCTTTTTACAAATGCAGAAACTGATATGCAGAAGTGAAATGATTTGCCCAAATCTGTGGGATTTGTAAGTAGTAGAGCTCAAATTTGAACCAGGCAGTCTGGCAACAGACTTAGAGTTCTTCACTAGTTCATAATACCTCTTATAGAGAATGACCCTTGAGTTATGACTGGCCTGACATATGAACACCTTAGGTTAAAACCGGAATTTTAGTTTTAACTTATGACCAAAGTCTTGAGTTATGACCTGAATGGCAACCACTTATGTTTTGGATGGTCTCAGATACAGATTTAACCTTTAAAGAATTCTGGAAGGAACATTACAACATCCTTTCCTATGTGAGGTTAATTGCAAAATCCTGGGCCATTGTCTCTCTAAGGACACTGAGATCTGCCTGAAAGAAAATGTGGCCTAAAATTATACAAGAGAGAGACTTGAAGGCTGTGTAGAGGAGCCTGAGCCTTCAATTGAGCAAACTGAATTACAAGCAGCCCATGTGAATGAATTGAGTTTGTAAGTCAAGGGTCCACGGTATGTATATATGTGTGCAGTTACATATATACAACATACATATAACTGTACATATATCTATGTTATATATATTATGTCTATATCATATCTAAATTAAGTACACACTATATTACTATATTCTTAGGGTTTGACAGGTATTATTTAATTTTCTGTTCCTCTTTTAATTGATTTTACTTCCCTCCTTGCTTTAGCTGAACAAAAAACAAGGAGCCATGGTTGGAAAGCTTGCCTATATGCTTTTGAAATGCTGGAATATAATTTTCTCAGTCCAGTGCACAACAAGTTGAAGATAGCATGTCCATTTGACCACATGTGAATTTCATTGGAATACCAAAGATTCAAATGAAAGCATAGTCCAGAGACATTCACTCAAACAGAAAATAGGCAGAAATCAGCAAATGCCAACTGATGTAGTCAGAGGTCTTTGGCACAGACCCCCATGGAGCTTTCATCTGCTGAAAGCATGTCACTCATCATGGCATTTTGTGGGGAACCACAACTAAAAGGCCAAGGCACATTCCCATAAAATGGTTATCAGATGCAAGTCTGCAATTTCTCAAAGAGCACCCTGTGGTTTCAAATTAGAAGTTCACCACAGTGCTCAAGACTATTCCAGGGGCCTCCTTCTTCCATTCAGCCCAGAAAAAGGAAATTAGTCAAATATAAATGCAGAGATTTATAGCTCATTCCCTGAGACTTTCAGTTGTATAGTCTTACCAGAAGTACTGTGTTAGAAATAAAGATAGTGCAACATCTTCCATTAGTGAATGAGATAGCTATAGACAATCTTTAGCCCCCAGTGGGAGTTGGCATCTGAAAAAATACATTTGCATATAACTGGAAGAAACTCAAAGAGACAAAAAACCATACTTTGCCTTCATTTGTAAATAGGGAGGAATGGAGGGGTTGAAGGGAGGCCTGGGCAAGGGTGAAAAATAAGAACCAAGAGAGATTATGTAAAGGTGCAAATTTCCAATGATGAATGTCATTATATTGTATACCTAAAATGTATCAATGATTAGAATGAATAATCGATAATGCAAAATAGGAAGAAAAGGTCCAAAGGGGTAGGGGTAGTGGGAGGAGCAGGGGAAAGGAAAGAAGGGAAAGGAAAAATGATGAGAAATGGAAAAATGGAAATAAAGTCTTTGTAAATAGGGAAGGGAGGGCTAGGAATGGGGAAAAATAAGAACCAAGATGCATTATGTAAAGGTACAATTCCCAATGAGAAATGTAATTGTGTTGCATACCTACAATGTACCAATAAAAGAATTTAATAAAGTGCAAAAAAAAAAAATGAAAGAAGGAAATGTAGGCCCAGCAACCTGCCTTGCTGTGCTAAAAATCACATAGGTCCTACAAATAAGCAGGGTCCCAAACATGGCTCTTGTAACTAGTGACCCAATTGTCTTTCTACACTGAATCCAAGTTTGGAGGCTTGAAGCTCACTTTTGACACTAATTACATCAGTCTTGAGAGTGATAGAAATGTTATTTAGCCTCACAGAATTTTAGATTCTTCATTTTCAATAAAGGAAATCATTTTCAAGGCCATTTTATGCATTAAAGATAATGCATAAGCAAAAACATAATTGACAATGATTATCATTTATAATCTACCTTTATACTCTCTGGAATGCAGAACACAAAATAAAATTAAATATGTTTATGGAGACCTACTTTATATTAAAATTGCCAGCAGATAAAAATATTCAACATATTTTTTTACATATTCCTAGCTGATATGTGATTTTGCTTCTTGGTTGATTGATTTGCTTTATCTTGTTTTCTCTACTAAGTCAGTAGAGAGAATGTTTAGAGTGAGACATGATGTCTCAGTTACTTTTCTTGTTGCTGAAACAAAATATCCAACACCCAAATTTAATGGAGAAAAAATTTATTGTATCTCACAGTTTGTAGAGGTTTTAGTCCATAGTCAGCTGGCTTCCAGGAAGATTGGCATGGCAGAGGGGTATTACAGAGGAGAAACAGTTCATGGTGGGCAGAAGGCTGCAAAGCAGCAAAGTAGTGAAGAAAGGAGCAAGAGAAAACAGGAGCCTTCCTTCTGTCTTATATTCTGTTGAGGCTACAAGCCCTCAGGGCAGGTAGAACTTACACCAGGGTGGGCTTTCCCATTATCCACACCCAGAGCTGTGCTAAACCAATCAGAATTTAGTAATCAAACACCCTTAATCCCAGCATCAAACACTCTAGATCCAGCCATATCTCAAAAGCCTCATTGATAACCACATGAGGCTTTGGGGGGTCATCCAGACACAGACATAACACATGATAAGAAAAATCTACTGGAAATCATGGCTATAATTGGCATAGCTGTTTTAATCATGTCATGATCTGTATTCATCATTAAGACCTACAGTAGAGAACTAGCTTGCCTGAGATTTCAGTGCATCAGTCTTTTACTTTGCCCTTCTCAAAACATAACTGGGATTTTAGTTCATTAATATAAAAAGAATGCAAAGCAATGGACTTTCTGTAAATTAGAAAAGAAATTCTCCTGTGGAAAATGATAGTGGCAGTGTGAATAACACAGTCATTAAGTATTTGTATTGTAGACAGGTAAGTTAATTAGATATCTTGTAGGCAGTTAGACAGGGTCTTCCACAAGGAGCCACCCTGCAAGGCCCCTGTCGTTAAGGTGCCATCCCTCCAGGAGCCAACACAGCCAGGAGCCAACATGGAGAACAACTGAGGCACATTCACTGGTTAGCATTATAAAAAGAAGAGGCACTACTTCCCCTAGACAGAGCAATGATTAATATTCTAAATGGGAAATTCCTTACATGTGACTTGTTTTCCCTTTTGATCCCCATTTAATCAATATTACCTGGGTGACTGTACTTGTAGTCTTATTGGTTGGTTGTGGTTTTGTACCACCTTCTAAATTTCCATTGGGTCTTATAGTTTTGTACCACTTTGTACCTGCCTCACCACATGGCTTTGCTGTATAAAACATCTTTGAAAAGTGTGGTGAGGGGGCAACCCACTTTCAGGTCCCCTTTCTGTCTCTCTTAGAAGCTCTTTTTCTCAGTAAATTTTCCTACTCTTAACGTCCGTTGTTCCTAGAATTCATTCTTCAATTTTAGAGAACAAGAACTCACATTTCAGATATCTAGTAGGTTTGGGAGTTACATCTCTTCCCCCTATATCATTTGCATAGTGAAAAGAGAACAGGAATTAGAGATGAGCATTGTGTGGGTCAGGTCCACACACACTATGTGACCTTGAACATCAGTCCTCTGTGATAGCAATTCTTCCACTATAAAATAGGGACAATAATCATACCTAGCTCTCAGGATAATTGTGAGATGTAAGATGAGAATCAAATGCTATGACCTTGCAAGTAAAATAACAGCCATGGCCTGTATACTGTGCCAGGTGCTATATTAATTGCTTGTGATGCCTCCTTTTTAATCTCATAAAATTTCTCTAGAAATGCACAATTAGGTTTAGTAAACTAGGGGTAAGGTTAGCCTTGGAAGTTGAAAGGTTTCGCTCAGGGCAACCATAGTGAGTGTTAAAGTTGGTGTCTGTAGCTAGGTACTTTTTATTACTTTATTATCTTCTACCTCCTTTGTGGCACAAGAGCAGTAGCTCAAAACTATTTCTTTCCCTCTTTATTTTCTTTTTGCTTCTGCTAGTGCTAATGGCTTTCATTCATACTTTGTTAATCCAAAAACTACTTTCTAGTCAAGCTACAAGTCCAAAGCATTGTAATTGGAAAGAGAGGAAGGAAACCCAGATGCTGACCCAGCAAGGGACTTAAATTAAATATATGAAGTAACTAGAGTAAGAAAAGAAACATGGAAAATGAAACAATGTGAATAAGTGCTCCAAGGCAGTGGTTCTGCAGACAAACACAGACTGTTCCTAACCCATGGAAAGGATGGGCCAAAGCAAAGAGCGGAGGGGCATTCAAAATGTGATACAGGAATAAAGTCAGAGGAGAGTGACTATAAAGCAGCAAATGTGGAAAACTGTTCCTTGCAAGAAAGAATATAGGGAGCTCTTCAAGCTCTTTCTTGTCACACAGTATTAATGAGAAGGCATTTTGTAGTCTTGAAAAGCTTCTCTCATTTGCAGATTCAGTGCAGAACTAAACCTAAAACATTGGTACATATCAGTGACATTGCAAATAAAGACTAAAATAGCATCCTGGAAACTCAGGGCAGTTATTCTGGTGGTTGTTATTCTTCTTCTTAGTATTTTCTCTAAATTTATTCATTTCCTACCTAATATACTTATAAAATAATAATAATAGAGCCTACCATTTATCAAGAACTGAATCCATGCCATAGACCATGCAAAGTGTCCAATATACACCAGATTTTTTCTGATAGTAGGGGTTTAACAATGAATAAAAATGTACAATTACCCATTCCTATGGAGCTTACATTCTAGTCAGGTACACAAAAAAAGGATGATTAGTGTTTTGGAGGATAATAAAGCCAATAATAATAATGTGTGTGTGTATGTGTGTGTGTGTGTGTGTGTGTGTGTGTATGTGTGTGTGAGTGGTAAGTATGTAGAGTGGGCTGCACATTTAGATAGCTTGGCTAAAGAAGTCCTTACTGAGATTTTGACATGTGAACAACAAGATGTGGAGTTGGGTGGATTATATGGAGGAAAGATTTTGAAAAGGGAAAACAGCAAAGTGAAGTGGTTTATGTATAAAGAGAGGACAAACAAGATTCCTGGCATGTTTTAGGAACAGCAAGATGCCAATAAGGTCAAAGCAGATGGATTATAAGAAATGAGATCAGAGAGAAGAGAATAGATTGAAGAGGATCTTGTAGGTCATTATAATAGTTTTGATTTTTATTCTGCTCAAGAGGAGAACCACTGGAAGCTTTTGAAGAGAGTAATGAACTGATCTGATACAGAATTTACAGAATCTGACTGTAGGAGGGAAAACACAGTAGGTTAGAGTTATGTTAGAAAGGTATTGAAATCATGTGACAAGCAGGTCATGGTTAACAATGGCAAAAGTCTTAGAGCGATTGAGGAGCATACATTGAGTGGGCTCAAGAGAAGACTGGAAGAGGAAAGTTAGAGACTAAATGCATACATTTTAAAGTAAACATTGTGTGAAAGCAACAGAAATGGGGCAGTAGATGGAGAGTGAAGTAATGACCAAGAATGACTTTCACATATAAACTCAGGGGAATCTGCATCACTAAATTCATCTCCTCACAGATGAAGACTCCGAAGCCTTTCATAGTAAAGCAACAGGCCCAAATTCAAAGAGCTGTGAGGCAATATGATCATTTTGATTAAGTTTTTCTATCTCCCCAAACCATTTGCAACCATGAGAAAGCTACTTAAGAACACGAAGCTGAAGTTTCTAAGCCCTTGTATATACAGTGTAATGATTTGGGCTTCACAAAATGGTGAAAATCAAATGATTATATGGACTCCATGAAGTCTACAACTAGAATTTTTTCCAAGGCCATTGTTTGATGAGATGAATAAAGCACCTAGCACAATGAATGGGGCTCCTGAAAGTTCTTTGTGAATACTTGTTGAATAAGTATTAACTTAGAGTCAGTGCCTGTGACATTTTATAAGCTGAATAATAATTCAATTATTGTCTTCATTCATTGTCTTATACCTTCCTCGTAAATCTCTTCTGAAGGTCAGACAGAGAGGAAAAACTTCCTAAAGTCACGCTGTATCAAGGTCTCAGTCAAAGTCACCCAGGTTCAGTGCAGATGCCAAAGTTGCAAACAATGGCTCAGAGTTCAGAAATGGGATGAAGTCATAGCAGGCACATTCCCCATATGCTGGAAAGGAAGTGTGAAGAATTGCTCTTGGCCTGTGATAGAACAAGGCATTTTCCATATAGGGAATTAAGTTCATCCTAGATCTCTTGGATTCATGCTAGTGCATTCTCCTAACCAAGAGAATTTTG
The DNA here is from genome assembly GCF_000247695.1 of Heterocephalus glaber. The sequence goes on from NW_004624735.1 coordinate 26,624,645, forward strand.
CATTAGAAGAGGCATCTGTTTTCACCTCTCCAGCTGCACCTCCTCAACCAACTCAGTTGATATGCATGTGGAACACAAGCTCTGATTTGGAGATAATTGCTAGATTAGCTAATAACAGAGGTCCCTCTTTCCTGCTTCTATTACCCCTTGAATAGCTATTCTGATTGTTAAATCCATTTTTATTCCAAACAGAAGAACAAATTCCAGCAATTAGCGAATATTTTGGAGTTCTTGACCTGTTTATGAGAGCATGTTTCTGTTGTACATATTATATGAAAAGCCAATAAGTAGGGCATGCTTCATTAATTGCAGCTGCTTTTATGTGTGCCAGTTTTTTTACCACATGCAATAACTTAAAATGCAGTAGCTCAAAGGACAAAATTAAACATGTTTATTATTTACAGCCAAAGATGCATAACTGAACATAGTGATTCTAAAATTTGGTATGATGCTTCTGAAGAAAGATTTTAATCTTAGAAGTTGTTTAAAGACAGATAGCAGTCATATAAAGTTTTGTAAATAGGTCCACCTTTTATCAAGTCAGTCATTTAATAGTGCCATTGGTACTGTTTTTTTTTAGCATAATGTCACAGTATCATTCATTCCAATAGTTATACACTTTAAAACCTACATTTATATAATTAATATACAAAAATGCACTTATTATAAATGACTATTTCAATGATTTTAATGAATTAATATAGGTATGTGACTATCAGACAAATCTGTTTTAGAACATTTCCATCACCCTAGTTTCCTTGTGCCTGTTTGTAGCAAACTTCCTCTCCTATCCCTAGACAAATAATGATATATTTTATGTCTCTATAGATTTACTTTTTCCAGAAATTTCATATACATGGAATAATACACTACATAATGCTTTGTATCTAGATTCTTTCATTTAGCATAATGCTTTTAAAGTTCACGTTGTAGCATATAGCAGTACTTGCTCCTTTTTGTGGTCAAAGAGTATTTCATCAAATTGATATGAATTTTTGAAATCTACTCATGTTAATTAAATGATCATTTAAATTATTTCCACTTCTTTGACCACAATAAATAGTGCTGCTGTGGATACTCTGTCTGCCTTTTGTGGAATGTGTTTACGTGTACATTTTGGTGAGCAGAATGTACTCTCTGGCCCGGAACTGCTTATCAACATGCCTTGTCCAGTGCACTGTTAGCAGGCAGATGCAGGCAGGAGTGCACTTGCATGGTTAAATTTCTTTCTTACACCTCTGCCTATACCACAGGAGTTTTGAGGGTAGCTTCTGTTTCAGCAGAAGAAGCATGAGAATAGTAGAATTATAATTGTTTTAAACCTGAAATTTGGGGTAAATTATGTAGCATTATTGTACCAATAGCTAATGGATACAGAAATCATGGAAGAACTTAGCTATTCCTACTCACCAAACTTATTTCATAATCTTCTTGCTCCTTTTTTCCCAGCCACTCAGGCATGCTTCCAGACCCCCAGATTCATGTGTACCTACTTTGCTCAGGCTCTTCTTCATCCAAGCTATTTCCTCTGTCTGGAATATCGCTCCCCTTCTCTTTGCATGACTGCTGTCCACTGCACCTTCCTATCCTAACTTAGTCACCTCAGAGAAAACATGTATGTCTTTGCTGAGCAACAAAAGCTTCAAAGCCTCATGGTTCACAACTCTTTCATTTTTATGAAACTACGGACCAACAATGCAGGCCATGTCCTTCTGTGTGGTCTTTTGGATCACAAATGCAGTGTCAGTTATCTAGAGGATCATCTGGGGATGGATAATGTAAGATTGCCCTTCTGGCCTTTGTCACTTTCAGTGGAGCCTTGTGTCACCAGCAGACCCACCTGAGCTTCTGCAAATGGGCTCAGGGTTTGCACCAGGAATGCAGAGCAAAGCCCCATGCGCAGGTTTCAGCTGAATGTTGCTTCATGTCTCCTAGTGTCCTGTTGGTGCAAACGGGTCACTTGGCCATGCTAAGCATCACACATATGAGGGGGCATGATATGAGGACATTGGGGCGCTACATGTGGTTCGTGTCTCTCTAACCTGTAAAATGTGTTAATCCCTTCCAAGAGCCTTGAAATATGATTCAAGGACAAAGTCAGATTCAAAGGCCCTGATCTCACAATCTGCTTTAGGTCCAATGCAGCGGACTCTTCCAATACAGCTCCTTGGTTATACCCCTCCACTGCAGAGACAAGGGAACTAAAACAAGTTACCTACCCCCAAATATCTAGCATTTAGTGCTAGGAAAGGAATAGAAAATCTGTGATGGAGACATCCAGACATGTGTCAGCCACCCTAACTGTGACTGTTTTCTGGGACCAGGTCTTCAGCTACTGCCCTATGCTCTTTACTCTACTCACAATAGAAAATTTGTAAGAAAACTTAATGCAGTGATTTATTTCAGCCTGCCACATTTCCAAAAAGTGTGGGTGTCTAGAGAATTGTCTCCGTATCTTTTAATGTCAGATTGTATAAGTTCCTTTAAACATTTTTGGGTTTGCTATGTATTATATTACATCTACTCTAGTGGTCAGAATACATGCCTGCTGTTCTGTGTGAAATAACCTTCTGGCACTGTATTTATTTAGAACTGGTTTGAGACTTGGCGTCCATTAGACCTTGCCATTAAGATTCTTAGAAGCAATTTTATTTCACTGAGAGGGTCTATTAGGTCTGGCTTTAAGTCATTTGGGGGATCTTAGCAAAGAGTTGTATGGCCGCACTCTTGAACTGATCTTTAATCTGTAGCCATTCCACAAAGCCTCTCATGGCAAGCTGGAGAGAGTAAAGCTATGCAAAACTTTATTTCCAACCAGACAATCCTAGTTATATCGGGGTTCCTCTGAATCTGCTTGGAAATTGAACAGTTCCCTCATTAGCTCATTTCTCTCTTCCTCCATCTTGCCACATGCAGCTAAACAAAGCCAATCAACACTTTCGTCACTCTTTCTGATCATGCCCTTTGCAAGATCCACAAATTCATTAAGAGCATTTTCCATCTTCCAGTTAATTCAGGTGACAGTTTGTCACTGCTACGCAACACAGATTAACTATTTTACAACTTGCAAAATAAGTTTCCTTAGCACTTTCCCCAAATCCACAAAAACATTTATGAGAAGTTGATACATTTTCTAACTACTTTTCCAACCACTGTCTCTTGCTCATCCTCAAAACCTGTACGTACATGCTGTTTTCAATTTTTGGGTGACAACAGCTGACTTCTAGGTATATCTTTCTGTAGCAAGTACTGTTTGCTGCACAGAAAGCCATCTCAAAGCTTATTGACTGAAAATAGCAATTATTCTATTTGTCCCCACTGTACTTGGCTGGGTAGGTCTCCTAGTCTCACCTGGGTCACTTGCGCAGCTGCGGGCACTGATATTTTGACCGTGATGGATGTCTGACCATGAGTGCTGCCTGCACCAATCTATACTGCAGGTCAGGGTGGGCTTCTTCACATGGTAGCAGAAGACTTTCCAGCAGCAAACTCCAGGATGTAAGTACTTCTTTATACCTCTGTGTATTTCAGGTTTGCTTATGTCCCATTGACCAAATAAAATCCCATGGCCAAACACATAGGATAGAAGGGGACCTAACCAGGGTGCAGATAGAGCAAAGCCTGATTAACTGATGGCCATCAAACTAAAAATCCACCCAGAAGCATTTTTTGGTGGCTCTGGATACATTATGATGCACTGTTTTATACTCTCTTAGTACATTGGAACACTTAATTGTACAATTTTAATATTCACTGTTTGACTCCCTAGCTAAATGTATGCTCTTGAGGACAACAATTATATCTTGTTTACTACTCTGTCTTCAATGCAAAAAAGAATGTTTATGCATTCATGGTAGTACTGATGAATCCATAATTCAATAAAAAAATTAAAAGTTGTCCTAAGGGAAGCTCTACACAGCTTATTTTCTTCACAGCATATTTTCTTTAGCATCTAACATATATGGACTTAGTGATGCATTTATTTATTTATTACCTGTCTTCTTCTAGAATGAAAGTTCTATATGCCGAGAATTTTACCCATAGCATCTATAAAAAACAATCTGAACAAACAGAACTTTATTTATTTTTAATATATTTTATTTTATTTTATCCCATTCCCCCCCTCAAGCTTCCTCTCCTCCATATGTACAAAAGCTTTGTTTCCATTTTTTCTTCTTCCATGGAACGTTAGAAAGAAGGAAATAATTAAATAATATTGTATACTAATATTAAATAAAATATATTTATTCTAGCATGGGTAGGTTAATAATCATAGTATATTAAAGTAAGATACTCACTATTCAGACCAAGTTTTGGGACCAAAACTTAAAGGCCATGTATACAGTGTGTGTATGTGTATAGACTGAGACAAGATACAGTTTCTCCTCAGATCTGGCCTGGCTCTATTTCTCTCCCAGGGAAAAAGTTTTCATTACAAGGTGGAAGGAAAAGAGGTGGGAACGCTGCCATTTGGAGTAACAAGTGGGCAAAATGTGTCCATTCCTCAGCTCCTGGGAAAAACGTGGATATGGACCAGGACAGGAGCAAAGATGTGGACAGGACTGACACTGTCATGCACCACCAACAGGAACACTAATAGAGGACCAGGTCCTCCCCTTCTTCCCTAAAATCCTCTCCAGCTTTGACGGAGCCATATGAGTTCTCTTGTTAGCATGTATGACAGCAAAAAATCCCCTAAATGGTGCCAAAGCAGCTAGGGTAGCCTTACAGTGGCAAGAAAGCTAAGGGACCTATGAGGATGGGGGAAGAGCTAGAAAGTACACCATAAACTCAAAACATTACAGAAGCTTATGGTCCCATTTCTGCATTCATTCCTCTTTCTTTCATCCATTTATTAATTTTATCTAACAAGTTAATTGCATGCTTATGACTATGCTACTCTACATGCGTGAACTGTAGTGGAGAATTAGAACACTGGTCTTTGCTGTGGCGAGAGACACATGTACCTTTTCTTGACAGATGAAGGACAGAGACATACTTTCTCACATCTGCCCCGCTGCACTGATGGTGCCCTGACTGTGTGTAGGGATCTGAATAGGTCCTGGAGGGAGGAATGGCTGCTGCCCAGCTTCAGTAAGGAGACATTGGGAGGCCACGGGCTCAATGTGTCCAACACCCACAGCAGAAGATGTTTATTCCACCTAGTCCAGGCCCGTTCAGCCTCTTCTGCCCACCTCTGTAACTGTGTGAGCTTTGGGACTGACAAATTTAAAATAATCTGGTTTCTATGATTTGCCCTTCTCTAAAGCTTGAATATGCAGATTTGTGCTAATGCTCACTGGGCTCCTATGTTGCACAGTATCTGTATCTGCTTATTCAGGTTAGCACAATCCTAGGGCCAAGTTTATTACCCTCATAATGCACATAGAGGCCCTGAATCTCAGAGGGGTTAGAAAACATCTGGATGGTGGACAGGACTTTTTTCACATGGCATTTTCTCAATATCCATTTTACTTCAGGCCTTAAATTGGGCCTGAAAACAATTATTTTGCTTCCAGAATCTGAACTCTATTCCAGTTCAGACACCATGCCATAAGGGTGTGGGGGATGGAAAAGGGGGGATGCAGGGCCAAATGATGTAGCACAGAAACATCCCCTGTCTGGTCACGGTTGTTGCTCCTCCATCTTTTTCATCCTTCCACCCCAGCCCTCCCTCTGTCCCTCCCTCCTCCCCACTTCAAGTCCAAATCCTCACCTCTGTGACCCAGGCAGGAGTCCTTTCTTGAACATCATCCTTGAAAGGATAACAGAAGTGTTTTCACTGGCGCTGTTGTCATGTGATCAAAGCATAGCTCAGGAAATGGGGTCCTTTGCAAGCTGTTTATCTAAAATCTCTTATTTCACCAATTGGAGCATTTTAAGAGAACATTCTGCGCCTTCTCTCCCAAGGGCAAATATTTCAGTTACCTGTGTAGTAGAAGCCAGGCAGAGCCCACACATGCTTTCTGCGGCAAAAGAAAACACGGTTCCCCTGCTGGAGCTTTTCCTTTGTGCTCCTGTGCTACCCCAGCCCCCAGCTGAGCCCTGGGACCATGAAGAAACCCTGGTCTGCTCTCTCACAGGAAGTTTGAGTGATTGTAGGCATGGAAGATTTAAAGACAAAAAGCTCTAAATCCCGGTTTAGGTGGGAGTGTTTTTTATTACTGATAAAAAACAGAGTCCCCTTTCTGGGTTATTCAGATGAACTCAGAGTAAATATTTATCCTTTCAGCTAATAGGTCTGTTTTGAGGAGTTCTGCAACTCCCAGACAAGCAGGCTGATGGATTTCTTTTTACTTCCCCACTCGGAGGTGGGCTGGGCAAAGTTATTTGGCAAGGAGAGCCTTTTTCCTGTGGCCTGCCTGTTGGTATGCGTGAGGCATAACACCCTTCTTTGTGCCAGAACAGGGCGGTATGAGGGAAGGCCTTGCAGGGACCTCCCAGCTCCAGCACTCTGAAATGATTTAATGGCCATTTCGTCAGTATTCTCAGAGCAAACAACCGCCCACCTCTGAGGAGGAGGAAGATAGATGGCTGATCTGCAGCCCCCTCCTCCCCTCAGGGCTCAATGCAGCACTTTGTTCCCTGGCAGTTTCAGAGAGGGCAGAAATCACACCACGGGCACTCTCAGCAGACACAGAGCAACATTCACATGCACACATGAGTGCAAAGAATGCGTGGGGACACACGGAGAGATGGTTGAGGGTGGAGGCTATTCCTCGTTCGTGTTTGTATTCTCATATTGCCTAGCAATGCCTGGCACCGAGATGATGATTAACACATACTTTTTGAATGAATACATGAATAATTATAATTATAACCATTTAGTTAGCGTTAATAAGTACCAGGCATTGAAGGAAGTGCATCATAGATCATCCTCTTACTTAACCCTCAAGACAGACCATTAAATTAGGTGCTGTTGCTCTTGCATTTTACAGACGTGAAAAGGAAGGGTTGGCGGGGCAGTGTCTTACCCAGTGTTATGCTCCTGGTGTAAGGGTGGCAGACATCTAACCCACAGTAGATGCTCTTACAGCCCTTCTCTGTAAACTCCTCCATCCAAAATGTAAGTTAAGAATGATTCTCCAAGTGTCGTCCCCAAGTAGCTGGAACGCCATTGCCGGGTTGTAGGCCTTGATTATGGAGGTCATGTAAAATATTTCGTCTCGGTTTTTTTTGTCCTTTCTCCCCATCCCCCATTGTCAGGCACTCAGAGGAGCACTGGCCTCCCAGCAGCGCTTCTGCACCTCCTGGTAATAAGGAAGAATGCACCTGGGGTTTAGGTGCTTTCGGGCAGCCCAGGTCCTTTTCTGAAGAGTAAATCAGCAGATTCCCAGCTGTACAAATTTCCTGTCGCTGCCAGAACAGATCATCACTGACTTAGCATTTTCAAGTCATGCCCCCTTATTGTCGTGCAGGTTTGTGCGTTAGGAATCGTAGGCAGGCTCGACTGGGCTCTGTATCAAGAGGGTAAAATCGGTGTGTGCACCGGCTGGGCTCTGTCTGGGGAAGGATATGTCTTCAAGCTCATTTCAAGCTCACGTTGCTGGCAGAATCTAGGTCCTTGCAGTTGCAGGATGGATGCCCCTGTTTGCTTGCTAGCCGCCGCAGTTCGAATATTTGTGTACCCTCGGACAGCGACGTAAGACTTAATCCTTCGTGAGACAGTATGGCATGGCCTTTGCGTGGTGATCAGTTCATGAAGGTTCCAGCCTCACAAGTGGATGAGCCCTGCTAGGAAAGAGCCGGAGGAAACTAGCTAGTGCCTTTTGCGGTCCCATCTCTTCTGCCACGTCGGGATGTAGCATTCGCCCCACCTGACTGGACACAACAGTCAAGACGCCATCTTGGAAGCAGAGCCTCGGACTTCACCAGACCCTGAACTTGCCAGCATGCTGACCTTGGACTTACTGTTTTCTGGAACTGTGAGAAACAAATTTGAGTTTATAAATTACTTAGTCTTAGGTATTTTGTTGTAATTGCAAGAAAAGACTAAGAAACTGTTGGCCAGGGACTGTTCTTGGTTCTTAGAAAGCCACCTACATTCTTTCCCATGCAGCCCATTGCATCTTCAATCTTTACCATTCCTTGAATGCCTCTGGCTTCTGTACCCAGCTGGACAAAGGTTTTTTAAGGACTCCTGTGATTAGATTAGCACCTTTTAAGGCCAACTGTTCCATAGAACCTAAAACAATTACTGAGAATAGAGAATAGGATCTTGGGGAGATTCCTACAAATTCTTCCTGCCATATTGACCTTGGTTAAAACTGAGGTGAAGGATAGAAGAAAGGTTTATAGGGAGGAAAAAGGGATCAATCACATGTTAAAGAATCTATTTAATGCATTTTTTAAATTTATTTTTTTGTCACAAGGTCTCGCTTTGTAGTTCAGGCTGGCCCTGAACTTACTATGTAGCCCAGGCTGGCCTCAAAGTCACTGCAATCCTCCTGCCTCAGCCTCCCAAGTGCTGGGATTATAACCATGCACCACCATGTCTGGCATCATCTATGTCTTAAAAATCAGGCAAAGCACATCAGGAGAGAAATGGAAAAATAAGGTGACACTTAGGAGGTGCTTGGTAAATGTGCGTCCAAAACCCCTCAAAGTGAACCGTAATGTTACATAGAGGAAGGAAAAGAAAACCCTTCTCACAGTCCTCAGTTACCTAAGAATAGTTTACATGTATTGAGTCCTCATCTGACAGAGTTTTAAGTGCTTTACATATAATTAATTTTTATTATCAGAAAAATACAAGATATTCAGATATTATTATCTCCATTTTACTGAGGAGTAACAACTAGGTTCAGGAAATTGCCAGGCCTTACACAGGCTTTGAAGGGTGGAAGCTTGTCTCCTGAGATTATGCACTTAGCCTTACACTAGCAGTCAGGAATCTTAGCTTTTAAGAGATCCCATCATGGAAGAAAAGATTGGGGTAAAATCCGAACATAAAATCGTGGTCTGTGTCTCTCTGACGTGGGCCAGCATGGTTGAGTGGAGAGAGCCCAGGGTTTCCAGTAAGAACATCTGGTTTCTAAAAGCAACAATGAAAAATGGAGGTTGTGGCCTTGAGCAAATCATTTCAGTTCTATGGGCCTCATATCCCTGTTTATAAAATGAAGATAATAGCACCTGCTCCTCAGTGCTGAAAACATTGTCCTGTGGTTCAGTAGGGGTGCAAACATCCTTTTAATGGGTGACGTGAATCTAAGGGAGTATTGCCATTTAATGTGTTTTGTTTCTTTTAGATTTCAGGAGGAATGAGCTGCTGAGGATAAATAGCCTTTTTAGTTAGGAGGGGTTTTGTGATCTAAAGTGTTGAGTTCACACAGACAGAGCTACCAGAACTACCCTTCATTCTGTCTTTGTCATGGCCTCCCTTTCCCTTCCCATGGTGTGAAAGAAGTAAGACTTAATGCCCTTGGGGCATCCCAACAGAGATTAGCAGAGGGCACCATCATGTATGCAAAGGGGAAGAAGAGAAACTGAAAGCAGAGAGGAATGAGTGAAAGCCAAGTTGAAAGGGAGGCAATACAGCAGGACAGCAAAGGCTGAGAGAACTTAAGCTCCTTTGCTCTTCTGTGGAAGGGTAGAAGGCATAGGAGCTGGAGGACTGAAAAACTCAAGGAAAAGTGGTGTTAGATACAGCTGCTAAGGAAAAATGAAAGGAAACTGAGTAGACACGTTAAAGGATTATCAAGAAATACTTAGAGGCTGGCTAAGATTGCAGATCATAAATTTGTTATGAAGTCAATCAGCATGATTATGCAGTTCTCCTCTAATAGGTCACAGCTGGGAAACAGAAGCAAAAAATCCCCAATGTTCACATGAAGCTCAGAAAGAAACAATATTTTTTAAGCATCAATGACTCATGCATTCATTCACTATTAAAATATTTATGGAATACCCACTCCGTGCCAGCCACAGAGACACTATTTGAGATACTGAGAATGAGACAATACCAAAACAGACCAATTTTCTCCAATTCCTTGGCAAGAAACAGAGGAGTAAATAGACAAATTAATATACAAGTAATATAAATACAGTTTGTTATTTTATGTCATAAACTGTATGTGGAGAGCTCAACATATGTATGCACATAATGCATACAGATTTGAACCGGATATCAATATTGATCACATAGGTATATCTTGATCATATGCCTATCTATTGAGAATCACTCTGAGTTGTGACACTGGCTTGTGAAACATGGTTCCCTCCCTTTTTATAGATGAGACACAAATAGTTTAGAGATCCTTTTCAAGCTCACACAGATGGAAAGGTGAGAGCCAAGATTGGAACCAAACAGCTCAACCCGAAGCCAGTGCTCCTTTTACTGTTTCACCAAGCTCTAGCACTGAACTCCCTAGCAGAATGCTATTGATGAGAGTGAATTGGAAAAGATGAACTCAGAGGAACAAGGGACCATGAAACCAGAAAAGAGAGAGAGGACCTGTCTTGGAAAGTACAGGGAGGAGTCAAGGGTACACAGTTTTCACTGAGGATCCGGGATATGAATAGATGGGTGATATGGGCAGAGAGGAGGCTGTGGTCTGCCTTTTCTCTGATTCCATTGAGCAAGTGTGGTCTAGCATTTCCTTTATCTACTTTAAGACTGGCTTTCTTGATGATAGATATTATCTTCTTGCTAGTTAAGTTTTTGGGGTTCATTAAAGCAGGGTACATAGTAGACCTTCTTTACATTGTTAATTAATTTGATTAGTTCATATGTACACAATACACCTAGCAAATGATAAGTACCTCATAAACACTGCTTCTTGTCGCTATTGTTGTTGCTTTTGCCTTCCAATCATGCTTATGACTCAAATACGGAGAAGTCCTTAGTTGCTGGGAGGGAGGAGACCAGGTGCTTTATTTACCTTTAAAACGGACAATTTCCTAAGTTCTATGTTATATATAATTAGAGAAAAGAGAATCCCTTTGCAGATAATAAAATGTTGACAAGGAGTTTGATGAATGTACTGCAGATCCGTTAAGCGCACAAACCACAGCCTCCTCAATTTTACTTCCTCTGACTTGAGGGATGGACGAGCAGCATTGTTTCTTTGCCCCTCAAAGATCTCCGTGAGAACATCCAGCTCACCAGCAGCACCCGAGTCAGCTCATCATCACAGTGATGGTCTGGTTCAGGAAACAGGCAAAATGTTCTATTTATAAGCTGTTTTCCGAACTGGGTGGGTCCTGGGGAAACTGCTGTTTCAGAAGTAAATAAAGGTCAAGATGCTTCAGTCCATACTCCGTGGGATGTCTGCAGGCTGTTCTCCTGTGATGGTAGAGACAGCTAACTCTGAACTGCTGCTGGCTGCATTGGCCTACAGTGTTCAAGGTGAGGGACAGTCCCTATCACCCTGGTTTAGTCATTACATAGCGCACACATGTGTCAAAACATCACACTGCACTTTTTAAATGCTTCCAGCTGTTCTATGTGAATTGAAAATTTAAAGAAATTATCAGAAGAAAATTCTTGAGGTGAATGTACCATTCTCTTCAAGAACTCTTCCCTGCAGCAGTCTCCTTATCTCTGGCCCTGGGGGAAGGTCACACACTCACTATGGGGACTGCCACAAAGTGTCTCTGCTGGTCTTTCTAGCTTTCAGATCCTGCTATCTCCACGACATCCTACTGCTGACCTGCAGGATGGAGCTATGTTGCTTAATCGAAATTATGATCACATCAGCTCCTCTCCCATAAGGTTGAAAACACCAATTAAGAGCTGTCTTTCACTGATTGTTTACCATATGCTGGACAGTTTTCATCATCAGTTTTGTCTATTTTGTTTAAATTTATATTTCAGTGTCTAGAGCTTTTGAAATCTGTGTGCCTGGAATACAGTATCCATCAAGAATTTTAATCCAATGAATATCACTTTATCTTCAGTAGTAGCACATGCATTATTTCCCCATTTCAGGAATCTGAGATTGATCAGAGTTAAGTATATTTCCAAGAAGGTGGGAGAAAATCCAGGCTCAAAACTCAGGCCTGTCTGATTTCAGAGCTCATTTGTTAAACCAACATTTAATTCTTGTTTACCGTAGCATTTAAGCAACCACCCTAATGAACCCTGAGTAAGTTCAGCCTCTGCTTTCCACAAGTCCTCCAGAAGTTTCCATGCCCTGCCAGTTTCATCACACCCGACAGGTTTTGGTCCTGTTGTATTCAAATCTTAGCTACCCTTAGAATCATCACATCCAGCACCTTTGCCAGAATCTGATACACAGTATCTAAGGTAGACACTCCTTTGAATTCCTCACTAGAACTCACCCCAGTTTCAAACTTTGACGCAAACAATTTGCATGTTAAATTGTCAAGTGTGATAATCTGATTTTTTAAATGTCTCCCACAGTGTCTAATCAAGTGCTAAACACTCAGAAGAGTTTTGATGTTTTCTCAACCACATCATATTAAATTTGACATCGCCTCTTTCAACTTGAGCTTTCTCTCACCAGCAGGAGAGGAGATTTAGTAGAAAATAAGGTCTCCAGCTTGGGAAAATGCTTCAAAGCAGAGAATGGTTTGGACCAGTCCAAAGGAGCAGAGCTCCTCGTGTCTGGATGGAGGTTGAGAGAAGCAGTGGGTCAGGGTGGGGGGCGCTTCCTGGTGCTCCGGGAATGACTCTCCAACCCCAGCACACAGATTCCCCTGGAATTTACCACCCCAGAACTGTGAGCAAGAATCCAAAGGGTGCTAATGACATAGTGAAAACACAGTGGATCCTGTCACTACAGTCTTCACCATGGATTTTGTGCTACTGAGAAAAAGGCAGGAGAGCTGTCCTTGCAGAGATATGTTGGGAAGTATTTCTGGTGCATTCATCATCAAATGGAATTCTATATGCCAGAGCCTGAAAGCCTACCTCTACTGTTTTTTCCTCTCCCTTTAAAGCTGGCAGAATTGCAAGCTGAGATAACAACAAGGTATTTTTAGCTGTTTATATTGATTTTTTTCATCCTTGGAAGCTACTATAACCTATTATAACCCCTAAACAACAAATGAAAAAAAACAGCTGCGGTAAAATCTCATTTAAAGCAGCAGCATAATGATATTAGAATAATAACATGTTAAGAAGTATCAAAGGTTGCAATACTTAGATATTCTGGCATAAAAAAATCTCTTTTGAATGTTTTTCTCTTTGAGCAATGCCTTTTGACTATGTGCCTAATAGCAAAACTATTAGGTAAGTGAAATATTGAAGGTGCAGTGGACTTATATACTGGCAAAGTACCATACACTGCAGGAGGGGGAGAGTTGGGATTAGAAAGTGCCACTGGAGAAACACCAGAAATGTGAAAATATGTATCTTCACAACCACACTCTTGTGCTATCTAGACTCCCCATCTCCATCAGTAACACCATCATGTGTGGGTTGGACAGACTTGCTCTCCATTTGTGCTGCCCTAGACTTGTGCAACACAAGGAAGTAGCTACAGTGTATGACTTTGCTGAATCTATTGAAAATACCGAACACTGACAACATCTCCTTTTCTTATCAATGACATCTGACAGCAATGCTCTCCACGTGTTCAGCCTGGAATACTGTGTCATCCTGTACCTGGCTTTCCCTGCCTTTCTGCATAGGAGGAAATATTTTGTTTTTGAGACTTTTTGTGCCCATAAAATGGACTTGCTGTATTGTTCTTGTGTAAGTGACTCTTGTTATTCTCTCTACCCACTCTCTTGTTTTTTTCCACAGGATGAAGAGTTATTTCAAAATCTTGTGAAATTGGTAAGGTATTAACTGTATATTACTCAGGCTTCTTTCTTCTCTATTTTTCAGAAACCTAGGTTTTGATACACAAATATTTTCAGTTGCTCCATGAACTAATGTAGCCTGTTATGAGGGGGACTAGTGTTTCCTCGGAGAGGTCTGTATCTCAACAGTGATTTTAGAAAATTTGCTTCTGGCAATAGCTCAAGCCATATTCTCCAACTCAGCTTTATTGACAGTAAACAGGCAAATTTGATCTCCATATACCTCACCCCCTGGGTTAATCTATCAATATAAAATCACACTGAATTATCACAGTAGCTGTGAGACGCTCTGGTCCCTCTGATTTTATACATGAGGCTTAGAGAGGTTAGAGATCTTGCTTAAGGTCACATGACATAAATGTCAGTATCACAATTCATACCTATCTGCTGGGTCGCAGGCCATTGCACATTCTACCTTTCCGCAAAGAAGTATTATTCAGGCTGGGGATTTAGCTCAGTGGTTCTGGTGCTTGCCTTGCAAGCACAAGTTCCCGAGTTCAATCCCTGGTACCAAAAAAAAAAAAAAAAGTATTACTCAGCTCCCTGGCAGAGTGGGGAAGTAGAAGGAGAGAGAAAAGGATCAGTTGGTGCTGGTGAGAGTGAGCCAGAAATGACTAATTAAAAGGAACAAAAGGTCACAATGCCAAAAGGAGTGAGAGGGTCTGCCTTGGAAAATACAGGAGGGAGTTGAATGTTTGAAATTTTCCTTGAGAATTTCTAGGGTGTTAAGAAAGGAGGCAATGGAGAGAGAAAGGAGCCCCTGGTCAGACTCTTGTCTGGATCCTTCTGGAGTGTGTGGTCCAGCTTTTCCTTGCGAGCTTTTACCTTGAGGTATGTTGATTCTTCCTTGATGATAGGCATTCTTTTATTCCTACTTTTTGGGGCTCATCAGAATGGGGCACCTCGTAAGTTCTCCATACATTGTTAACTGAGTTAATTCAGATGTTTAAAATGCACCCAGCAAATGGTGAAAGCTCCAAAAACACTGCTTGTTATCGCTATTGTTCAGAACTCAATTGATATGGCAATCGAAAGATTTAATTTTTTTTTTTTTTTGGTACCGGGGATGGAACTTGGGTCCTTGCGCTTGTGCAGCAGGCGGTGAAACCACTGAGCTGAATCCCCGGCCCGAAAGATTTAATTTTGAGTTCACTTTCATCACAATCTGTGTGTAAATCTCCTAATAAGTCCACATACTGGAATCTAAGATTTGTGTGCAAAATTGGGAGCTATCTTGGACAGCATCACATGAGGCAAAAATGGCTCAAAATCAATGAAAATCAATTGTGTATTTTCCAAGTCAATGAGTGTATGGGTGAGGATAACAGCTTTACTTTTAGGAGATATTCTTACAGTAAAAGTTGTATGTATTTATGATATACAGGATGATGTTTAGAAATAACTATACATTGTGAAACACCTTCATTAAGCTAATTTACATATGGATTACCCTCCACACTTTTTTTCATTTTCTCTCAAAGTCAGTGATACATTAATTATAGCCAGGATGTTGTATAATAGATCTCTTGAGCTTACACCTTCTAACGAAATTTTGTATCTTTTGATTAACATCTTTCAATGGAAATGTTCACTCTATTCTCTGCTTCTACAAGTTTGACCTTTTTCTTTATTTTTATTAGCACTTTTCCAGTGCACAATAATTACATTTTTCATGCTGAGTTGGCACATGTGCACAATATATCTTAGCTGTAAAAGCTTTATTTTCATTTTTTTCTTTGATTCTCTCTTTTTTCCATCCCCTTTTCTTCCCCTCTCTCCTTACCTCTCTATCTCCTGCTCTCTCATCTACTTGGAAAAACTCTTCCTACTTCCTATTTTCTATTTTTTTATCTTCTAATTTTCTCTCTTTCCCTGTGTCTCTTGGTATGTCTCTGTCTCCTCTCTGTATCTCTCTGTCTCTCTCTGTCTCTGTCTCTGTCTCTCTCTCTCTCTCTCAACTATGCAGCATTTGAGCTTGTGTGTCTGATTTATTTCCCTTAATATTATGGTCTCAAGGTGCATCCATTCACCTATGAATGCCTCAAGTTTATCTTTATGGCAGAGTAGTACTCTATTATGTATAAATATCACATTTCCTTTATCTGTTCATCTATTGATGGGCATACAGGCTTTTTTTAAGACTTAGCAGTTATAAATTGTGCTGCTATAAACATAAGTATAGAAGAGGAATAGCTAAGTCAAATGGAATTTCTATTTTTAGTTTTTTGAGGAAGCTCCATGTTGATTTCCAGTGATTATACTTGTTTACATTCCCACTAAGAATGGATAAAAGTTCCTTTTCTTCACATACTCACCACCATTTGTAATTATTTGATTTCATAATGATAGCTGTTCTTTCTGGAGTAGGATGGAATCTCAGTGTTGTTTTAATTTGCATTAAAGTAATACATTTGTGGTCAGCAATGTTGAACATTTTTCATGTGTTTATTGGTCTTTTATATTTATTGTGAGAAGTGTCTATTCATTTTGTTTGCCTATTTTTATTGGGTCTTTATATTTCACCATGTACTAAACTATAATCAAAATGGATCAAAGATCTAAATGTTACATGAGTAACATTTAATCTGCTAGAAAATAGAATAGGTAAAACTCTAGAAGACATAGACATGGGTAAGAACTTTCTGAACAGAACTCCAGTGGCAGAAGAAATAGTACTAAGAATCAACAAATGGGATTATATCAAATTAAAAAGCTTCTGCACAGCAAAGGAAACAACCAACACACTGAAGAGAGAACCTATGGAAAAAGAGGAAAATGCCTGCACACTATACACCTACTAAGAGACTAATATCCAAGATATATAAGGAACTCAAACAATTCAATAACAGCAAAACATAACCACATTCAAAACTTGGCAAAGCACCTGAAGAGACATACAAATGACCAAGTGGTATATGAAAATCTCTCAGTGCAATTAATCATCAGAAGAATGCACATACGATATCACTTCCACCTGTTGGAAGGGCTACTAACAAAAAGAGTAACACTAAAGTGTGGTGAGGATATGGAGAAAATGGAATACTTCCACATGGTTGGTAAGAATGTAAATTAGTACAGCCACTGTAAGAAACAGTTAAGAAGCCCCTCAGAAAACTAAAAATAGAGCTACCATATGACCTGACACTCTGACCATAGAGGATATAGTCAAAAGAAATGAAATTAGTATGTTGAAGAAATGGCTGTTCTCCCATGTTAATTGTAGCAAAACTCAACAACAGTCAAGATATGGAATCAGCCATATTTTTATTTTTAGTTTTTATTTTTCTCTGCTCTAATTATTACAGTACATTTTCACAGCCTAAATGGAAACTTTTTCTGTATGTCACAACATGATCCTAGTTGATATATGTGGAGAAATGCATATGATAATCCTGCTTCAAAAATTAAGTAATGGAGATGAGTCCATGAGGTCAGTGGTTGGGATGAGACTTCAGTTCTGCGACTTTGAAAGCCTTTACCCTTAACCACATCTGCTCCTGCTATTTTAATCTCTGAGCATGGGTTTTACTATGTAAAAACTTCATGACAGTGGAAGTAATTTACTGATGACTCTTTCTCCCCACGGTGTGTAAAAAAAAAACACACAAGTGTGTAGAGTTTAGGAATTATTCATTAAGTGAATGGATTTAACTTTTTCCATTTTTTTTTCTTTTTTTTTGGTACCATGGATCAAACTTGGGAACTTGGGCTTGGGAGGCAGGAGGCAGAACCACTGAGCTAAACCCCTGGCCCGTTTTTTCCCATTTTTTTGTGGAGTTTTGAATCACATGGCAAGCCTTTCAAGATATATTTAAATATTGATTCTGCCATTATCTTTCCTTCCAGCTTTTTGCTATGCTATCTGAAAATTTGATTTAAAAAAACCATCCATATGGACAGTTGGAGATTGGAGAGACAGTACAACATATTGACTTAGAGCATGGATTCTGCAGGTAGATCAGTCTTCTCCAATTCTGTGTGATACTTGGGCAATAACTCAATTTATTTGTTAATTGAAATAAAACAGGGTTTTTTGGGTGATATCATAACAGTTATGGTAGTATAGCATGTATTTTGTACAGTATGTTCATAAGACTCTAAGGAGAGACTTCATGACATATATTGAATTTATGAAGACTTTTTGAAATCCATGGTTCAGTTGATATGTCACAAACATATATATTGTATATAATCTGTCCCAGATGTTTTTCTGGGCTTGATAAAAGAGCTCATTTATTTGTTGTTCTATAATCTATTTTTCTTCCCTTTTTAGAAATATGAGTAAAACTTCTCCATCTCCATTTTCTGTTATCTGTTTGTTTTACATGATGCTACGAAATGCCTTGCAGTTCTTCTGTATCACATCAGCAAGATCTTTGGTTGTTGGGGGATATAATTTGTCTGCGTCTAGGACACTTGAGTGAATGTGCAGTAGAGGCCTTATTTTCTGACACCACATGCGTCCTAGGCTCCAGTACCCTATTAACTGTGTCTGTTCTATGCCTTTCAGCTCGGAAGTCTTTCACTTTGATTGAAGCACATCAGCACTAAGTAGCTCTGATTTTCCCCATCATCTATTCACACACCAGCTGCCACTCTCTCTTCCTTTCGTTGGGCAGCTTTGCTACCATTTAGAACAGCTGAGCAGAAAGGTACCTTCCTATCTCCTGTTCCTTTCCCACCTATCATTACCGCATTTGAAGAAAGCAGTGCTTTTAAAATGTTGATAATGTATTTTTAATTGTTTCTGAAGCTCTCTAGTAAAGAAGCTATACCATTCTTGCTACTAATTCATTTCAAATTTCAGCAACTGTGACTCTCAGGGAGCATTTCCCTGTATCCTCCCTGGTCCTTTGTATTTCCAATGAGAATATGAAGCTCTGTCATAAAGGCAGGGCACATGGGGAGAACCATGTAGCTTACTGTCCAAACACAGACATATGTGAGAGTGAGAAGAACACTATTTCAGTTATATCCAAGGAACAGACTGAGGCTTGTCTGGGAAAATGAAACGTGTATCACCCCTGAGTCTAAGTAGTGGTATTTAGAAGATAGACAGGCTTTTAGACTGGAGAGAAATCTAGGTGCAATAAGCCAGAAGTGTATAGGTGATGGAGTGAGATGGGAGTCTCAGAACCATACATGACAGATTTCTGAACATGATTTCTTTATTCAGATGCTACTGGCTGCCTAAGCTGTGTCACTCTGTGTTCTAGGTGCTGAGGTCACAGAAATCCATCCTGAAAATACCTCACCACCTCTCAGAGTGTGTTTCATGGGGTTTCCCTTTGTCTTCAGATGCTGGAACCTGCTGCGGGGTTGAAGAGCCAAGCCTGAACTTGGCTATTTTGATGAAAGATTCTGCTTTCATAGGTGCTTCTACTAAGGTACCTTCTAGCTGCTCAAATAAACGGCACAGAGGTTCCCATGCCTGGCCTTTTGTTCCTCACACTATACAAGCTCTCTTGTTCAGTTTATTGGGTTTGATGATTAATGAAACCAAATACTGCATGTGTATGTTTTAGGAAGTTAGGGGGAATCAGTTATAATTGTCTCCCCTGTTAAGTTAGGATGTGATTTTGTATCTGTATTAATGTCAAGCAGACCTGAGTTAGAAGCATAGCTCTTCCAGCCCTTAAGCCATGACACTATCTCTGATTTTCAGCTTCTCATTGCAACATGGGTGTGATGATTATGCCTTCATAAAGTTTTTATAAATATTTAGTGAGATATGGCCATAAAACATAAATCTGTATCCACGACCCAACCTGATTTCATCAGAAAACAATAGCCATTGTTGCCATATTACATCTTTGCTGTTTTTTTTCCTTTCTTTCACATCTGGACATAGCTGTCTGGCACTCAGACATCTAGAGATCCTAGGGCTGTTAGAACTTTCTGAAGCCAGACAATCCAACCTTTTATTTACAGATTAAGAGTAGAGAGGTTAGGTGACTTGTTCTAGAAAACACAGCTGGTTAAATTATTGAACTGGAGTTAGAAAACAGTGTCCTGACCCCAAATCTAGTCATCATTCTGACCTCACCAAAGGCCCCTGCAGAGAACTTTTCCTGCTTTAAAATTTAACTTTCAGTAAGGTACCCTCCAGTACCTTATTGACCAAAACTGAACAAGGACTGCAGTGGCTTTTGTTTGTTCAGCAGCCATCAAAAGTTAAATGCCTTAAATGCTCTAATTTCATTAATCAAGATGATGCTGCATGAGACTGAAATAACAGGTGTAAAACATCTTTCATCTACTTCTCATAATCATACTTGAGTAAAAACTGGAATGCACATATTCCCACAGCAGAGACAGGAAATTACACTCCATGGTGGCTATGAGATTACATCTTTCGTATTAATAAAATTGCTCACAGTGCCACAATTCTCTGCCATAATCATACATTCGTCTCCTTTCACCTCTTTTCCTACCTGCTACACTCTGGAGAAGGCATGCAATAAAAACTCCTAATTATTTTCCATTTATTTTTATTCTTTTAACAATTCCTATAGTAAAAAGGGAGTACTGTGGGAGAAGTGGTTGCCATGGAAACCGACCAAGGCTAAACAGTCTCCTACAGCACAGGGTGAGGCAGGAATACAAGAGCAGACACACTGAGGAATGTGAAGTTAGCTGCAGGTCACACCGCTCTCCCAGTTCTATCTGCCTGGTTTTGGGGACCTAGCAGGAGCAGTGTACATCTGTCCATTTGAAGTGACCCTGGCAGTATGAGAGGAGGGTGTTATGACATATCTTTGGCTGCGCTTGACACAAGGGATGCATAGATACTGGAGAGTTATAAATTACCTCATGAAGATTTGCCCTGGGCTGGGTACAAAGCAACCTGGGTTGTTAGCTCAAGTACATCTTTCTGCCTACCTGGCACAAGACAATCAGAAGTTGTCAGGTTAAATTCACAAGCTGTTTCTTGCTGGCTAATATTGTGTATGAACACAGCAATTCCATAGAGGGTCTACAGAACAGGTAACAGGTGAAAATGTCATGGAAAGGGATAAACCCATTACTGAAGCACAGTTAACAGAAAGTAATTTATTGGTGGAAAAAAAATATAACAATTGAAAAATGTGACCAGTAATCCTGACATGTCTACTTCACTGGGCTAAGAAATGCCTACCGGATTAGTAGAGCGTGCTTCTGGGTAGGCAAGGAGGCAGTCTTGGGTAACACACATGTTCCCTTGCTCATTCCTCTCTGGTGCTGGCCCCCCTCCTCTCCCCAGCAGACCTGAGCTTCAGCAGCTTTGCTCCCCCATGCTCTTCTGCCATGGTGCTCCTGCCTTGGAGCCAGCTGACAATGGACTGAATTTCTTGAAACTGTGAGCCAAATCACACCTCCCTTCCTTCATGTTGTGAAAGTTGGATATCATATCCTGCAATGTGACTTTCACATCTAGTTAACTGTTTTGTAGGAATAAGTGAAGATGTAATGGGAGTGCAGATATCATTACCCTCAATCCAATGTTGAGGTCCACGCCTGTTCTGTATTTGTGTAGTACAAGTCTGTGAGAAAAGGGTATTTTGCATAATTGGCAGAGTGAACCATGAAGGAGACAGAAATACAATGATAGGGACTTGCTGAAGATAAATCTCTTATCTGTGCCTGGAATCACGTGCACAGTCATCTGAATTACCTGCTGTGGTTTAGTACTGACCTGGGTCCTTTCTAATGGTAGTGTTAGCAGTACATCCAAACATTTCCTCTCTTAATTTTTGCTGCAGACCTAGGACAAAGGCAATGTCATATCTAATTTGCAAATGAAAAGAACTGAGAATCAGTAATGATTAGATGATACGCTTCAGTCAATACAACTATTAAGAGAAAAAATAAGAGTTTTTGTTTGTTTTTAAGTCTACCATTGTATTCTCCATCCATAGATGCAAAAAACATGTCTTAATTCATACCATTTGGATTACTCTTAGGGAAGCTTATAGTTTAAATTTGTGGTCTCTAATGCAGACTTTCTTCTGTGCAGCTGCAGAAATATGTGGAATTCTGGAAGATATCTTCATAAGTTGCTCTAGAGTGATGAAATACAGTGGTACCCCAGTTCATGAACTTATTTCTTTCTACAATTCTGGTCACAAGCCAAATTGGACAAGAACTGAATCAAATTGTCCCATAAGGTCGACATTGCACCTAACCACTGAGTTTGATTTGGTTCTTGTCCAGTTTGGTTTGTGACCAGGAGCATGAAGAGAATTAAGTTTGTGAACTGAGGCACCACTGTACTCACTAAAATATGAAAGGGTTTCTGGGGTCCAGAGCAAACTTCCTTCCTTATCACTCTTTATTTTTGGTACCAGGGATTGAACTCAGGACTTCCGCTTACTAGGCAGGTGGCGGCACCACTGAGCTAAATCCCCAGCCCCCTTATCACTCTTAATGTCTTTATTTGAGGTTATTTTAGTCAGTGGTGTCACCTACATAATATGTCTTATGTAGCGTCAGGAAGCTAGGGAAAGGGAGCGAGGTGAAAGGAGGAAGAACATAATAAAATAATACAATCCTAGAATGTAGAGCTGTAAGAGTTTTATCCCTTCCGTATGCTAATCAACAAAGAAAGACTTAAAGAAATGAACTGGTTTCCCTCAAGTATTATGTTTTGTGGGAAAGAGAAGCCAACTTCATCAAAAATGTTGAGTGGAACATGTGTAATTTCTCACATTCTTTATTATTTGCAGGGGATATAAGAGCAAACAAATTGAATATGTCCTTGAACTCAGGAGACTTACAGTCTAAAGTAGGATAAGGATGATAGCAACTAACTTCAAGTGTGAGGAACACTCAGAGGAGGAGATGCAGAGTGCTCAGGGAGCACACCCTGGGGTAGGTCTGGTTGGGCTCACTTCAGGTGGTCTCTCTGCTGTCATGGAAATATTCTGGCATTCTGCATTCTACAGAGCAGTAGCAACAAGCCACGAGTGACTGTAGAACACTAACTGGGAAACTACTTTTTAAAAAAACATTTAATTTTATTTTAATTAGTATAGTTTTAAACATTCAGCTGTGGCTTTCGTTCCTGTGCTTTGAGTCAGAAATCACTTCCTTGAGTAAATGATGGTTTAAGATAAACTAAATTTAAACAGCAAATGGAAGATATCTAAAACAGAATGAAGGAAGAAAGAAGAATCCAACATTAGTAATGGAAGTTGGGTCTGTTATTATCATTTTAGTAAAAGCTGAGTATGAGCAGGTTAAAGTCTAATGATCTTATATTTGCCTAAGTCAGACTGCAGAATTTAAAATTGTCCAGATTAGAAGGTCAGGCCACTCTTACAAGTATCTCTGGTAACTAGTACTTTTCCACAGATAAGTTAGTATGAGAATTAATATGAATAGTTTGTGTGAGAATAGCTGATGGAAACAGAAGTGAGAAGAAAACAAGCTTAAGAGACAGGGAGTCATGGAGTCGAGAGAGTAATAAAAACATTCTGATCTTCTTTTTTTCCTCTCTTACTCAAGATTCCACAGAATAGTTATATGCTAAGAGGAAAGCCTGATGCTTCACCTACTGCACCCAAATTTCTATCCTACTAGGTTAGAAAAATGTATCTCATAATAAAATTATTCCCATATATCTCCCTGATCATTCAGCACACACTGACTCTAGCTGCTACCCTTTGAAATATTGAGGTTCGGTCTTAGAGTGGCTTTGGCCATAATTGACCAGTTTTGGTTTAGAGGGGACTCTATGATGGTGGAGACTAACTGAAATTTCAAGGTGGCATAATGGGAAGGAACATACATTCTGCCTGTCACCTGTTAGCTATATAACCTCCCAAAGTTGATCGTGCTCTCTGGGTCTCATTTTCCTTATCTAATGCAATGACTGTGGGACAAAGTGGTCTGAAATTTATAAACCCTCTAGTTGTATGTCCAGGGTATGGGCTCATCTGTTGACTCTCCAGAACCCTCTACGTATTTAGGTTAGAGATTAGACATGAGAGGGTCAGATTTGAGGTTGGCCAAAGTGTTTGGAAGTGAAGTGTGGAAGAGTTTAAGCCAAGAGCCCCCTCACCTTGGATGACTTAAAAAAATTCTTTTTCCTTTACAACAATCCCAACTAGGAGTTGGTCAAGGATGGGCTTTTTATCTAGTGACTGGGATTTTCTGACTCTACAGCTACCACAGATGCTCATTGTAGCTGGAAAACAAAATATTTCAAACCACGAGAAGAGCAGACAATTTGGAGTCATCAAGATAAAGATTTGAACCCTGCTCACACAGTTTGTAAACTCCTCACAGCAGCTTATAAACTTTGCGGTCTGACTTTGAATGAGTTAACACAATATCTACGAGCCTTAGTTTCATCTTTAAAGTATAAATAAATATAACTTTGTGGGTTAAATGTGACAGTACATACCAAGGACCTGGCAGTCAGCAAGTTCTCTATAAATAATAATTTCTTTTCATCTCTTCCCCTTGGGCTACTCATCTTAGCATTGCAGGTTTCAGTGACATTTATTTCATGTGCTTCTAAATGTTTAAACTTATAGGAATAATCTATAGGTTTAACCATTTATATATTTTTTTGAAATGCAGAGTTTCTGTAGAAATTAAGCCCAGTCAAAACTAAAAACAAAACAAAAATAAAAGTATTGATTTGCTCAGATGAAAAAGTTCCTGTGCTCCAGGCTCACCATTGCTTGGGTCATTGTGTTTCCTGTTACCGAGGCTGCAAGATTTGTTTACAAGAGGAGCAGATCCTTAACCATTTAAAAAAATAAAATGTGGAGACAGCTTGTATTCTACTATGAAAAAAGTCCCACAAACTCATCTGGGGAAGCTGGATATGATAGACCCTTTAAATTCAGCAGAAACATGTTCATGGAGCTCAGTGAAAAGGGGCTGACTTTTATATTTGGCATAAAGATGAAAATCTCCATTTTTCTAGATCTGCTAAGGAACACAGTGGAGTGAGGTGTGTTTATGGGAGATGTCAGCATAATACAGCAGCAATTTTCTGCTATTGAGCCTTCTGTAGATTTAGTCTTAGAAACATAAAATGGGAAAAACACTTACTGGTTATCTACTAGAGACTTCTGGATTGATAAGTAGGAATTGGAAGTCCCAGGAAGGCATGTGGGTGGATGTTAGATGTAGAGTGACAGCTGAGGTCCAGGCCTTCTTTGAAGATATCCCTCTGTTATGTACTTCACACTGAGAGTAAGTCACTTAGATCTGATCAACAACAAACACACTGGGAATCACAGTCCTCACACTGTGTGCCCGGACTCGGGTTCCCAGACGACGAAGAGGCGGATAGAGTGCTGTCCACATGGCAAATGGAATCACTGTGGAAGGCAGTTTAGCATCTACTCCCAGTAGCTTACATGTGTTACAGCTTAAGATTTAACCACGTTTTTAACTCTATGCCTGCTATTGTTTCTGATTACATCTAGGTACATCCCCACCGCATATCGTAGTCAAAATGTTGGAAACCTCACATGAGGAATGACCTTAGAAATGCCCAGGAAAAGTGAAATATTACATATAGGGAAACTGTGGCTTGAATGAACACAGATTATTCATTGGGCCAGGGACACTAGAACATAACAACATGAAGGCATTTTTAGATAAAGGAAAACTAAAGGTCTTTATCCTCAGCAAATCTGCACTACTAAGAATATTAAAGGAAGTTCTTTGGACTGAAAGGAAATGGTACAGATGGAATCTTGAATCTTCAGAAAGGAACATAGGAAATTGGAATAGTACCTATCTGAATTAAAATTGAAGACAATTTCTTCTGTAAATAATTTAATTTACTCATGACTGTGCAAGTCAAATTTATAACATTATCTTGTTGGAATTATAATCTAGGTATATGTAGCATTGATAATGCTAGCATATAGAACTGGCAGGATGTAGTAAGTGGACCAGAGAATAACAAGATTTCTATATTTTATGTAAAATGGTGCTTTATTAACACAAAGTAGAATATGAAATGTTTAAAGTACATACTCTTAAGTGAAGTAATTTGGACACACATGGTCAAATAGTGCATGGTTTCTCTGGTATGAGAAAATAAAAAGTGTAAATAAAGACCAAAATATATAATAGATATTGTGAAATAGGAAGAAAATGTTCAAATGGGAAGGGGAACTAGGGAGGAAAAGGAGGAAAGGAAGGAAGGGAAAAGGAAAAAAGAGAAAAAATGGAAACTAAGCTTTTATAAATAAGGAGGGAAAGAGGAGCTGAAGGGAGGGGAGGGGAATTGGGATTAAAAGAATCAAAAAGTAAGACTAACTAATAAAATGTATTTGGCTCCAAATACATAGATATTGGCTATTCCTTATATTAACACTAAAGTATAGAGAGGAAAATCTAAAAACTTCAAAATATATATTAAAATTAAATCCTAAAAGTTCAGATAATTCAAAAGCAGATAGGAAAGGAAAGTAACAGAAAACAGAAGACAGCGTGGTAATGATTTAAACATAACAATAGTTACATTAAATATTAATAGTTTGAACACTCCAATGAAAAGTACAATGCTTTAGAACTGATAACAATGTAAGAATTTGTACTGTCTATAGGACAATCATTGTTAAAACGTAAAGTCAGATTGAAGTTAAATAACCTTAAAAAGATATTTGATAAAAAAGTGTAGTAGGTAGTCCCCAGGACGATCCTTGAAGACCCCTCTCTCGTGACATCCTTTCCCTGTGTAATCTCCTGAATGTGGGTTGGAATTACTGACTTGCTTCTGAAAAACAGTATGTGGCACAAATGATGAGAATACACTTCTAAAAGGAGATTGTAAAAACATATGTAGCTTCCATTATGATATAGCCCCTCTCTCTCTTTTCTCCCATCATTACATACCCCAGGAAGGACAGGTGCCTGCCATAACTTGAAGACATCCAGGAAAGACTGCAAAAAGCCTCCTCTATGTGGTGAGGAGCTGAAGCTCTGAGTTCAACAGGCCATGAGGCCAGAGACTGGGCCTCACCAACATCACCCACGTGGATCTGTGACATGGAAGCTACAGCCAATGACTTTGCTGCAACCTCATGGAACTCCTGGAAGCAGTCATTCAGCTAAACTGCTTCATAATTCCTGATATGAAAAACTAGGAGAAAACAAATGTCTGTTGTTTTAAACTTCTAGGCATTGGAGTAAATTTGCTTCATGATATTTTTAAAATTAACTTTATTGGTACATTTTAGGTATACAATATACTCACACACAATATTTTATAATCATTGCAAAGTAAGGATGAAAAGCCTGGAGTGGCTATATTAACAACATATAAATTAGGAAAAAAGTTATGGATAAAATCAACAAACAAGTATAAGAGAGATAAAGAAAATAATTTCAAACTTTAAAGGGTCAAGAGAAGAGCATAATAATCTCATTTATACCCAAATAAGAGTTTCAAAATATTTGAAGCAAACATTGATGGAATTACAAGAAGAACCATAAAATTATATAATAAAAATGATTTAATACTTCTCATTCAGGGAAAGGAAAAATTATGAGAAAAGAAAAATTGGAAATGAAGTATGTAGATAGGGAAAGGTTTAGGGGTGAAGGGCACACAGGTAATGGGGAAAAATAGCCAAGATACATCATGTACAGGTACAAGCACCCAAAGATAAATCTAAATGTATACCTAAAATGTACCAATAAAAGAATTTAAAAATATACTTCTCCTTCAGCAATATATAGGCTATTTGAAATAATAGTAAAAATGTAGATGATCTGAAAAATATTATTATCCACTGTTATGGTTTAATTATGAAGTGTCTTCCAAAGAATAATCCAAATAAATGAACCCTTAACCAAGCTTACCAAAGGAAAGAGCGAAAAGACTCATATAAGTGAAATTAGAAATGTAAAAAGGCGAAATCAAACTGACACTATCGAAATTCAAAAGATAGTAACTACTTTAGTGTGAAAATTCTATTCTACCAAATTGGAAATTCTTGAAGAAATGGACAGATTCCTAGATGTATACAAATTAGCAAAACTAAACTAAGAAGACATAAAATCACTGAACAATCCTATAACTAGCAATAAAATTGAGGCAGTAATGAAAAAAAAACCCTACTAATTAAGAAAAGTCCAGGACTTAAAGGGCTCACTGCTGAACTCTATAAAAATTGAAGGGTGTTATAATGCCAATATACCTCAACTCATCAATGAAATAGAAAGAGAAAGAGTGCTTTCAAACACATTTTGGTAAGCCAGCATCATTGTGATCCCAAAACTAAACAAAGACAAAACTACAAAAGAAAAAAGAAAACAAACTAGAGGCAAATTTCTAGACATAGATGGAAAAATCCTCAATAAGATATTGGCAAGCAGAATGCAACAAATGAAAAGGATCATATATCATGAACAAGTAGATTTCATTCCACAGTTGCAAGGATGGTTCAACATACAGAGATCAATAAATAGAATTCACCACATAAACAGAAACAAGGACAATAACCACATGATCATAACAATAGATGCAGAAAAAGCTTTTAACAAAATCCAACACCAATTCATGATAAAAAAAAACCATGAAGACATAGATATCAAAGAACCTTATCTGGATCTGATAAAAGCCATTTATGACAAATAAATGGCCAACATCATATTAAATGGGGAAAAACTGTAAGCTTTCCATCTAAAATGAGGAACAAGAAAATAACCACTGTTTCTGATCAATATAACAGTAAAAACATTAGCCAGAGCAATCAGGTAAGAGAAAGAAGTAAAAGGGATATGTATAGGAAAGAAAGAAGTCAAATTATCATTATTTGGAGATGATATGATCCTGTACATAGAAGACCCAAAGAATTCCACTAAAACGTCTTTCAATTAAAAACCAAATTCATAAATGTAACAAGAGATGAAATTAACACATAAAAATCGATAGCATCCTTATTCAACAATAATGAACTAATTGAGAAAGAAATTAGATAAACAATGGTATTCACAATAGCATGGCAAAGAATTGAATACCTAGGAATTAACCTAACCACGGAAGTGAAAGTCATCTATAGCAAAAACTACAGTACTCTGAAAAAGAAGATTGAAGAGATACATCAGAAAATGGAAAGGCATCCTTTGTTCCTGGATAGGCAGAATGAATACTGTCAAAAAGGCCATCCTTCCAAAACTGTTATTTAGGTTGAATGCAATCTTAATCAGAATACCTACAACATTCCTTACAAAATTGTAGGAAACAGTCCTAAAATTCATATGGA
Organism: Heterocephalus glaber; assembly: GCF_000247695.1. The sequence continues at coordinate 26,653,639 of NW_004624735.1, forward strand.
ACCAGTAGATACCCAAAATACCAAAAACAAACATGGGCAATAAGTGCAACATAGAGGACATTGCAATACCTGACCTCAAGTTATATAACAAAGTTACAGTAAAAAAAAAGGCATGGTATTGGCACAAAAACACACATATGAATCAATGGAACAGAAAGGATGATGCAGAAATAACCCCAGACACATTCAGTTATTTGATCTTTTGCAAAGGGGCCAAAAACTTAAAGTGGAGTAAAGATAGCCTCTTTAGCAAGTGGTGCTGGGAAAACTGTCCATCCACATGCTGAAGAATGAAGCTGGGCCCCTGTCTCTCACTGTGTACTAAAATTAACTCAAAATGGATCAAAGATCTGAGCATTAAAACAGAAATGATGAACCTATGAAGATAAAATTGGTAAAACTCTTCAAGTGATAGACATAGACAAGAACTTTCTAAACAGAACTCCAATTGTTTAAGAAATAACAGCAAGAATCAACACTTGGGGTCATATCAAATTAAAAGGCTTCTACTGGAAACAATAGACAGCTGAAAAGATATAAGAAGTACAAACAGACATAATGCTCTACATAGAAGACCCCAAAATTTCCACCAAAATACTTCTAGATTTAATAATTCAGTAGCATAGCTGGATTCAAAGTCAACAGTCAAAAATCAATAGCATCTCTGTACACAAATAAACTAATTGAGGGAGAAATTAGCAAGCAGCACCTTACACAATAGCATCAAAAAAGAAATACTTAGAAATCAACCTAACAAAGGCAGTAAAATATCTTTACATTGAAAATTACAGCACTCTGAAAAAGGATATCAAAGAGGATATCAGAAAATGGAAAGATCAGAAAATGGGTAGGAAGAACAAATATAGTGAAAATGACCATACTCCAAAAATTGTTGTACAGATTTAATCCAATCCCAATCAAAATGTCATTAGCATACCTCACAGAACTAAGAAAACATTCCTAAAATATATTTGGAACTAGAAGAGACTTAGAATAGCAAAAACAATTCTGGGCAACAAAGACAAGGCAGGGGGTATCACAATCCCTGACTTGAAATTATAGTACAGAGCTACTGTGATAAAAACAGCATGGTGCTGGCAAAAAAAATAGACCCAAGGATCAGTGGAACACATTAGAAGATACAGAAGCAACTACCTTATCTTTGACAAAATAGCCAAACACATTCACTGGAAGAAAGATAGCCTGTTTAATAAGCAGTGCTGGAAAAACTGGCTTTTTACATGCTGAAGATTAAAACTAGACCCATGCCTCTCACCATGCACTACACTAAAATCAATTGGATCAAAGAGCTAAATATTAAAACAGAAATAATAAATCTGATGGAAGAGAAAATAGGTAGAATTCTTGAGGACATAGATGTAGACAAAGACTTCATGAACAAAACCCTGATTGCATGGAAATATGACAAGGAGTCAACAACTGGGATCTCATCTTATTAAAAAGCTTTTGTATAGTAAAAGAAAACATCAACAAAGTGAAAAAGACAACCAACAGAGTGGGAAAAAATTGTAGCCAATTGTTCTGCAACAAAGAACTAATATCCAGAACATATAAACAATTGAAAAAAATCAGATCCCTCAAATTTAAAGACCCAATCCAAAAATGGTCACCTGAGATGAGTACATTCACTCAGATGAAGAAAAAGCAAATTAAAACAACACTAACATATCATATTATGCCAGAAAGAATGGCAATCATCAAGAAATCAAATAATAACAAATGTTGGCATGACTGTGGTGGAAAAGGAACTCTTCTGCATTGTTGATGGGCATGTAAACTAGTACAACCATTATAGAAATCATATTGTGATTTATGTAAAAAGTATAAATAGAATTTCTATTTGACTCAGTGATTCTCCTTCTAGATATCTTCCCAGAGAACTAAAGACAACATATTACACCAATACATGCATACCAATGTTTATAGCAGCACAATCAATAACAGCTAAATCTTGAAACCAGGCTAAATGTCCATCAACAGATGAATGGATAAAGAAAATGTGTTACCTGTATCTAATGGAATACTACTGAGGTATAAAGAAGGATAAATTTGAGACATTTGTAGGAAAATAGATGCAGCTTGAAAGCATATTAAGTGAAGTAAATACAACATACAAATTAAATATCATATGCTTTGCCTCTTTTGAATTATCCAAAATACATATAAAGAGCAAAATAAAGGACCGATTAAAGAAAATAGGGAGACAGATCTTTTGCAAATGGGAGGAGATTTAAAGTGCATCCTGTACATGTATCAACTCCCACAATAACTGTGACTGTCGTATGTTACAAATATGAAAAGAAATATAACAAGAACTAGGAAAGGGTATCTAGAGATGAAGGAGGGAGGTGGGTGAGGTGGGAAAGGGGAATGAAATGAATCATAAATGCGGGAACCCTCTCCCTAAGATGAACGCAAACATGTACTGCCAACATGTACTAATAAAATAGAAACAGAAAATATGCTAAAGTATGAGAGATTTAAATAAAGAAAAAACGTGAAAATTTACATATTTATGTGCACATATTAGAAAAGTAAACAGACTAAAACAATTAGTTAAAATTATACCCTAAATAATTGGGGATGAGGGGTACTCTAAATGAAAACATTAGTAACAAAGATAACAGAAATCAATCAAATAGAAAATAAGTAACAAAGAAAAAGCCAATATTAAATACTTTCAAAAATCATTAAAATCAATAAAACATAGCTAACAGATAAAGAAAAACAATAATTGAAACATGAGTAAGACACATAGCTAGAGATCTAGATATTAACAGATTATTTTTGACAAATTTATGCCACTAATTTGACAACTAAAATCAAATAACTAATTAAGCTTGAAAAATACAGCAAATCCAAACTTCCAGAAAATGAAGCAGAAAACATGTATAACCTTATGTCTACTATGCACACACACAAGCATGCTTCTTCACACACACATCCACTCTCACACATTTTGCCTAGATGGTTTTATGGTCAATTAACTCAAACACATGAAATTGTTTTTCCAAAAATAGAAGCAATGTGAATACTTCCTAACTCATTTTGCAAAACCACCATAATCTTATCAATAAAACTATAAAAAGTATTTAAATGTTAAGTTATCTGTATTCTTAGGGTAAAGTTTACTGATTATGACATATAATGCTTTTCATAGATTTATGAAATAAATTTGATAATAATTATTGGGTATTTTTACACTCAAAACCATAAAAACATCAATCTGTAATTTCCATTTTAATAATTTTTATAGCTTTATTAATAAAAACCAATAGACATCTGTCAACTGCCACTACTTCAATAGCTGATAGGGAGAGAAGCTCAGTCGGTCCCAGCACCTGGAAGGAAGCTCCCCCGCCACCATCCCAAGCTCCTAGGGCAGAGAAGCTGAGCCAGTCCCAGCACCCTGAAGGAAGCTCCTGTGCTGCCATCTCAAGCTCCTAGGGTAGAGAAGGTGAGCCGCGTGGGTGCCAGAAGCACCCCTCCCACATGGAAATGAGAAGACACATAAACAAGCCTCAAAAACAGACTTGCAGATCTTCCTACAGCAACCTCAAAGGGAAAAGAGATGGAACACTCTGATTCTCAACCACCTGGACTCTCTGAACTGACAACAAAAGAGGACCTGGGAAAAATGAAATCAGAAATAATACTCAGATAACAGCAAAGATTTTGCTCATGGTGCAAGACATGATTAATAAATCTAGAGAGGACACAGATAAAAAAATAGAG
>NW_004624735.1:26660144-26674098 GCF_000247695.1 Heterocephalus glaber
ATAAGAACCAAGAGACTCATGTAATGGTACAAGATCCCAATGATGAATGTAACTATTTTATACCTAAAATGTACCAATAAAGTTAATTTGGAAAAAAAATTGCTGGTAGGATGAATATGTTGGTTGGTGTCTTTTGTTTACATTGAATTGCCTCACTATGAGGGCATAGATCTGAGGAAGTAGCCTAATAAAAGAGTTCATGCTTAGCATGTGTGAATTCCTGGGTTTGACCCCAGCACCACAAAATAAAATAAAATTATTTATATCATAGAGATTAAGTGTTTTGTATGTTTTATTCCTTAATTTGTACTTCTCTATCCAAATCACCAAACACACATGTACTTCTGAATTTGTAAAATAATATAGCCAAAAATTTCATAGACATATCTTCTGCCTTAATCCTTATTCAAAATTATTTCTGTGCATATGTATTCCCTAACTCCCCGATTCCTCCTCTTAAATTACAGTGTTGCATTATTTTATACTTTATTCTGCAGATCAAATATACTCAGAAAGTAAAATTGCTTCTGCACAGGACATGTATGGACATTTTCTTGTTCTTATTCCCTAACAGTGCAGTATAACAGCTATTCATGTAGCATTTATATTGTATTATATATTATGTTATATAGAGATGATTTCCAAAGTATGCAGGAGGGTGGATATTGATTATAAACAAATACTAATCTACTTTATGTAGGGGACTTGAATATCTTCAGATCTTGGAATCTGCAGGGAGTTTGTGAACCAAACCACCATGGATTTTGAGAAACAATTCTACTCTTTCATGTGAACTAGTGTGTGGGATTTGTTTTGTTTGATTTTGTTTATGAGACAGATTCTCCCTATTTAGTTGAGACTGGCCTTTAACTTACTGTGGCCTGTCCTCAAACTCATGGCATTCCTCCTGCCTCAGCCTCCTGAATGCTGGGACATGGACTATTGTGATCACCTACCTGGCCTTTTGCCTTCTTTTTGACTCCTTTAGTGGCTTTTCCCCAACTTATAACCCCATAACTCTTTTAGTCTTAGCATTTCTGGTACAACTAGTCTAACTTCTGAGCACCCATTCGAGCTTCCTTTTGCTTGAGCACTTCCCTGACCTCCAGAGGCTGCTCAGCACACAGCAAAGACAGGATGGAGGTGCTGAGGAATTAACACTACCAGGATCCAACCTTAACACCTTAATGTATAACCCTTCTCTAACACTAACCCTAACCCTAAACCTAACCCTGACCCTGACCCTAACTCTAATCCTAACTCTAATCCCTAACCCTGACCCTCACCTTGAAAGTGTTAGATGTAACTGCATGGTCCTGGTCTCTACACAGGCTTCTAGATTTCTCTCACAGGATTAAATTGCCCATTATGGGAACTTGCCTCATTCATGTTCTGTTGATGTTTTTTCCTCTTCCATTTTTGTTTAAATTGTCTCCCCTTGTACCAGGGTTTTCTGAGACTCTGTCACAACCCAAATATTAATATTTGGATATGACTTTGGGAATCTGTTTATTGGAAATCACTGATTTGATCTTCAGCATATACCTTCTTCTCTGTGTCTCTATGTATTTTCTATTCCTGTAAAGACACTTGTTACTGGACTTAGGGCTCACCTTAAACACAGGCTCTTATCCCAAGATCCTTATCTTAATTTTATTTCTAAAAAGACTTTTATTCCAATTAAGGTAATATTTTCAAGTTCCAGTAGACATAGCTTTTGGGGGCCACTATTCAGTTCCCAGCAAACACAAACTCAGAACATGAGAAAATACTTAATATTTTTCTATAGCAGTATTGAAATATACCTTATCTGTAGCCCAAAGACACATTATGCTGAAAATCAAGATCTGATTGTGAGAATAGCTGAATTACAATGGAGGATGATTCCAAGCCATAACAAGTGTTCTGTGTCAAATTCTGTGCTCTCAATTAGAAGGGATGGGTCCTTGAGAGCTAGAATGGGGACATTTGGACTGACGTGCTTGAAAACCTTGAATCCTCAGATTCTCTTGAACCTTCTACTTGGTCCAAATAGTCCCTTTCCCAGCCCAGAGAACATCAGGCTCTTCTGGCCAGCACATTCTACAAAGACTATATCTGAGACTCTAGAAATAGGGCTTATCTTCCTTAAGATCTGATGTTCCCTCACTGCTTCTCATAGTATTAAGTTACTTTTCTCATTGCTAACACAAAATATCTAACGCCCACAAGTTAAAGGAGAAAAGATTCATTTAGCTTACAGTTTGTAGTGGTTTCAGGCCATAGTTGCCTGGCTCCAAGGCAGGGTAGCATGGTAGAGGAGAAAGTCCATGGCATAGCAGGCAAAAAGCAGCAGCAGCAGCAAGCAGGGAGCCTACATTCTTTCTCTCCCTTTAAATTCCATTCAGGCTTCAAGCCTATTGGTTGGTGCCACCCACATACACCCATGACAATGCTAATCCAATTACCACACCTTTAATTCACAGCCACACACCCTTAGTCCACATTCACACACACTGGATTCAGCCACTTCCAAAAAGCCACATCTATGACCACATGAGGCATTGAGGGGACATCTACATACAAACCGTAACATGTAGACTAATGATTAGAGTAAAGTCTTAGCATACCTACCCTAAGAATCACTTACTCAGGATAATAGAGATTATTCCTCAGTGGAGCTTCAGAACTTATTTGCTATGTTGGTAACACTCAGAAAAACGTGTTTAGGAATGGATTTTGGGGCTGCTGGACTAAGGCATGTGGAACATATGTCTAGGTAAGAGTTAATTTAATGGTAAGGAGGCCTTTTCCTGTGACTCAGCTTTTCTTTCTTGCAAGTGTACATGACACAAGTTGTAATACATGCATAGGATTTTTGTTTGTTTCTGTTTTGGATACAAAGTCTAAGTAAGTCACTGCTTTGCCTAGGCTGTGCTAGAACTTATGATCCTCCCACCTCAGCTTCCCAGAGTGCTGGGATTACAAATGTGCATTATGGTGTCTAATCGGTGCAGTTCTTTAAAGGCTGGAGAAAAGGTAGAAAAACCTTGTACCCACATACAGAGACCTTTTGTGGGAATCTGTGTCTGAATTCATTTTGCCATTTGTTTCAGTACCATTTATTGAAAAGAGTATTCTTTCTCTGTTGAACTGCCTTCATTCTTTCGTTAAAGAGTTGACTACATTTTTCTACCTCAAAGTTTCTGTTCTATTTCATTGACTATCGGTCTATTACTTTGCCAATGGCACGCTGTCTCCAAAATGCTAAGTCTGAAAGTTAAGTGGTATCAGTCCTGTCTTTGTGCTTCTTCAGTTTTGTTTTGACTTCTGTGTCATTTTCTCCTTCCTATAAGCTGTAGAGTCAGTTTCCTGATAGGCACAAAATAATTTTCTGGGATTTGTGATTGAGAGTGCATTGAATGTATAGATCAAGTTAGGAAGAACTGATACGTTAGTAATATTACTATTCATAAACATGGAATATCATTCTGTTAATTTATTTATTTGCTTTCTTTCTGATGTCTTCTTTGAGATCTGATTCTATGGTCCCTCACTTCTTCTCATAGAGAAGAATAGATGTTAATGTATAAGTTGTTTTTTCTAAACTAAAACCTCAGAATTCAGGTTTGATTGCAGTGTTAGCCCTTTGTGATAAATAAGTGGGTGTGGGGTTGCAGTTTAGGGACTCGTCTCTAAAAAGTTTGCTGTCACTGTCATAGACTAATAATTAAGGTAAAGTCTTAGTATACCTACACTGAAGAATAATTGTTTCTAATTTAGGAAGCTTTGTAGCTTTCTTCATAGAGATCTTGTTACATGTGTACCCAATTATTTCAGTTTTGGAGATGCTGATGTAAATGCTGAAGTGTTTTTTATTCCAAATTCTATTTATTCATTGCTGGTAAGTAGTAAAGCAATGAATTTTGTATATTAACTTTGCATCTTGTTGCTTTGCTGTAATTGCCACATTCTTATCTCCTGTAACCTTGTTGTTATAGATTTGCTGGAACCTTTTACATGCAAAATCAGGTCACCTGAAAATATGTGATTTTTCATTTTAGCCTGATAATAGCATTCATAGTTTTCACTATTTGATTTTCAAATGTTGAACTAGATTTGCATACTTGAAATAAATCCTACTTGGACACAATGTGTGATTACTTTTATGCTTTGTTGGATTCCATTTGCTAATAGTTTGTTGATGATTTTTGCAAATATGTTTATATTTCACACATTTTAATCTGCATATTCTAAGCAGATTTTCTAATTTGAATTTCCACAAAATGCTGTGAATCAGCTAATACACAAGCAGAATACTCTGATATGATTGGAGATTCATTGTTCAGGAGTCAGAGACTTTTCCAAAAGTCAAGCAGTAGTAGCGTTCAGAAGAAAAGAGCTTCCTGACCACTAGTCCTTATAGTGCTATAGTATAATATAGACCTTAATACTCACTTTTTGCCTTACAATAAAAACTTATGATACAGAAAATAAGGGGGCAAAGATTTTTTTCACTCTCTTTTGTTCCAGACCAATATGGTGCCATAGAAATTGTGAAGACCATCAGTTCTCTAGGTCTTAATTATCAGATTTGTATGATAAGAGGAATTACATTCGGACTCTAAGTTACTTGCTATGTCTAAAAGCTTATAGTATGCATTCAGTTTCATATTAAACGGTAAGATGGTTGAGTACGCAGACTGCCCATGAGCACAGAGTAGCACTTGGTGCAGTCTCAAGACTCAGAATCTTGAAGCAATGAGTGGGCACCAGCAAGACTTAGACATGAAGGGTAGCCCAGGATGAGGGGCAGCACAAAAGCAAATAAATACAGAGAAATCCAAATAAATGAAATAAACAACAACAACAAAATAGAAGAAGGAACCTAAGGTTTGGGTAGTTGTGTAATAAGATGTAAATTCTGTGAACCCAATATATGACTCTAAATGAAATAGTTTCAAGTTTGAGGCAAAAATGTAGCACCACCAAGAGATGTAGAGTCAAACTATTTCTTTTCCAGGCTGCGTATGTCCTCTGATTTTTCCATCAGTTTTCAGCATGCCCTGCACTGTGCGCTGATAAAGAATCTGCTGTGAGAAGCCAGACCTCTGTAATCTCCCACCCTTTTGACTTGCTGTGCCCTAAGGCACTAGATGGAGCTCTATGGAAACAATTCCAGGGGTGTGGAAAGTGCTGGAGAAGAGGAGTTAAACAGTTTGCAGGGTAGGAATTTTTCAGCTGGAAATGAACATTGCTCACTGGGACGATGCCTCACAGAGGACACTCACTGATGGATGACGTCTTTCTAGATCACTGACTCTGCAGTTTATACATAGAAACACCAAGGGAGCTGGAACAGAAGAATCTTCCTTAGGTTACCATATGCCAGGGACAGCAAGGGCCCTGAGCTGTACAGAGGCCCGGGGTGGAACTTCATGTTTGTCATATGTAGCTGGCCACGGTTGAGGAAGGTCTTCCACTTCTCTGAGAACCAGGGTCATCTTCTTTAAAGTGGGGAAGACAACGCCTCCTTCACTGAGCTGGTCTAAAGACTAAATGAAGTAGAGAATGCAAATGCTTGATGTCTGCATATGGGAACTAATCAATACATTTGGCTCCATGTGAGCACAATGTTGGGGTTGGGAGGTGAATGCACTTGCTAATGAGCAATGCCTGACAATACCAATTCACTCATTTGACCCCTTCTTTGTTTCTTAAACCTAGCAGCAAAGTACTACCTTGGAAAAGGATAAAATGAGGTGAATAAGCAAGGATGGCAGCATGTCAAAAATATCTAAATCCTCCAAGCACCTTTATTTTTCATAGCATATCTCCTTTTAACCTTGCAAGTCTAGAAGATATTAATAGTAACACAAATATTACAGCTGACACATAACATTGAGCAGCAAGCAATTTTCTAAATATTTTGCATGTACAAATTCATTTAACCTTCCTAATGATCCTACAAGATTGGTTCTATTATCATTCTTATTTTGTGTATAAGGTTAAAGAGTCATGCATAGAATAATTTTCCAATTTCACATTCAGGGAAAGGAGAGTTTCTTCAACTCTCCTAGGATTCCTGACTAGATGTGAGATAAAAGCTGACAAAAACAGGATAACAAGAGAAAAGCGTAATAAATTTATCTGATCAGAATTTCACATGACTTAGGAAGCTTCAGAATGAAGACCTAAAGACTCAGGGAAGACCTGTTTTTATGCTTTGCTGTGATGAAGAATGGCGACCATTAGAAATGTGATCGAGCCAAAGATCTTCATCTCATGGTAGCAGACTGTTTCCTAGAGGCCTGTGCAGATTGTTTTTGGTGTCTCTGGCTAACATTCCTGCCCACCAGCTGTATGGTAGGACCCCTTCTGGGAACAGTTTCTTGTCATCTACTGTCACACAAAAATAGGCCGAAAATTTTCTTTATGGATAGTTTCTTCACAGGAAGGTGAGAGAAGGTTGGAGTTACATTTTCAGGTTTTATGGCTGGCTTTGAGGGAAGAAGGATTGTAGTTTCTGTTGCCTGCTTTGGGGAATAGAGGAGCAGGAAAAAGAAGACCAAGAGAGGGTCAAACTGTCTTGCCTGTGAACCTCTTTCCCTCAGTTAAAGGGCTAAACATGCTGAGGTCACCTAGGACACTAACCCTGATATACAAGATATTTATTAGCATAAGCAGATTTTGTTATTTTTTATTTTAATGTAGTTTATTGTTTAATAATGCTAATGATCATGTGAGTTGTTGGAAAAAATGATACCAAAACACTTTCCCAGTGTTACCACAAAACTTGGATTTGTGAAGACAATATGTTAAACACACGGCCTCTAAAAGGCACAATGAAGCAAAGTATGATAAAACAAGGTGTGCTTGTAGTTGTTCAAGTCTTTCATTTTGCCATTAATCTTCTATTCATATCTGTTTTATTTTTCCTCTGTTCCATCTTGAGAGTTTATCAAAGAGCTCTAGTATTTCATTTTAATTCCTGTTTAGCTTTTTGCTATTCTTATCAACTCAGTGTGTGTTTCCCCTAAAATCCAAATGTGGAATGAAATTCTAATGCTCAATTGTGGTGGTATTAACAGATGAAGGCTTTGGTTGGCGATATGGTTGGGAGGGTGGAGCTATCATTAGTGGGATTGGTGGCCTTGTCAAAAGAGATGCCAGAGCTCTCTCTCTGTCTTTCTTCTGTCATGTAAGGACACACTGAAATGATGACTGGCTACAAACCAGGAAGCAGGGCTCCACCCAACACTGAGTCTGTCACTGCCTTGATCCAGGCCTTCCAGTATTCAGAACTGTAAGACATAAATGTTTGTTGCTGTAAGACACCCTGTCTGTGGTACTTTGTTACAGCAACACAACTAAAATAATTATAGTTCCTGGCATTGTTTTACAGTGTTTGCTTTAGGAAGGAGGCCTACATGTGTCACTAATCTGTCATGTGCACCTCATGAGTTAATGCTGTAGTACTTCTTATGTACTATGTAAAAAACATTGCCACAAAATAGTGTAGCTGAGTTTTGAAACTAGTTTGAGATCACAGCCCATGTCCTTTGCTCCCTTTGTATGACCTAAAATTAAAATACTTGATGGTCAACTGAAGATAGTCTAGAAACACTTCTAGTATCTTAATTCTTCCTTTCATTACTAGTGTAATGATTTATTCTGTAACGATTTACCCTTCTTCGTCTGTGACATTGCCAGGCCATCCTCACTTTGCAGCATCTCTGGTTTCTTCTCTAATGAGCAGAACAGAAGTGTCCATGGCTGATGCTTACCTCACACTGACATGTGGCAGCCAGATTTGAAGCTCAGCTCCCGGTCGGTCACCCTGCATGGAAGCTGCACCAGTGACCGTTGGTGCTGCTGCTCTCAGCCCCGACGGTGTAGTTGGTGATCTGAGGATACTGTCTGGATTCTTTTTGGGCTTTAAAAAGTACAAAAGTCCTACTGTGCCTCTCAGGTGCTTTTGATGATAGGAAATTTGCATAATTTGCTTATTGATATTCAGAAATGCCAAGGAAGGCTGAAGTCAGAAACTGATGAGTACAGTACAAGAAATGGGGAAAATCTCAGTCATAAAACTTTACTTGAAATCCTTCAGTGGATGAAGAGGAAGGGGCTGTGTGAGTGTCTGCATTTCTGCCGAGGAACAAGCATCCTTCCAGCCTGACCTGCAGGCTCCTTCACCTCTGCTGTTTTCCCTTGTCCTGCAGTCATGGGCACCCTGGAAAGATGAGCTCAAAGACAGAGGCAGAGGAAAATTCAAGAGAGGACAGTGTCATTTTTAATGCGCACCCCCCTCCGTGGCCTCTTTTTAACTCATTTTATACCTACCCTGACTCACCCACAGTGATACCTTTTCAACTTGCCTCATTTCTCTACTTCCTTCACCAAAGGGATTATATGGCTTTCACCTGGGTCTCTGGCCAGGGGTTTCTGGTGAATGAAAGAGAACAAAAAAGGAAAAGAGGAGAGAAAAGGATGGAGAGAGAAATGGACAAAATAAGTTAGGATACAAGGAAAGAAGGAGAAGTGGAAAGTCTAGAAGCCAGAAAAGGAGGGAAAGAGACTAGATTTCAAAGACTCACTATGAGTCGTGTACTATATTAGGTAATTTCACATCCACTTGCCCGTTCAGTTCTCACAAAATTACACAAATAATAATAGTTCTGCCCACATTAAAGATGCAGAGGCAGAGCTAGATTCTGCTGAAATTATGGTTATTGTACCATTTCAAGAATATTTATGTTTGATCATTGTTTTCCATGAAACAAATATTAATGGCTCCTGAGTTGGAAGATACCGAGCCAATCAATTTATTCAAGGATAAAAGTGCAAATGAGACATGCTACGCACCCTATGGAATTTACAGAAAACCCGTGGATCAAGTGCAAAATTAACACTAACAAGAAGCCAGGAAGCAAGTCCTGAATGAGAAGCACGCATAGCTCCTGTGCTGTTCAGAGAAGCAGGGCATGAACCCAAGCCCAGCGAGTCTTCTTTTTCTTCTTTCCCAAAACTTGTCCTGGGTAGCATTGGTAAGGAACTTTGCAGCTTGACCCTAGGTTAAAAAATGTGTTTATTCTTGTTTGCTTTACACTGGAAAGTTTTTTTTCAGGGCAAGGTTAAGTAAGTTTTCTATGTAAATCTTAAGCTACTTTTTGAACTGCAGAGAGAAACTTCCCAATTTTAAAAACTGTGCAGACAGCGTATTCTGAATGGTCTGAAGAATACAGTTGATTTAGAGGCAGCTTCAAGTCCTTGGGCAAGCGGGGGGCATACTTCTTCAGTAAACCCAAACACAGCTCTTAAGCCTTCATCACCAGTTAGCTCTTTTTCCTCCGCATGATCTACACTGTCCCAGAGAACCTGGCAGTTTAAGGGGGATGGATTCATGCCCACTTCTCCAACATGCTTCATTGTCCATTGTTTGTGTTCCTAAATGTTGGGTGTGTGTGGCAGAGTGATCTCCGCTAAGAGAGAATTTAACATCCAGTCAAGGAAAGAAATCATAGCAGTATCTTCTGTCTTTAGAGTGCTGTGCACAGAGCCTTTCCGTCCTAACTCAGCAAGCCTTAACTGTACTTGGGGCTGCTTGGAGCAGGAAGGGAAGCGAGGGTCGGGTCAGAATCTGTTAGTGTCATATGTTTTAGAATGGAATAGATGCCACTCTAGAATTCCAGATCACGCATCCTATTGGATGGCTGACCTCAAGAAGACTTGGGGAACCCTATGAGGAAAACTATACTGTTTGTAGTAGCTAACATTTACTCAATGTTGATTATACGCTAAGAAATATGAAATATGCCAATACCTATTTCACCCTGGCACAAACTTGACACATATATGACTTTTATTACAGTTTTTACCAGAAAGGAAATGGAGGCACAGTAGGTTAAGTAGGTAGTTCAAGATCACATTGCTCAGGCCTCTAACTCCAATTCCCCTGTGCCTAAGTACTATTTTTACTAATTTCAGTATCTTGGCTACCAGAGATTATAAACCACACAAAAATTCGGGACGTTGGTATGTGATGTAGATTCAGGGATCAAGAAGATTCAGACCTAGGAAAAGAGAAATGTATGCTTTTTTGCGAGAGTCACCCAAGAAAGCACCTCAGTGCAGTAACCTGGTGTTAATTGCTCTGAGACAAGTGAACCTGGGCCCCAGTGGAACATCCAAAGTGGGAATGGATCACTGCTTTTCTAAGGAACGTAAAGGTTCCTTGAGGACAAGGGCAGCCACAGCCTTCAGATTCTCAGGACTTCTCCAGAATGTCTAAGTCACAGAAGGGTCTGCCTACAGTAACTCCTCAGCAGAAAGTGTCCTGCCCTCTGCCCATTGTTCATTGTTAACAGTTACTGTTATTAACACAGAGGACACTGATAGAGGATTCTTACAGAAGAAAACAGGGACAAGGATAGAGCAGCCATGTGGAACAAATGGGACAATAAATGTGTCAAGACAGAGTGCTCTGAGAGGAAAGAGCAAGAAGCAGTGATTTTGTGTTTGGTACAGTAGGGGAGTCTTCACAAGGGAAGCAAAATGTATTTATTCTTTTCAGCTTTATTGAGTTATACTTAGTATAGAAAGATAGTCCATATTTTAGTGTGTGCATTTGATGAGTTTGGATACATGCACACATTTATGCATATCACCATTGCCAAGTGATACCACTAAGCATATCTATTATCTCTCAAAACTTCCTGTGTTCTTTTGTGATTAAGAACACTTAGCATGAGATCCACACTCTTAACATATCTGAAACTGTACGACAGGGAATAAAGTCTAAATAAGATTTTAAATAATGAAGTGAAGTTTGCCAGACATGGAAATATGGCATTGCTAAGCAGGTCAGCATATCTAGTGCTTTCCAAACCAAATAAATAAGTGAGTCATCTGGAGAACTTGTTACAAAATAAAATCATAATCTCTGATCTATGTAATCACAATGATCTCAAATCCATGTGATGGTTGTGATCTAAGCCCATTGTGAAGCAATTGTGGAATGCTGCATTGCATCCACATTTGTAAAAGGCTGAAAGTTGTTAAAGAACAGGCAGACATTTATATGAAGGTACTGAGAAACCTGAGGAAGGGGAAGAGTGGAAGTGGTAGAAAACATAGGTGAGGACTAGACTCTGGAGGCCATGATTATCCATAAATACTGAGAGGATGGGAGAGTCTTCAGGCTGTGGAGAGCCATCAAATGGGAATTTGAAGAAGATAGGTCTGGTTGGATTTTGGAGAATAATGGGATTTGAAACATCTGAAGACAAGGGAAACACAGATACTACTAGCATACTGTCATGGGAGAAAAGCTCCATTTAAGGCAGTGAGAGAAGAAAGTAAAACACATTTAGAGGATAGCTCTAAAACAAAAGGAATAAGCTCCTTGTCAATTATGTTAATATTTTTTATTTGGTAGTTATAACATTAATTTTTATATTAATTGTTTTATATCTGATGATACAAATTATTTCTTTATTGGAGAAAAACCCTTTCTTTTTTCTCTTCCTACACTTACAAGTCAAGAAAATCAAAGGAACACTGGAATTTCTTCCTTTGTGTTTAAATTTGTTTATATAGATTCTATGGAAAAAAATGGCAGAATTGGCTGTGGACACAAATTTCTTTGAATGCCTTAGAGGGAAATCAGATAATTTCTGGGAAACAAGATGATGCAGATGTTTGAGACTGAAGGGGGTGAGCAGAGAAGTTTGTAGTATTCATGCCAAAGTTTGGCTCTCTGTTTACCAATGTTTTCTTTTCCAGCATTGTGTTAGTTTTCAACACTGTAATGAAATATGTTCTATAGGCTAAATTTAGAGAGAGAAGACATTTATGCAGCCCATGTTTTTGGTGGCTAAAAGTCTGGACAACATAGGGCAGGCTCTGGTGAGAGTCACATGGAGGTCAGAGAAGAGTACATGGGAGGAAGCACTACCCTTGGATCCAGGAGATGGCAACAGGGCTTGGGAACCACTGCATGGAGGGGTCCCATGAAACTCTTTAATCCCCTCGTGGACAGTGCCCCAGTGACCCAGCAACTTCCCACTGGGTCCTATGTACTTATCAAAGGCCCTCCCACCTCTCAATACCGTCCACCTGGGAACCAAGCTTCCAAGACTTGGACCCTTGGGAAACACTCATCATATCCCAACCCCAGCAAGCCTGTATCTTCCACACGTTCATCTGGAGGCATTTTGCTCATTGAGTTTAATATTTTGCTAATCCTGCATTCCAGAACACTGGAAGAAGTTTTGAACCTAAATAATAACAAACAACAACAACAACAAGAATGCATATTATCACAGGGCATGGAAGGATGGGAGGAGTAGTGAGACACATTGAATGACTCAATTGAAAATATGACTATAGATTCGCATAGAATAACCTTCATTAGTAATTCCATTGCTAGGAATTTATCTCCAGAACATAATTCTAGAGAAGGAAAAAACTAAAAGCCAAGGTTTTGGATCAGAATTACCTGTTCAGGTTGCATCTATACAGAAAAAAATACAGGAGGAGGAAGAAAAGGGGGAGGAAGAAGGGAAGAGGAGGAGAAAGAAGGGAAGAAAGGGGAGGAGGAGGAGGAAGGAAATCTATATACTTTGAGTGTAATGGAATGATTAAATATATAATAGTAAATAATTGCTAACACAATAAAATTAATTTTTGCACCAAAGGCTTACGTAACTAGTAAGGACAGGGTGATTTTGTTTCTATAGGTTCTATATTAGAAGGTGGTGAAGCAGGTGACTTGATGTTTGTTTTCATAAAAAAGTTTTATTAGAACACATCCATATCCATGTTTGTAGCTACTATAGTAGAGTGGAATAACTATGCAAAGCTCATATGGCCTAAGAAGCTCAACATATTCATTATCTGGCCCTTTATGGAAAAAGTTTGCTGAACTGACTGTTTTGGACTAAAGTAAAACCTTTTCTCAGGGTTTTTTTAACTATTTGCTCCCACACCAAAGAATATGATCCCAGAGAAGGGATATGGCAGATGTAAGTTTGAGCATAGGGTCTGTCACTTTCTAGCCCATGATGTCAGGCAAAGAATTTTGCATCAGTTTTCTCTTCTGTTAAATGCGGATCACACCTTCCTTAGATTGGTGTAAGGGAATTGTAGATCCAGTGTATAACACCCGTGGTTTGGTGGTTGGGATATGGTCAGGACTCAGGCCTGAATAATGACGGTAAGGCATACTGGATTTCAAATCCCAGGTCGACTACTTCTTAACTCCCTGACCCTGGGAAAGTTACTTCTCTCCCAAATTCTTCAGTCTACTCCTAATGTAAAGTGATGATGATGATGAGATCCTAGTAAGAGTCTGGCACCCAATGGGAAAACATGTGTAAATATAGGGGCTAGCAGATTGTCTGACTCCTACGGCAGTGCTCTACAACAGGCTGCTAATACTTTTTTTTATTTTTAAGTTCTTTTATTGGTGCATTTTAGGTATACAATTCATTTCCATTTATCATTGGGTGTTTGTACCTGTACATGATGTACCTTGATTCTTATTTTTTCCCCATTACCTGTGCACCCTTCACCCCCTCTACCCTTCCTTATTTACATAGACATCATTTCCATTTTTTTTTCTTTTCTCATATTTTTTCCTTTCCCTTCTTTCCTTTTTCCTTCCCCTCCATTCACCTTTACCTCTTTGAACTTTTTTCCTATTTCAAATTATCAATCATTCATTTTAATCATTATTTACACTTTCAGTTTCTCACACCAGAGAAATTATTCGGTATTTACACATGTGTGTCCTATTTATTTCACTTAAAAGTATGGCCTCAAGGTGCATCCACTTAGTTATAAATATGTCTAGTTTCTCATTGTTTATGGTTGAGTAGTACTCCATTTTATTTAAAAAAACACATCTTCTTTATCCAGTTTCCAGTTGATGGGCACTTGGGCTGTTTCCAAGCTTTAGCTATTACAAACT
>NW_004624735.1:26678083-26700272 GCF_000247695.1 Heterocephalus glaber
TGTGGGTTTGTGTTGAGAAGTCTGCTGTGATTCTGATGGGCTTTCCTTTGTAGGTGATTTGTTTCTTTTCTCTAACTGCTTGTAGGATTTTGTTCTTCTGTTGGGTTTCTGGGATCTTGACTATTATATGTCTAGGTGTAGATTTTTTTTTGTTCATGGCTAGTTGGAGTTCTATATGCCTCACTTATCTGTGTGTCCAATTCTCTACCTTTGTCTGGAAAGTTTTCCACTATTACTTGTGTGAAAAGGTTTTTTTATGTCAATTGTACTTTCTCCTGGTTTTTCGTGGACTCCTATCAGTCTTATGTTATTCTTCCTTGCATTGTCTAGCAGCTGCTGGACTGATTTCTCATGTTCCCTTACTATTTTGAAGAAATCTCTGTTTTCATGGTTCTTAACCATGATCCTGTCTTCTATATCTGATATTCTGTCTTCAGATTCCCTTTATCTGCTGTTGATATTTTCGATGGAGTTTTTAATGTCCTGAATATCTGTGTGAATCTGTTTCATGGGTTCCATTTCTTTCTTATTTTGGGTGATCATGGTTTCCATTTCTTTCTTATGTTAGGCGTTCATGGCTTCTAGCATGTTTCTGAGCTTATGTATTTTTTTTATCTGTTTCTGTTCTAGATCCTCTAATCATATCTTTCACTCTGCTCACCATCTCTGTAGATATCTGGGAAATTATTTCTGCTTTGAATTTTTCTAGAGCCTCATTCATCTGTTTTGTTACTTCCTGTTTTATCAGTTCAGGGTTTCCAGGTGGTTGATTATTGGACTTTTCCACCTCATTTCCCCTGGGGTTTAACCCTTGGTGGGTGGAAGTCTGAGTTTGTGCCTTACTTAAATGTCTTCTCATTTTTGTTTTTGGTACTGTCCTTGGTTTAACTCCTGGATTGATACTTTGAAATTGCTTATTATATGTGTCTTTGTTGCTTGTAATTAAAACCCTTGTGGAATGATTGCTTCTCAGAAGTGTCTTCAGATATATATGGTCTTTAAGTTTTGAGTCTCTAATGACTCTGAGGCTATCTCATTTTGATTATACCAGGAAGGACCACTGACTAGATCAATAACCACACCTTAGCCCAAGTGATACAATCAGCAATGCCATAGCATCAAGTACATCTTAGAAAATGACATTTTGTGAAAGTTATTAATCTATCACCTTTAACTGTGTGAATTAAATCAAAATAGAGGACCAACCTAACATATATTTATAGTGAATAAACTTCAATATAACAACTTTACCCTTTGGGATATGGAGATAGAAGGAGTTGGGGAGGGAGGGATAGATAGGTTGAAGGATATTGGAAAGTTAGTAGTGAGACCAGAGGACACAGGTGAGAGAAAGAAAAAGGGAATAATAGAAAAATAAAGAAGAAATCTGAATGAGGGCCAGAACACAAACAAAAAGGGAGATGAACAATGTGGGACAGCAAGAGAGTGAGTGTAAGAGAGAGAGAAAGGAAAGAGAAAAGAAAGAAGAAAAAAAAGAGAAAAAAATAAAAATGTGCAAAGAGTAGGAAAAAAATTAAATAGAAAAAAAGCAAACCAGTAATACTAATTTTGGAAATACAAAATAAGAATGAAAATGACAAGCCTCCTTCAGGGTATGTCTCTGCTGGGTAGCAGAGACAGATATAAGTCTACCCATATATATGTGGGTAGCAGTGTGCAGATGTAAGTCAATGAGTCTCAGCAAGCCAGTCACAGACCTGTGAGATTCAGACAGATTTCTGGCTGCAAGTCCCAAGTTGAGCTCCCCGTGCTCCTGTAGGGTTGAACTCTTCAGGGTTGTATTGCAGGTTTCAGCTGCCCTACCCCTGAAGTTAGTCCAGATTCTGATGGTAAGGTGATGATCGCTCCAACTTACCCAGTATGGTGGACTGGTGGTCTGGTGCCCTCTGTGTCTTTGTAGTGTGCAACCAGGTGGCAGTACAGCCAAGAGGCCAGAGGAGCGGGGCGGGGGGGGGGCAGTTTCCTGCAAGCGCCTGTGGGGCAAAGTGGATTGCTGCCAGGGCGCGGGGTGGATGGGGTGGGTTTCCTGCCACCAGGAACCCCTCTCCTGGGTCTGCAGATGTGCCTGGCTGGTGCAGGCTGAATGGGGCCAGGCTGCTAATATTTTACATCCCCCCTCATCCTATTTCTACTCCATCATGTAAGTAAGACCATGTCACTCTTTGGCTTAATGTGCCTTACTATTGTATGGTAAAGAAGGAACTCCTAAAGATAACAAAGCCCCCCATGTCAGTACCCCTCTATTCTCCAAAGCTTCATCTCTCCTCTTCCACATACATCTCCTCTTTCCAATTCCATGTGCAACACTTCACATAGGTCTCACCAAATAATGATGCTGAATAAAATATTTTGATTTTTTTAGAGTTATTTAAGAAGTTATATATTTTGAAGTTTTAAACATGAATATACTACTTTCTTTAGACAAAAGCTCTATCACTATTATGATACTTGCTATATGTTATTTTAAGAGCCGTACAATACCCATTTAATCATTACAATCACCCTATGGGGTAAATACATCTCTTAGATTTGTCTTTCAGTGGAGAAAACTGAGGCACATGGAGGTGTTGTACCTTAGTCAAATTCACATGCTTGACATATAATAGACCTGGAATTAAACTTCATACAGCTGGGCTCAAAGTATATACTGTTAAATGCATTGTTATGTTTCCTCTTATAACATAAGTAGTATTGAAATTAGACTTCTCAGAATAAATGAGGAAACTGATCATTCCAAGTGCCATTGAAGATAAAACCCTCAAACATTTCTGGTACATTTATGGGCATGTAAATTGATACAACTACTTTGAAACACCTTGTTAACAACATCTCCTAAAGTAAAGTACATATATTCCTACCTTATGACTCAGCAATTTAATGTCTAGATATATTCCCAAGAGTGATGCATACATGTATCAACCAAAAGAGATGAACAAAAATGTTTCTAATACCTTTTAAAAATAATAGCTCAACATGGACACAATCTAAGCAAACAGGTAAAAGTATAAATAAAAAGTATTGTACTACATACTGCACATCAATATAAATAAAATGCTGCCATCCACAATAACAATGTACATTCCTTTCCCAGACACAAACTGAACAAAAATAAGGCAGATACAAAGAGTACATTCTATACAATTCTATTTATATACATTCCAGGAACAGGCAACAGTAATGTAAATTATGTTGATATTTTATTAATATAAAAATGTTGACAGAAATCAAATGGTGGTTACCTGGGTGTAGATGTACAAGGTAAAGAGGAAAATATGATGGAGAAGGTGCATGAGGAGAGAGAGTCAGTCCAGAACAGTTTTGCTTAAACTATCAAGCAGGAGTAGGCACATCAAACTTCATCATGGTGTACTCTTTACCTTTGTACATGTTAGTGCATATGTCTTATATCTCACCAAATAAACAAAAGAAATAGGTCAATGACTGTGTCCTAATAAATTGGGTATAGTTTCTCTGTCTCTCTCTCTCTGTCTCCCTCCTCCCTCTCTCCCTCTCTCATTTGTTTCTCAAGAAAAGTCATGTTCCCTATTTCCCAGAAGACTCCAGGTTGTGTTATATTTAGAGCATCATAACATCAAATAGAGGACTGCTTCTCCAGCAGAGAGGAAAAACTGGCCTTGAATTCTCAAACAGAATATCAAACATAAGCAGATTTCTTTTCCTGAAATAGTTACATGAGTAGAATTCTCCCACTGCTGCAGCCCAGCCAATCAGGCAATTCTTGTTGGCCCAAGGGCAGTGGGATTGTGAAAAGCATCCAAGAATGGAATCAGTATTTCATGATCAGCCCCAAGCCACGTGCTCCTCCACTAAATCAATAAAAATCATTCACAGATTTTTGGTCTTACTTTAATAAAGAAGCATTTCTATGAACCTCCTAGACAGACAGGGAACAGTTTGTCATTTGGTTTAGGAACATCTTGCAAATAACAATTCCTATTGTTCGGAGTTATTCCAGCTGATTGGTAAATGGCTTCACAGCTTGGCAGATGCACGGAGCTATAGATTGACTTTGCACAAGGGAGAACCTCAAGGCTTGTTTGCTCAGGAGGAAAATTCAGATCATAAGACAACTAAGAGTAAATCATTTTTGAGGTTTGTTGGTTTGCATCAGTTGACCAGGGGAGAAGTAGAATTTTATCTGGTGATTTAAACACTGTCCATCTCTCTTGCTGCCACACTGAATATAAGATGTTTAAAAATTTGATTTTAGTAAAACTGCACTGGTAATGCCATTTCACATTCAGAAAACATTTATTGAGCATTTATTATGCTCTTTGAAATGTATAAGCTGCATTTTTAGATGACACGCTAAAATGGCTAAGTCCCCATAACACAGGATGCTATCCTTGCAAAGCTGGAATTTGAATCAAGATGTTCTGACCTTGGACAAAACTAAGTTTCTACTTAATTGGAGTTGTTTCTTTAATATAAAATAAAATAATAACTTATATGGTCTAGTCATGCAATTTTCTTTAAACTATGAATGTGACCTTGGAATGATAACTTCACTATTTTAAATTCAGTCTCTTGATCTGAAGAATAAATCAGTTGCACTAGGAAATCTATCCAAAATATTGTGGTTTTCTACCTACCATATTTAACTCCAAAATGTGTCCCTCCTTATTTCCTGACATAACACAAAGATACCCACATTAAAATCAAAGACAGTTTTATTTGAACTAGAATCTGTTGGGGAATTGTAATTCAAGCCACTCGATCTATTCTTTTCTCTAATAAGATTATTTAAAAGTACCCACACTCACAGAGCAGGACTTGTGATGAAAGACTGGAGCTGTATAACCAAGTCCAGACTTTCAAAGTTCAGTATCATTGAAATAGGAAATACTATGAATGACCTAAGAATGTTCAAATATAAAATATGTAAATGTTTTGAAGAATAGAGTAAGTGGACATTCTAATGGAAAAGGTAGGGATTTTTCTTATGTATAATATACTGGTGCAAAGAGAGTTTGGAGCTTATATTGGCTCATATTTTAATGAGGCAGTTTTCAAGAGAACTTTATGTACAGAGCTTGGCTACAGAATTCCAAAGGTGATAGCCACTCAGCTGAGCAGATCAGTGTCTTTGCCTGTTTCTCAATAAGGAAATTCTTCATATTCTCTGAAGACTTACATCTCCCCAAATCAGTCTTAGAATGGAAACCCAGAATCCCATAGTGTTAAACAATAATCTCAACTCCTTTCTATTTGGTAAAGTCAGAAATGTTACCTTTGTTCATCTCATTTAGTCCAATATTATACAGGATAATGTAAAGGTTGGCCCTTACATATTTTAATTCAATTTAACAAATACTGATTGAGTACATACTGTGTATGAGCAGCAGTGATAGATTTGGGGATTAAAGTTTGTAATTATAAAAACCTACACTACTTATATTGAAATTGTATCCCAAGTTTGATTCCTGGTGCCAAAAAAAAAAAAAAAGAAATTTATAATAAAATGAAGTAAATGTATTGACAGTTATGCCTATATGTCATGAATACTATAAAATAAGAAATGAAATGAGTCATAGAGAATTATGGAGGACTCCCTGGGAGAAATGATTCATGAGAGAAATTTTTTAAATAAGTAGGAGCAATTCAGAGAAAAGAGTTTGAAAGTAGACTCCTGAACTATGGTGTCTTAGTTACTTTTCTCATTGCTGAGACAAAATACAGGGCACCCAAAGTTAAAGGAGGAAAGGTTTATTTATCTCACAGTTTGCAGATGTTTCAGTTCATAGTTGGCTGGCTCCAAGGCAGGGTGGCATGGCAGAGGAACATCGCAGAGGAGAAACAGTTCATGTTGGGGAGAAGGCAGGAAGGCAGCAAAGCCATGAAAGAGCAAGTGACAACAGCAGCTCTCTTTCTGTCCTTTATATCCTATCCAGGCTGCTCACCCTTAGGGTGGTAGCACTTACACCCAGGGTGGGGCACCCTTAATCCTACCATCACACCATAAGTCAATCCCAGCATCACACACTAGATCCAGTCACCATTGGAAAGCTTCACTTATGACCTCATAAGGCTTTGGGGGAACATCTAGATACAAGCCATAACATATTGTAGGCAAGGAAATTATACTTAACCTAACGAATTGGAGCATCTGACTTAAGTGATGGAAATAAAGTGTCTAACACAGTAGCCTGGGTGCCTTCCCAGGTGCCATCAATCTTCCCATTTGGGAAACTCATGATTCTAGAGTTTTTCAACCTAGTCCTTTGAATTCTTACATTATTTCTGCACTTTGGTGACAATTTTTTTCAAAGATTTTTTTTTGTAGGATCAATCTGGGTATATTTTAGGAGAGCATCAGCCAATCTAGAAAGAAACCATGCTGGATTTCCCTGGGGTTCCTGAGTTATCTCTCTGATCTTAACAAAATTAACTGTCTTTTGAGAAATCCTCTTTAAGCCTTCTCCAAGACAAACAATCATATAGTCCTGGAGGTCTCTGCCTGGGTCATCATCCTGGTAAGTCCAATTAGGTTAGGTATCTGGTACTGCCTGTGTGCCTACTAGCTTGGTTGGGTCTGTGGCATGGAAATCATTCACTGCTGCCTGGGCTGCCCTCCAGACCCTCTGGTGTTCCTCTGGGGAGAGAGTGGTTGAGAGAATCATGTAAAAATCCTGCCAGGGCATATCATAGGACTGAGTAAGCTGGCGAAATTCTTTAATACAGACATCAGGATCAGAGAAGGAGCCTAAGTGTTTTTCAATTTGAGAAAGAGAAGGGGACATGCACTCTAGCAATGCCCTCAGTCCCAGCAACCTCTCAGAGAGGCATCTGTGTGGCTGGGGCCAATGTTGGAAGGGTGAAGTAGCGAGAATAGGTGCAGGGTGGGGAAATGCAAGATGGTGAACAAGAAGGAGGAGATAAGGGAGGGTCATAAGATGGTAGAGATGAAGAAGGGTCACAAGATGGTGGAGGTGAAGAAGGATGTGAAGAGACAGAAGAAGAGCTTACAGGGTTATAAGGTGTGGGAGATGTGAGCGGTGAATGATCAGCTGGATCAAATGAGTCAGAGTTGGGAAGGGTGGAGTCGGAAGAGGTGGGTGATGGAATCTGGGCTAGAAGTACCTGAGAAGGTGAACAGGTTTGACATCGAGAAGGTCGAGACCACAAGTAAAAGAAAGCTTATAGGTAGGGGATATCTGACCATTTGCCATTGAGTTGACAGAAATTGTGTAGATCACTCAGTATGTTAAAATTGAAAGTGCCACTTTCAGGTCATTGAGACCCATCGTCTAATTTGTACTGAGGCTAGACCTGATTACAGTAGAAAACAAGTCTTCTTGGCTTAAAGTCTGGTCCCAACAATCCAAGGGGCCTGAGTTGTGCCAGGAGGCAGCCTAGAGGCTTGGGGGGGGGTTGGATTTTTGGGCTGCCATGTTAGAATGGGTGAGGAGGAGGCAGCTCCCTGGGAGAAGGACAAAAGAGAGGAGCATCCTCAACTCCTTTGACAATCTCTGAGTGAGTCTCCCAAAGGGAGAGAACGAGAGGAACCAGGCCAATGGGGCATCCCCCAGGGGCACGATCCTGGGCCCAGCTGCCAAGGGGTCTCTGACCAAGTGCTTGGATTTCTGAGAAGTCCCCAGAGGGAGAGAATGAGAATGAGACACAGGACCCAATGGGAAGTAGGCTGAACTCCCTACTCACCCAGAGACTGGTGACCAGTGTGGATGTGTAGCATCAGCAATGGCAAAGGCAGAAATTTCTGAGAGAGTTGTGGTTTGGCAGATGTGGTTCAGAGGGGGTGGCCGAAAAGCCAGTTAGCCCCACCTGAGGGGTATTATCATTGATCGACCACCTACCCCCTGGGGTTTCTGGCACCAGATTTGTCAGGTAAAAGAGCCAAAAACCAGGACCAGACCAGGGCACAACAAGCCTTTATTGCAGGGAAGATCTCCTGGGATGTCTCTGAACAA
This sequence comes from Heterocephalus glaber, assembly GCF_000247695.1. The sequence goes on from NW_004624735.1 coordinate 26,686,054, forward strand.
AGGAGAGACAAAAGCCTTTTTTCAAAGATTTTATGGGCCAGCAATGTAGTCTTATGCATAAAGCTTGAGGGAGTCATTGCCAAGAATATGACCAAAACAAAAGTGATATAAATAACAAGTGTTAAAGATTGATCTTATGCAATTTTGTTTTTCTATTGAAGAAAGAGGGCAAGACCTTTGTAGCCACACCACAAACAGTCATGGGATGTGGACTTAATTTTGAATAAAGTAGCTTCTTCCTGCAGAGAACAGTTCCCAGAAAGGTACTCATTGTGAGCCTCTCCTATCAGCACATCTGAAGGCTGGGCCTCTCATTCCCTCAGAGGGAACCTGAATAACGCACTATGGTATTCATCACTATTGTCACATCAATAGCCTGTAGCTAATCCTAATATTTTCAATCCTCTCTCAAAGCCATTATTGGGTCTGTTCCAGGACTGAAACCACAATTTCTCAAGACAGTAAGCTTATGCCCCTTGCAGTCAGGTGAAGTGGAGACCACAGGTCACTTACCCATCCCTTTTGCACCTTCACGGAAAGAGACCAATGAAGGAAGGTATAACAGGAATCAGTTCCTACCACATACAAGAGCATCAGCTAAATGTAGGCAGATGGACCACTTTAACCTACACCTAAAATAGCCCCTGCCAAGGGACTCCACCAATATAGGAGAAGCAGATCATATCAGGAAATTCTGATTTCCAATAGCCCCGGATTGCCATCTCCTTTCAGTCTTTCTACCTGGAAAATATCCCTTGTATTTGAATTGCAAGGTGGTTTCTTTTATACCTTATCTAATTTAATCTCCACAACAGCTTTGAATTCCATATCCTCACTGTCATTTGATAAATTAGAAAATGAATGTTTGGATTGTTTGTGCTATCCAAATATATTGGGTGACCCAAGTGGAACTTTCACACTATCTGTATGACCTCAAAGCCACACAAAACTTTAACTCTGTAGTGAACTGTCTCTGGAATCTTCAAATTAAAATGCATGACTAAAGGGAAAAATAAATCCATTTTGGGGCAACATACTTTTCTAGAAATCTCTTAGGGGATGAAAGAATTAATTATGAACCCAATTCCCCCAATATCTAAGCACTTTGGAAATGAATTCCCTGGAAGCTGTTTTTGTTTTCTGATGTCCCATTTAGTACCAGAAGAAATAATCTATTAAATGTGTCTCACTTCACTAAACTACTAGTTAGCTTTTCAATAAAACACCCCATGCTCCCAAAGTTGAATTAAATCCTTGGGCAACTTTCAGAAAATAAAGAGAAATATAATTCTAAAACATTGTTGGAATTAAAAATAATTTCTTTTCTTGAATTCTGGTAAAGGTTTTAAAGTAGCCAGAAGCAGAGGAAATAGAAATAATAGAGGTGATGAATTCTTACTCATGAAATACTTATGAAAACTCTGAGTTTATACAGGAAATCATGTAAATGAGCAATTATTGATGAATGACGTACAAGACTCCCAGTACACAGTGGAAGGAAGCAGTAAGAAGACTGTGTTTAGCTTCCGGTGATGGTACTCTCACCTCCCTGTGACCTTCAGCTGGTAAGTAGAGCCACTGCACTGCTGGTTAGAAAGGAGAGAGGGAATGCTTAGATTACTCAGCCACACATGGTATCTCTTAATATATGAGAATGAAGTTGATACAGTCTTTAACCCTTGAGCCATTCAATTGGGGGAACAGCCTCATCACAGAAGTTGGTAATTTGTTGTAATGAAAATTATGCATTCTTTAGAGTCTGGCCTTCTAACCTAGGTTCTCCTGGCCTGAGCTTCCCTGGCAACGAAGGAAGGACAATTAGCAGCAGGAGTAGAGGGGAACTGAATGAAATGATGCATGGCCTCAGTAAGTGCCCTGTTTGCCCTCTTTACTTTCAGGGCTTGTTGAAAATAAGGATAAATTGTTTGTGAATAAACTTATACCTGAAGCAGGCAGGACAAGGCAATATTAAATGTACAAAATTATATGTTTAATCATTCAGAGCTGTTTTCAGATAACTTCCTCCATAAAATTAAAAATAACCCATAGTTGGTGAAATATGGATCATTTTACAAGGTTTACACTGAGGAAAATCAGAATTCACTGAAGAACATTTATATATCATTATATAATTATTGTCTGTTAATATATATATTGCCTAGGGCAAAGTCAGAGACATCATAGGTGCTCAGTAAACAGCAAGTCTGATTATTGTATATATGTGGGTGGTTTCCTCCATATTAGTGGCTTCTGGGCATTTGAAATACCTAGGATATTTGTTCATGGCCAGCTCCTAGTTACTTCTTATGGGGTCATCCTCATATCAGCTTTCTTAGTTCTTAGTTTGGTTCCTCATTTTGATTAATGCTTCCTTTCTATACCTCTTTGTTTCATGATTCAGTTTTTGTATTTGTCTGTGCGATGGCTATGTGGCAGGTTATATCTTAGCTCTCCATTCTTCACATCCTTCTCATTTGGAAATAACACAGGCATAATTTCTGCCATGTGGCTTTCTAGCAGTTGCATTGGTGTTGCCAGTATGTGCCTCCCTGCTCAATTGATGTTGGGTTTGGCCAAAGGACTGCTTTGGTCAGTGGGATGATAGCATTTTGACATTGTCAGATGCTTTGAATGAATTCTCGTGATTAAGCTGGGTCATGTGTACTCAGCCTCTATAAAGAATGAGGATCTTAAGAACTACTGTCTAAAAAGTGATTGAGGAGGCAACACAAACTATGACTCAATTTCTAACTCAAGTTGGGACTTAAAGAAGTGAAGAAAATAGTCTAAGTACGCAAGGCTGTCATCTGTACCATCACAAGGAGAAGGCTCTCAGTATCGAGATGTTTCCTTTTTTCAGATAGAAACAAACATTTCAACTAGAAATAGTGCACAAAGACAGAAATGTTGAATAATAGATAACTCCTGAATGCTTGCTGTTTGCTTAACATATGTTATCTTAGTCTTTATCACCATCCTGTTGCAGATGCAGTAATTATTCCCATTTTTAATAGATGAATACCCTTAATCATGGAAAGATTTAGTAAGTTGTCCAAGATCACAAATGCATGGAGCCCAATATTTAAAGCCAAGTCAAATTTCAGTGTTAGAACTGTGAAGCTTTATTATCACACTCCACTCCATTGCCATTGTCTGAAAAAAGAAAGGTTGGAACTTGTCTAGAGAAAACTGAATCCAAAGAGAAAAGATAAGACCAGCTGAGCTAAGGGTTTCATTCTCCTCAAGGAGGCTGCAGGTAGGGGAAAGCTCTAATGGAGAAACTATACAGTAAGGCATTAACCCATGGTAAATGAATCCCTGTAAACACCAACCAGGTTCAGAGAGAGTGACACCAGTTCACACCAGTGCTAATCATGTGTGCACCCTGTACTTGTTCTGTTTCTCCTGGCCTTTTTTCAATCCCAGAGGGTCAGCAATTTGGGTTTTCAGAAAAGAACATGCAAAAATAGGAAACAAATCAATCATGTTGTCCTTTTACAGCAGGAAATAAGACTGCAGCAAACCAGGGGAGGGAAAGGGCGTAGCCAGAACTAATAGATGACTAAGGCTTTTAGTTTATAGTGGATAGAACGTATTAACTAATGACTTTCGGGCCTTTTATTACTTGAATAAACAGACCCAGTACTGTTTTTTATCATCTACCATCTGTCCTACATGTTACAATGAAGAGTTACTCCAGATTCTAAGTTTCTTGAAGGGAAGGAGTATACCTTTGCTCTCTTTCATGTTCTCTATCTTGTCCAATTTTCTTACCTCCCTCCATCTCTCATTCTGCATAGTTATTCTCCTGCTGAATCAGCTCCACTTAATTCTCAGTGCAGCCCGATCAGAGAAGACAGTATATGAAACACAGCTACACAACACTTAAATAAAAATAAAAATCATTTATTGCTTAATGGTTGTATGGCTTTAATTGTATATATCAAGCTCAGGTAAAAGACATGACTAAAATAAGACACAGCATCTGTTATCAAAAAGAGCATACTCTTCTGGATGAGAAAAATGTTAGGCTGAAAGCAGAACTCAGTATGTTATACATTATTAAATATTGTGGTCAAGTGACTGAGGAACCAGATGAGAAAAGACAGCTTTGCCTGTAGGCTCAGGGAATTTGTACAAAAGAGAATTTCTGAGCTGAGTGTTTAAGGTGTGAAGAGTTGTAGTAGGTAGATTAAAAGAACCTTGAAAAAAGTGAGGAGTAGTTTCAAAGTACAGAGGTAGGAACAAATGTGATATATTTAGGAACCCACAAGCATATGGTTGGGTCAGAACATCTGTTGGAGGAGCAGGAAGGGATAAAGCTGGGACAGCAGGGAGCTCTTTAGCATGGTGGCCTTGCACTATAAGGGAAAGCCTAATTAATGTTGAGCTTGGTATGTCAAGGAGGTGTGACTTTCATTCCTTGCAAATGCTGGAGCAAACATGCAAGACACTATTTTTACTGTGTCATTCACTATACCTCATTAATCAGATGTTGGGGCTCTTCCAGGAAAATGTGGCAAGAAGAACTCAGTTCTATCCAGTTCATTCATTCCAATGTGTACCTAGCACTATGAGTATCTTAGTCCATTACCTCTGGGCTTCTTTCTCTATTTCAGCTTTGTTACCTACTTTTAGTTTTTTTAAAATGCACATGGGCAAGTAGAACAAGCCATGGCATTTTAGCAGTCTAGGTAGATTAGTGAAGAAATTACTGCTGCATTTGACTTTTACCTGGTTGCTCAGTGAAAGTATAAAAATAGTAGGAACTGTAAGAGAGAAGGTCTGATTTTTGAGATTTCTCTGGCAATATCCTTGTCCCCACAATGGAAAGAGATCTGAACTGGTTGTAGTCAGTGCAGAGATGTAGAAGAATTTTTGAAAAATGCTCAAACTGATGCTATTCAACTCTATATAGGTAATGGGAGAGGTCATGAGGTGGTGTTATTTGAGTTTGGATCTTGAATCATCAGGACATTTGCAGGATGTAAAGGTGGGGCATTCTTAACAAGACCAATAAGACAGCATCAGCACAAACAAGAAGGTGGAAATTATGACTGTAAGCAATGTGATGGGAATTAATGTAGTGTTGGTGGAGCCCAAGTACACATAGAGTGGAATTGAGAAATCAAAATTTAGAAAATGGGAATACCAAGAAACTCTTTGAAAGCATATAAAATACAGGGCTTTGATGTGACTGAAGTGGGTAATGGGACACCATTGTAGGGTCTTATAAAGAGTAGATAATAAGATTTGTCAGTGTTGAATATCTTTTCCACAACAAAAGTTGTGCTTTGTGTGGCAAGAACCTGAGAATAAGCATTTTTTTTTTTTTTTTTTTTTTTTAGGTACCAGGGATTGAATTCGGAACCTTGTGCTTAGGAGGCAGGCAGTGGCACCATTGAGCTAAATCTCCAGCCCTGCATATTTTGTTTGTATTACTAATGTTAAGAAAGCCCAGCTGAGATCGATGTCCAGTGAAGTCTGAACTTGGTCTAAGCCCAAATACAGTGGTATGTGTACCTGTGTACATATCTCTCTGTGTGTAAATATCCATGTAAAATAGAAAGTTATTTGTAAATATTCAATATTTTAACAATAATGTCCACGTTTAACCATTTAAAGGGCCATTTCAGCAGCATTTGGTCTTTATTTTTTGTTTATTTTATAAGTACATATTTATAATTCATACAGTTTACAATCATCTTGGGAAGTGGTTACATGTACATAATACAGCTTATTTTTTTAATCCTCTTCCCTCCCCTCACCGTCCTCCTCTAATTCCCCAATCACTTTTTTCATACCTGTTGATACTGTGTTAGCTCATGTTATGGCTTATAATATTTACATTAAGAGTTATTAGGTTTCTATACATGGCACATCTTTGATCCTCTCATTTCCCCTTCCCCTTGTCCACCTCCTGCTCCCTTTGGCCATTTCCCTATTGTGTGAAATATGTCCCCTTGTCCCTTTCTATCCACTTTTTTTCTTTTTCTTTCTTTGTACTTTGCCTCGTCACTCAAATGAGGGATGCCATACAATATTCAAGCTTATGTGTCTGATTTATTTCACTCAAAAATATGTTTTCCAGGTGCATTCATTTTCCTACAAATCCTTAAATTTGTCATTTCATTATTTAGAGATACCACATTTTGTTTATGCAGTCATTTATTGATGGGTATACAGGCCACTTCCAGGATTTAGCTATTAGGAATTGTGCTGGTATAAACATTAGTATGCAAGTATTGCTGTAGTATGATGACTAAACCTCTTTAGGGAAGATACCCACCAGGGGAGTGGCTGGGTCATATGGAATTTCTAATTTATGCCCTTTGAGAAATCCCCATACTGATTTTCATAATGGTGGTGATACTAATTTGCATTTCCACCAACAATATAGGAGAGTTCCTTTTTAACCACAGTCAATGCAGCATTTGTTATTGTTTGATTTCCTAAAGATTGCCATTCTTTCTGGAGTAAGGTGGAAACTTAGTGTTGTTTTAATTTGCATTTCTGTAATGAATGATGAATATTTTTAAATGTATTTGTTGGCCATTTGTATTTCTTCCTCTGTACAGTGTCTGTTCATTTCTCTTGCCCATTTCTTGACTGAGTCTTTAATTTTAGGAGGTTTAATTTTTTTGAGTTCTTTGTATATTCTAGATATTAGTCTTCTGTCTGATGAGTAGCTGGGAAAGTTTTTTCCCATTCTTTAGGTTGTCTCTTTATTTTACTGATTGATTTGCTGTATAGAAGCTTTTTAGTCTGATACAGTCCCATTTGTGGATTCTTGCTGCTATTTCCTGAGAGATTGAGATTCTGTTTAGAAAATCTTTTCCTACTCCTATGTCTTCAAGTGTTTTGCCTATTTTGTCTTCCAGGAAATTTAATGTTTCTGTTTTAGTGTTTAGATCTTTGATCCATTTTGATTTTAGTTTAGCATATAGTGAAAGATAAGGGTCCAGTTTCATTCTCCTGCAAACAGATAACCAGTTTTCCCAGCACTACTTGTTGAATAGGCTATCTTTCCTCCAACATATCCTTTTGGATACTTTGTCAAAGATCAAATAGTTGAATATGTCTGGAGAAGTTTCTGTATCAGCTCTGCTCTGTAGATCCTCATGTCTGGTTTTGTTCTAGTACCATGCCATTTTTATCACTATTGATTTGTAGTATAGCTTGAAGTCTGGTATTGCTATGCCAGCTACTTTGGTCTTATTGCCCAAAATTACTTTTGCTATTCCAGGGTCTCTTCTGGTTACACATGAATTTTAAGATTGTGTTTTCTAGATCTGTAAAGTATGCTGTTGGTATTTCTACCAGAACGGATTGAATCTGTATAGCAGTTTTGGAAGTATGGCCATTTTGACAATATTGATTCTGCCTATCCAGGAGCAAGGGAGGTATTTCTATTCTCTGATGTCCTCTTCAATCTTCTTCTTCAGAGTACTATAGTTTTCTTTGTAGAGGTATTTCTATATTTCACTTATTAGATTAATTCCTAAATATTTTATTTTCTTGAAGTGACTGTGAGCAGTATTTGTTTCATAATTTCCTTCCCATCCTGTTCATTGTTGGTATACACAAATGCTGATTTTTGTATGTTAATCTTGTATCCTGCTACTTTGCTGAAGTTGTTTATTAATTCTAAGAATTTCTTGGTGGAATTCTTTAGGTCTACAGGTAGAGTATCATGTCATCTGCAAATAATGATAATTTGAGTTCTTCCTTTCCTATATGTGTCCCTTTTATATCTTTCTCTTGCCTAATTGCTCTGGTTAAAGTTTCAATTACCATGTTGAATAGCAGAGATGATAGTGGACATCCTTGTCTTGTTCCTGATTTTAGGGGGAATGCTTTTAGTTTTTCCCTGTTTATTATGATGTTGACAATTGAGTTGTCATAGATAGCTTTTATCATATTCAGGTATGGTCCTTCTATAAGTTTGGGGTTTTTATCATGAAGGGGTGTTGGATTTTATCAAAAGCCCTTTCTGCATTTATTGATATGATCATGTGGTTTTTGACCTTGCTCCTATTTATGTGAGTGTTTCATTTATAGACTAACATATTGAACCATCCTTGCATCTCTGGTATAATACTTACTTGATTATGGTGTATTAGCTTTTTGATAATATGCTGCATTTTATTTGCTAATACTTTGTGGAGGATTTTTGCATATATGTTCATCGAAGAGATTGACCTATAGTTCTTTTTTTAGTTGCATCTTTATCTGGTTTTGGGATCAGGGTGATAGTGGCTTCCATAAATGAATTTGGGAGCAGTTGATCTCTTTCAATTTCTTTGAACAGCTTGAGGAGTGTTGGTGATACAACATCCACAAGGGTTTTGTAGAATTCAGCTACAAATCCATCAGGGCCTTAGCTTTTTTAGCTGGTAAATTCTTTATTACTGAGTCAGTTTCATTGCTTGTGATTGGATTGTTAAGAATATTTATGTCCCTTTGTGTAGTTTGTGTGTGTCGAGATATCTGTCTATTTCTTCAAAATTTGCTAGTTTTTTGGAATATAATTTTTGAAGCAGTTACCAAAGATCTTCTGGATTTTGACAGTGTCCTTTGTCATTTCTAGTTGCATTGATGTGAGTCTTTTTCTCTTGGTGAGTTTTGCTGAGGGCTTGTCTATTTTATTTATTCGTTTGAAGAAACAAATTTCACTTCATTGATTTTTTTATAGGATTTTTTTTTAGTCTCAATTTCATTAATTTACTCTCTCATTTTTATAATTTCTCTCCTTAGTTTTGATTTGGGGCTGGTTTGTTGTTGTTTCTCAGATATTTTAAGATTTCTTATTAGGTTATTTATTTGGGCTTGCTCTGTTTTCCTAATGTGAGCATTAACTGCAATTAATTTTCCTCTTAGAGCTGCTTTCAAAGTGTCCCAAAAGTGGGGATTTAGCTCAGTGGTTCTGCAGCCTGCCTCACAAGCACAAGGACCTGAGTTCAATCCCCAGTACCAAAAAAAAAAAAAAAAAAAAAAGAAAAGGACATGGGAGAAGGAAAGGCATCATGCTGTCACAGCCATACCCAATTATGTCCCCTAGCTTGGGACTTAGCTCAGTGGTGCCACTCCTGCCTTGTAAGCACAAGGCCTGAGTTCGATCCCTGGTACCAGGAAAAAAAGGTGTCCCAAAGGTTTTGTGGAGTTGCACAGTCATTGTCATTGACTTCCAGAAATATTTTAATTTCTTTTTTGATTTTTTCTGTGACCCATTGGTTGTTCAGGAATATGTTGTTAATTTTTCAGGAGCTTTTGGCTTTTGCAAATTTACTTCTTTCCTTGATTCCTATATTCCTTGCACAGTGTGTGGTGTAATTTCAGTATTTTTAATATTTACTTAAGCAGGCTTTGTGGACTAGCAGTGATCTGTTTTGGAAAAGATACCATGTACTGCTGAAAAGAATGTATACTCTGTTGTAGATGGATGGAATACTTGACATATCTATTAAGTCTATATGTTCAAGGGTGTGTTTCAGCTCTGAAATTTCTTTATCAGCTTTTTGTTCAGTTGATCTGTCTCTTTGAGAAAGTGAGGTCTTAAAAACTCCTAGTATTAATATTTATTTAATGTTTTTATTTCAGTACTATTTGTTTTAAGAAGGTAGGTGCTCCGGTATTTGGTGCATATGTTTATCAGTGTTAGCTCTTTCTTGTTGGATTGTTCCTTTAACTAGTATGTAATAATCTTCTTTGTCTCTTCTAATCCATTTTAAATTGAAGCTTACCATGTCTGATATTACAATTGCTACTCCTGCTTGTTTTGAGGGTCTTGGTGCATAAAACATTGTTTTCCATTCTCTAATTTTAAGTCTATGAGTATTTTTTGAATTAGTTGGGTTTCTTCAATGCAACAGATTGTTAGATTCTGTTTTGTGATCTAGTCTGCCAATCTGTGTCTTTTGATTAGAGGGTTGAGGCCATCAACATTGAAAGATATTACTGAGATATGTTGGTTATTTACTATCATTGTCTTTTCTATCTCTGGGAATATCATTTATTTTAATTTTTATGTTTCTTTTTATTGTTGTTTATCTACTGACCTCACTATATTTCTCTGTGTTTTCAGGTGTGTCTAATCCTATGTTTCTGTTGAGAATATTCTTGAGTATTTTTTCTAGAGATGGTTTAGCACTCATAAATCTTCTGAGCTGGTCTTTTTCATGGAAATACCTTATTTCTCCATGTATTTTGAAGGATGGCTTTGCTGGTTAAGTTAATCTGGGTTGGAAGTTATTTGTTCTTAGGGCTTGAAATACTTCACTCCAAGCTCTTCTGGCTTTGAGGGCTTGTATGAGAAGTCTGCCATGATTCTAATTGGTTGACCTTTGTATGTGACTTTTTGTTTTTCTCTGGATTCCTTTAAAATTCTGTGGTTTTGTTTTGCTGCATATCTGCACATTTAATGAGGATATGCCTTGGTGAACTCCTTTCATCATAATTGTTTGGTGTTCTATAAGCATCACTTATCTGTACTTGGAAATCTTTTCTTATATTTGGGAATTTTCTTCAGTAGTTTCTGTAAATATGTTGGTGAATTCATCTGTGCAGTCTTCTAGCTTTTCTCTAACTCAGACTAGCCTTAGATTAGTTTTGTTGTTGTTATCTAGGAGCTGCTTGATAGTCTTCCCTTTTTCTCTTATCTTCTTTTTGGCTTCTTTGAACTCATTATTGTAATTCACTATTTTTTTCCTCAATATCAAATATTCTGTCTTCACACTGGTAGTTTCTGGGATGTGTGAATTCTATACTGTTTTTTTATTTAAGGTATTCCTGTCTGACATCTTTTAGAGGATTCCATATCCTTGTTGAATTTATTGTTCAAGTTTTGAACTGTCTTGATTAGTTCATTCAGTTTTTTACCTATTTCCCTGAAATTCACCATGGGCATATTGAGTGTCATTGCTGTAAACTTTTGATTTATATTCTCTTTGAACTCATCTGTTTTCTTCATTTCTTCTAAGAACTTTTCATAGATTTCTGCTATTTAGTACTTGTTTCCTTCTCCCTTTGTGGCCCTTCCTCTGCCTTTGTGGAGTTGGTAAGGGGGGGTGTTTCAGAGATCTTCTATTTCCTTGTTTACCCATCCTCCTGTTTGTATATATATTATATGAGTCTCACTCTTTTTTCTCCTTTTTTTGGGTGGTACTATTGGTTGGGGACTAGAGAAGTGAAACAAACATGTGGCTAGATGGAGCTTTTTAATAGGATGTTGCCTCCTCTTGAGTTATTTTCAGCTTTTTATGTCCAATTCTAGTACTTTCTACTGATATTGTTTACTTCAAGTGATTTTGTTTCTGTCCCTGTGTTTTGCAACAAGAATTGCAGTATCCACATTTTTAATCTTACAACATTTCTATATGAGAGTCCTTGAATTTATTCTTCCCTCCATTTATCTATTGTCTTGATGAGGAAGAGAACCTAGACACCTATTAAATCAAAGCCAATTAAAGCACTATTCTACAAGTGTAACAACCTAATATGTACATGAAACCATAAAAGTAGGTAACCCTGCATTGCTGAATAACTTAAGAAACACATAAAATTTAAAACAATGAAATGTCCTGTGGGAACACCGATTAGATGTTCCAATGAGCCATTGCATATGTGATTCCGAAGTCACTTCTTTCCAGAGAGTCTGCGTGATCACATTCCAACCCTCCTATGGTCACCCCATTGCAAAACTGCTGTTAGCTCAGACTCAGAGCCTCTTTCTGCCAGGTTGCAGACATTCTTGCTGAATCTGATCCAGCTTGTGATCTTGGATGAAGAACACTTGCTGTCCCTCTCCTGAGTGTAATGGTGGGTGTCTTAGTTACTTTTTCCTTTTTGTTGAGACAAAATACACAACACCCAAAGTTAAAGGAGAAAAGGTTTATTTAGCTCACAGTTTGAAGAGGTTTCAGTTCATAGTTGGTTGTCTCCAAGGCAGGGTGGCACAAAGCAGAGGGACAATAATTCACGGCAGTGGAAGACAACAAAAGCAACACGGGAACCTTAACAGCACCTTTCTGTCTCTTTCATCTTATCCAGACTATGGGGACCAGGGTAGTGCCAAACCAATCAGTGCACTAGTTTAGTAAACACAGTCCCTTAATCCCAGCATCACACACTCTTGATCCAGCCACCTCTGAAAGGCCCTATGACCACAGGAGGCTTTGGGGGGACACAGGCCTTAACAGTTGGTTTGGCAGATAAGTTCACTTGCACTCGACTGTCTTCTGAGTCAGGATTACTCCACGGAATCAGTTAAACTACAGTCTTAACAATCTAAATGGTTGCAGTGGAATCTATCAGGGCTAGTTGAAGAATTACATGCCATAACACTCTGTTTTACTTCTCCCTTTAGTCTAGAGAAGAAATCCACAGCTATAGTGTAAACATTATAACAACTCAAGACTTAATCCACTGTTAATGTGCACCAAATGCTTTGACTGTTTCACCCCTACTGGTATAAAGTAACATGCAGCAGTAGTTTTACAGAATCAACCATCTGAAGCCCATGGTTTTCTGTAATGCCAAAGGGGAGAAGGGAAGAGGAATAGAACTAAAAAGAAAAAAGACTGCTCCTTCTAAGTCCTCTGCTTTGTGATTTGGGGAGGACGACATAGGAGAGGGGGAGAGGGTCCTGTTGATGTTAAGGATATGTTGCTATAAATTTGGAAAGGGATAACAGGGAAGGCTATGTACAGAATTAGTAGTGAGAGATGGGGATGGGGGGAGGTTCATGCTTGATGTAAATATTAGAAAAAAAGTTTAAGAGTCAATTGAAAAGTCAGAGTGCAGAAAAGTAAAACTTAGAATGAGAAAAACACAGGAGAAAGAGGTCAGACAGGGAGATAGGAGTAGAAGTAGGAGGGGGTATAAACGAACAGGGCAGAGTTTCCTTACCCTCTAAAAACTATATTGGAAGGATAAAAAGCAAAGCAAAACAAAACTAAACAAAACAACCAAACAGACGAGTGTTAGGAAAGCACAGATACATAGAGAAGCTCTGAAAGGAAAATGGTGTAAAATTATGGGATAAAAGTGTGATTAGTAATATATAGAAGGAGGAAAATAAGAAATAAAAATTGAAGAAGTACAATGAGAATAAAAAATGAGAGAATAATGCAATCAAGTAAAGGATAGTAAAAAAAAAAAAAATCAAAACCAAAAATCATTCCATTGTTTTGGATCCGTGGCTCCTTTTCTCGAGTTCATGTTGAGGAGCAGAACTTCAGGCAGGGCTGTCTTTGTTCAGACTGGGAGACCAAGGGCCGTTCCAGGACAGTACTGGGTCTTGAGTCTGTAATGGTGTGGACACCTCTGCCACCACTGCAGCCACCGGAGCAGAGTGGGCGTCCCAGCCCCTACCTCTCAGGGGGACTCACCCCAGTCTGCTGTCCGCCTGGGCCGCCCTTCCCTCTTCCGCTCTGGGACTGTGGGGCTGAAGTTTGGTCCCCAAGCCGGCCCTGCTGCAGGACTGTGTTCTGGGGCATCGCTACACCCTCACTCTCCCTCACCTTGACTCGGGGATTGAGGGGGAAAAGGTGGCTCCAGTTCTCACTGCTGCCTCTGACTGCACAAGGTTCTCCCCAGCCAGGTCCGATCTCCCTTTCTCCCTGAGCAGAAAAGTTGTTGACTTCACTGCTTTCCTGGTCCACTCAGAGGTGGCCTGTGGTCTCGGTCTGCACGGAGCTTTTTCTTCTGTGTCACTGAATCTTGTTTTCTTCTCCTCTGTCAGTTCCCTCTCATAGTTCCCATGTGCCTTCCTCTCACTCACTTTGGTTCCTCTCCAAGTTGTTGTTTTCCAGACTCTAGGTGCTCTGTCCTGCAGCTGAGCTGCTGACACTCACCGCTCCACCATTTATTTCTCTCCTTTGTTCTTTAAAGGAGGAAAAAACTTTACCAGACTCTGGGATTCTCCAAATTTCTTGAGTTATTTTTTCAAATACTCTGAGTTTGGCAGGACCCAAAGCCAATGTTTGCCAGGTCCCTTTTCCCTTAATTTTTAAACCCACACTTATTTCAAGAAATCTTTATACATATTTTTTTTATTCATTTATACTTAACTCATTAAAAAATGCTTTAAGGGTATTTGAAATCCAATAAAACTTCAGAGTGAGTCTCTATTATTAAAACCCTAGACATTGTAATTGAATCCCAGATATTCAAGCTTGGCAACTATTCAGAAATCAATATATATATATATATATATATAT
>NW_004624735.1:26731575-26746460 GCF_000247695.1 Heterocephalus glaber
TCACTCCAGAAAGAATGGCTGCTATCATGAAATCAACCAATAACAAATGCTGGCGGGGCTGTGGGGAAAGAGGAACCCTGGTCCACTGCTGGTGCGAGCATAGACTGGTGCAAGCACTGTGGAAATTTAGGATGTATGTCTATAGTTCTTGCAGTTGAATAGACTGAGTCACAAGGATCATTAGTTAAAGTCTTGCCTTGGCTACTTAGTAAGACCCCGTCTCTAAATAAATCTTTTTAAAAAAGAGTGAGAGAATGTAGCTCAGTGGAAGAGCATCCCTGGGTTTGATCCCCAGTAAAGTGTGCACACACACACACACACACACACACGCACACGCACATTTCCCTTTCTCTCTTTCTGAAAATATTTAGCAACTATAAAATTAGTTTTTGATATTAAAATAAGTGTTAAAAATTCATTAAGTGACCTTTAATATATCTCCTTAGAATTTCCATTCACATTCCCTACTATAAACTTACTGTAATCTCATATGATCTCTTTTTCAAGTTAATGACAAAGTGACCCAATTCCTCTCTCCACTCACTCTTGTCTCTCAACCCAAATTCCCCAAATTAAACCTTGTGAAAAACACGGTCAGTTCACTCCATGTTCTAGATTGTTCTACAGTTTTGGCTTATACTCAGGAGAACGTCCAGGCACCTAGTTATGTCACTGGAGGCTTTTGAGATCTGGCATTATTTCCTCAACATTCATTGACATCACCTGCTCCAGATTAGTTCACCTTTCAGACACGCTGAAGTCTGCAAGATTCTGCCACATTTCCTGTCTTTGTACCTGCGGGCCCTAGGTCTGAAAATACCTTCCTGTCTCATCTGACTCAACAGCAACATTGCTCATTTTGCAAAAGCCAGATCAGACATCATTCCCCTGTGTCATCTTATATTATAATCCCTAAATCATATAGATATATATTTTAAAGACACTTTTACAATCAAAATCAGATTCTAAGGTTTTCTCTGCAGTTATCATCTCTGTTTCCCCTCCATCGCATATCATGTGCATCTTGCCCATGACTACTCATACAAATCAGTATCCAGTGAATTCCAGTAACTTCTAGGCTCATGTTCAGGATTCTCAGAAAAAAAATCAATTCTTAACATTGGCTCTAACTGGGCTATGCTTTCAACCTATGAGACCAGAAAGAGGAAGTTATAACAATACAAAGTCCAAATCTCAGGAAAATGGGGAGTTCCTCCAGAGACTAGTGAGATGAGAGGAGACTGCAGTAATTTCTGAAAAAATTAGATGTGGCTATTGAAAGGACAGATTTGTGTGAAGCAGTGTTCTTGTGCACACAGAGAGAGGGAGAAAGAGAGAGAGGGACGGGGGGGAGAATGAGAGAGAAAGGAGAAAGTATTTTCTTAACTGCAGTGTTAATCACAGTCAATAAACAGCAGCGGATAAGTAAATGTGTGTGTGTGTGTGTGTGTGCGCGTGCGTGCACTCCATGCACTTACCCACATGTGCATTTATTCATGCATATGTACAGACAGCAGAGTGAGAAGTGACATTAACATGCTTTTTTGTCCCTAGAAAGAAGATGCTACATCAGTCAGACTGTACCCTGCTATCCTTGGCATTAAATCAGTGTTTCTAAGTTTCTAAAGGGATATTCTTTTTATCCTCAGGTTAAAAATATTTGAAGATTCTTTTCTTTTTTCAAATACAATTCATTATTCTATTTGATTCTCTCCATTAATCATTGGTATTTGAGGTTATTACAATTAAATAAAAGAATAATGATTGAATGTTAACTTTGGGGGAAAGCTTTGTCTTTGGTTTCCAATTATTTCTACTACTCCATCCCACATTTACCACATTTCATATTTTAATACTACTTTTCTTTACTAATGTCTATTAGAATCCTTTAGCAGCAGTCTTGAATGAATTATATGACTTCATTTAATAACTGTGACTCTTTGAAATAGACCATCTAATTCATTCATATAATCCTACATGTATTTTTGAGTACCAAAGGAACAACTGTATCATGATATTTTTTTGCCTTCAAGAAAGAAAACACATACCCTCATTGGAGATGCAGTATTTGTTCAAGTCCTATAAGACCTCCAGGATTGGGCTGGGATTTAGCTCAGTGGTTCTGGTGCTTGCCTCGCAAGCACAAGGACCAGAGTTTGATCCCTGGTACCAAAAAAAAAAAAAAAAAAAAGAAAAGAAAAAGAAAAGACCTCCTAGATAGGCAGTTACTTTAAGAGGTTTAAGGAAGACCTACGGGAAGAATGATACCTAATTTGAGGAAACTATTTTTGAAAGGCTTCATGATGTTTTTAAAGATACACAGCTATAATGTGATAAAATCAAGAAATAAAGTAATTCCACAAGATCCCAACCATGTCTTCCATATTAAATATTAACCTTTGAGTCACAAGTTATCTATCTAAATACACACACACATAAATACATACACACGGACACACACATACACACACACACCAATGAGCAAGGATATAAATACAATAGAAGGATTATCATACGCATAGTCACCAGTCCATACAAATACTCTTTGAGGATGAAAGGGATTCCACATGGTGAAGCAAGGGCAGAATATCATGAACAAAGGCAAGGGTTAGAGGAACAGCATATATTCAGAGAACCCTGAGCTAAACTTTCCCTAGAATGTTTAATAAATATGAGGGTGGAAAATTGCTCTATTTCAAAAAGCCAAACTTTGAAAGGGCTTGACAATTGTGCTAAGATATTCAGACAGATTTCTGCAGATTTTGAAGCATTGTTAAGGTTTTTGAGGAAGGGGTTGGCACAATCTTTTCCATGTTAATAAATAACAATAGGCAGAGTAGATAATGGATTAAAAATATATCAGTAGATAGATTTAGAGATGATAAAGGGTAGATAGATGGATAATAGATGATGGATAGGTGGATACATAGACAAAAATTGATGACTTCTTATTTTTATGACATTGACTAAAATTATTAGTGACAAATTGTTCAGTGTAAAGAAATGTTGAAATCTTAGAACTTACTAAGTAATCACCCCTAATGATTATCCAGACTTTGAGTGGCCCTTAACTGTGTTATCTATTCCTCTGAATCCAGAAGGATGGTAATGAAAATGTCTAGTAATATGCAACGTCATTTCGGTAATGACACTTCAACTTAGTAATTGTATATACAGTGTATCTAAATATCCATTACACAAATATGACTAAAATATCCTATGAGTAGTTGAGCAGGTGTTAGCCTTAGAGGACAAGGCAGCTATCGGTAAGAAGGTCAGGTATAGAGACCATAGATTTTGCTGTGTGGTGATACATACGTTTGGAAAAATGGTGAAAACAATGCCTACATGTTTGGAGTTTGGGGAGTGCTGAACCAGTCTAATCCATTTAAACTTTAGTTACATGTGTTGCTTCATCATGTACTGTGCAGTAAACCTGGAACTGGAGGCAGAGAAGATGTCCAGCTTGGAAACCAAACTTCTTGAAATATCCTATGCATTTCAAATATTTCATTTAGTAGCTGAGAAAAGTGAGAGCCAGAACACAAAACCCCCTCTATTTGATATGCACCCTTGCTTGTTGTCTTGTTTGAGACTTAACGCAGAGAGGTCCCCAAAGATGTAGGGCTGTACTAGTTTCTCATTCTCAAAAGGTAAACAGATAAACACAACATCTCCACTGTAGTGGAATCAGCAGGATTAGTTGTAACAGGATTAGTTTGATTTCCTGTCTAAATGCCTAAGTCTTTGACATTTATTGGGACTGAGAAGTGCATAGGATTCTTAAGAATGTTTAATTATATTTTTCTTTTTAAAAATTCCACTGTGGTTTAGTAGAGTTATTGAATTCATGTTCCTTAAAATCAGGGACCTTAACCTTAAATTCTCTTCTTTATATATTCTGTGGCTTGGGATGGACATGAATGAATGACAACCAACTTATACGTTGGATCTACCTAAAAGCAAGTAAATCCTCTAGTTAATGTCTATCTTCATTCATTCAGCAAATATTTATTCAATTGCTGTCATATGGAAGACTAGTCTAGACTGTATTTAGTTTAGTAGCACTTTTAACTTAATGCAGCTCAATTAAAGGAGCGCTCACCAAAAAAGGATAAATATGAATGAATAGAAAAATATACAATCCTTACTCCAGAGGTAGTCAAACAAGTAACAAATTATTCATAATATAGAAATATCTTATTCTGTTCTTTTTACTTATTAATCACCCATTAGTTTTTAGTAACACTCATCTATGACTTTTTTCTTCTTTTCTTTTCTTTTTTTTTCCGGTACTGGGGATCAAACTCAGGACCCTTGCACTTGCCAGGCAGGCGCCAGCACCACTGAGCTAAATCCCCGGCCCCTATCTATGACTTTTACAATTTAAAAAAACTAGATTGCATTGAAAATACATTTTGTTCTGGTTTAACTATAAAAATGTTTGGCATTTACTTTACAAATTTGCTATCTTCCCCTTCTACTTTTCCCTGATATCATTTCTTGTGGCAAAGACATCTGAAATTCATGAACATAATTTTAGTCCTTTTATTTCTTGTTCTCACTTTATTCTGAGAAGGAAAAACTTTAGTTTATAAAAAAGAGAAATTTCACCTTTTAACTTGAAGATGTAGCGTTCTGTGGTAGAATTCGTTGTGAGTCAGAAAGACCAAAATCTTAAACTCATGTTCACCAGTAATAACTTGGAGAAGTTATCAAATCTTCACAGTCTTGTTCTGATGAGTAGATCCCAGGACAATAATCCCTTCATGGTGGCTTGCAGAGGGATGGAATGAGATAAAGTATGATAAAACTTTACCACATACAAGCAATGCACTAGAAACCAGCCTCATTCCCACTCAGTCTCCGTCTGTTGTTTGGAAACTGAGGGCCAGACAAATTAAGAAGCATGTGGATGTCAGTGACCAAGCCATGCTTAACTTGAACCTTCTAACACTGGGCCTCTGCTCTGGAATCTATAGGACTTTCTCATAAAAGTTAGGTATTAGGCCATCACAAATGGCATTTTCATTTCTTTATACCTTAGAGCTCATATTTATAGGCAGATTAAATAGCACCAAACAATTGATATACATATTCCTTGACGTTTAAAGACAATTCTTTGTGGCATTAATCTACATCTGAATGATCTTTGAGCTGGCAAAATTATTGCTTGCTCTCCCTCCTCACCTTCTAAAAATCAGGTGACTTCTCAAGCATAGAAAGAATCCAACTCATAAATCCCAAGGACAGAAGCTCACTGTCTTTGCTTGAAGCTAAGGTGCCTTGTGGAACAATAGCACTGGAAATCATCCCCATTGCTCAGGGTCTTAATCCTTGAGTCATTCTTAATTCGTCCAGGATAAGTCATTTCTAGTACTACCTCTGTTGGAATAAGACTTAGAGATCCAATGTAGGCTGTATGTGAGGGCACAGAGAAAGGTGTGACACATAGGAAGTTAACACCGATACATGTTCTTAGAATAAATAGAAGTAGTGGCTGTCTATGGGCATACCATGGGCTCGAACTAAAGAGGCACTTTTAATTAGAATGATCAATAATTCTTTCAAAATAATAAGCATTTGACAACTGTGATTAAAATATGTCAGACTATCAATAATCTATTATAAGCCATGAAAAGGTTAATAAATATTTGGAGCCTAGAAGGGATCTCAGAAATATCTAATTTAAACTTTCTGTATTACCATGGAGAGTTAAAAGTGGAAACTGAGGCTCAGAAAACTTAAAGTGTCTTTTCCAAATTCAGTGGTTTGAGCCAGCCTTGAACTAGAGCCCGTTAGCATTAGTTCAGTTATCTGTTACATGCAGCATACTGATTTTTCTGATGCAAGTCAATTATTACAAAAATCCCAAACAGCACTGCTGTTTACTGTGTCTCATATCTCATATTTCAAGGCAGTTTAAATAGCATAAAAGAAAGCAATTCCTTCTTGACATTCATTTCGTTAGCAGATAATTAACGACCTCATGTTTTACAATACACACCTAGCTCAGAGATGTAGAGTGGACTCATGAATTACACACCTTGTTATCGAGGAATTAATAGATTTCTCAGTCTGTATTTTAAATAGATTATGAACTTACTCTTCACCTGGGCCTGAGCAAAGGGCACTTTTAATCACAATAAACAATGGCACAAAATGTTTCTGGCTCTGTCTACAAGAGTTTGTAAGTATTTTGCAGGAACTTGTGAGGATGCTTGATGGTGAGTATGAACATCTTAAAAAGTAAACCACTTCCACATTGGAATTTCATGTTTACTTCAGCATCTTGGAATGTGACCAAACAAGGGGCTTACTTTCTTTTTGTTCTGCTGCCTGACTAGATAAAAGGGAATTTCTAATGACTTACCACATGGGATTTATCTCAAATTTTGTAAGCAACGAGCATATATAGGGAATGAAAGAGCATTTGAAAAAAGAAATGACTCAGTAGAATGGTAAATAAATGTTGATATAGATAAAGGAAAATACTAGGAATTTCCTAACCATTTGGAACATATGGCTTGTGTTACTTAAGTACTGCACTATAGATGGATGAATAAAGACAAATCATAAAGGGGCATAGTTTTTCTTTTTTAATTCAGGCCACCACCATGTACTTATAAGCATCACTAAATTACCACTATTACCAGTCAGAACTCAATGCTTCCTCCCCTGTCGTGGAACAACATTTTATTTAGGAGGATGACACAGTGTTTTGAAACGAGCAGAAGGCTTACATCACTTCTGGAACCTTTCAATTTGACCGATACACTTTGTTTATCGGAGCTTCAGTTTCTTCAGCTTCCAAATGGGAAAATAATGGGCTGCATGATCTTATAAAGCATAGAGTTGCTATGAGGATCAACTAATAAAATGTCTGTAAAAGTAGAGGGTAAATGAAAATTCAGTCTTCTAACAATAGCTATTGTTATCATCATTGTCTTTAGTTACTCTATTAAATAACTGTTATAGAATGCATCAGAGTGGAATTCTTATGTAAGGTGGAGACTTCCAACTAGAGGCTCAACATCTTGACGTCACAGCTGAGTCAGCTTTTAATTCCACATCATCTAGAATGTCTTTCTGGTATAAATCTCTTTTACTTCCCTCCCAGAGATGTGTCCTATTTAAGTGAATTCTCTTTCCTGCCCTTCTTGGTGGGGATGCTCTCCCAGGAGGACCACGTGGGTTTTAGAAAGTGTTTGAGCTCATGCTTTACCAGGACTCTGCCCTTTAATTTTAGCCACAAGTGTTGATGGAAAAGATCACAGAGTTCAGGCCACTTTTCAGTGGAAATAAAACCGGAGAAGGGCATGAGGCCAAAACTAAGGCTTTTCATAAGTAGTGTTTGGGGACATGGGCTTCATTCAGCACCTCAAGGGTCCACCATCCTTCCTGGCTTAGGCACCATGCAGCACTTTGCTCATGACTCAGGGGCAAGGAGGGTCTTGTGCTAGAGAAGGCAAATTGCCTTTTCTGGACACCAAACTCAGCAGAAAGGAATGCACCTCAAATAGCCTTGTTCACTGGGCATCTGCTTTTGAGCTCATGATCCTGAGAGCCCTGCTCTACTTGCTTTGGATGCACTGTCAGAAGCCAGCTCTTGATAGGAAAGGCACAGTGAATTTTGTTTAGAGCAGCCATGCATACGAAATGCTATTAATCGGACCTTCTCTAGAATGTGTTCATGTCCCTACAAAGGAGGAGTACTGCGCAAGAAGAAAACATTATGTTCTGTGATGAAAGCTGTGTATTCTTATGTTTTCTCTATGGAGTAGATATTGTAGTTCCTGAAATACTTTTTAAGATCCATTTGTTAAAATCCTTGAGAGCAGAGATCATCATACCTGTCTTATTTTTAATTATATGCTTACTTCTAATAAAAATTGGTAGCCTATTAAGCTCATAGCTTAAATTTTCAAAATTATAATTGACAAAAAATTCACTGTGGTACAAATTCTCTTTCCTGCTTTTTCATGTTTGCAAGTACCCATGAACCAGAGCTTCCACTTTACATTTTCCAAAGAACCTTAAAATTCTTGCAAGCATTTTCAGTTCAATTGAGAATCCATGACTCCAAAAATTATGTAGTATGTTAATACATTATTTTTTGCTTATACCTTTTGTACACAGTACTGTGAAGTTCTGCACTTGGCCATTGTAATTATATATTGCTTTTGCAGTGTCTACATATTCAAATGATAACAACAAAAACAAATCTCAAATTGATGAAATCACTTGTCTAAGATATCAGGAATAGGAAGTGATGGAAACTGCATTTGGACCCAGCTTGTCCAATTACAGATTCTGTTCTTTCCACTTCTAACCTTTGGTAAGATTTCAGGGGGATAACCATTGACCAAAGACCTCGACTGCCCTTGCTGTCACTGAAGAAGAAACCTGAGACTTTTGACCGGTAACCAGAGCTTAGCATTCAGATAAGTGGGACACCTGGACCCAGCCAACCTCAAGAACTGGAAGCTAGAGCTTCTTATAATCTCCCGTAATCAGGTCCAGCATATCCCAGCTTCCCATGGAACTAATCGCTCTTGGCAAAATAGCAACTGCCCAAAATAACAGTTCATCTTTTAGTAAGTGCAAGTGGGATTACATTAATGAGTACATGATAGCAGAAAAGAACAACCCTGGGGAAGTTACTGATATGCTGCCTTCGTCCTACTTGTCATTATCTTCAGTTTTCTCCTTCCTAATATTTGCCTAACAAACTTGTAGTGGGAACTTTATGAAAATCTGGAATTCTCAAGCTGAAAGGAAAATGTACAAATGCTACCAATCCTACCTTTCTAGAGTACGATGATGTGCCAGGAAAATTTTTGTAAACTTCAAAGAGCTATATCAAAAGCTCATGTCATTGCTTTAAAAATATGAACATGCCATTCCTTGATGATTTTTACAGAACCAATTGTACTATGGTAATGTATTTTAAATCTGCATTAACTATGTCAATGCAATAATTTCCCCATATCCACTGGGAATATATTCTTAAAACTGCAGGGTATGTCTGAAACCTCAAATAGTACTATATATATATATAATATTTCCTATACATAATATCTATGAAAAGCTTTATTTTAAAACTAGGCATAATAATACATTGACAACAGTAGCTAAGAGTAAAACAAAGCAATTATAGCAACATAGTTGTAATAAAAGGTGTTTGAAAGTAGTCTCCCTCTTCACACACACACACACACACACACACACATCTTAAAAAGACAAAAGTATGATTCATATCCTGAATGGGACATAGTGGGTTGAATGGAACAGGAGGCACAAGATTTCATGAAACAATACCACTACAAGGAAATGGCATGCACTTTATGAGATATGAATTATTTAGGTCTGGAATTTTAGTCTTTATAGACCACAATTGACCATGGTAACTGTAACTGTGCAAAGTGAAACTGTAGGTAAGAGAGCAATAACAGTTTTTTAAAACAGCATCTCAGTCAGCTAGGGCTGCTTTGACAAAAGACCCCAGGGTGGGCAACTTAAGCAGGAGATATTTATTTCACACATCTCTGGAAGGAGATATCCAGATGGAAGGTGCCAGCAGATTCAGTTCCTGGTGACTTGCATATGGCTGCCTTCTCACTATTTCCTCACATGGCAAAAAGAGAAAGAGAGAGAGGGAGAGAGAGAAAATTCTTGCTCTCTTCTTGGAAGCAACAATCATGGGGCTCTCACCATCATGACTTCCACTAAACCTAACTACTTCCCAAAGGCCTTAGCTCCAAGTACCATCACATTAGGGGTTAAGGTTTTAAATATGAATTTGTGGGGGACACAAACATGCAACCCATAACAAATAATATATGATTTGCGGCTAAAAGCTTTTGCTTGCATAACAAGATCCTATCTGTTCTGTAAATTAAAGAGCAGGCAATGCAGAATGGTTAATTCTGAATATTCACAGGAGCATGAAATGTTGTTTGATTTGACATTTTTAAGGGCATAAATATATACTTTAGAATCAGTGTAGCCAGAAATCTCGTTTTTATTCCTGGATTCAGCACATACCAACCATGTTACATTGGACAGGTTTCCCGACCTCTTTGAAGGAACTCATGCTGAGCAAATGTGGGACAATTTGTGCATCAGTACAAATGATGAGAGTAAAGGGTTACAGCTCATGGAGTAAAGTAGGAATCTATGTGTTCTCAGTGTTATAAATGAATAAATAGAGAGAAGGCAGGATCTTCATTATAGTGACCTAATACATTTGGACAGAATGATGGAGTTAAAAAGTCATTTGACAACTGTGAGAGTTAACTCATTGTGTCAACTTGAATAAGAAACACCCAACTAAAGACAGAAGACCCACCCTGGGTGGGCTTCTCCCTGAATGGCATAAAGGGAAAGGAAGGAGGCAGGCTGCTTCTGTTTCTTCAGGGGAACTCCAGTCTTCTCCTTCACTTTGGGTGTCATCTCCTGGCTTCCAGCACAGGCCCTTCAGTCTCCTGATTCAGACTCACATGGGACACCATCAAGCTGCAAGCCCTGGACTGCATCCCTTGGATCTCCAGCGTGCAGTCAGTCCTTTTGCACTCTTCCACACCTGACTCTGTGCGGCCACTGTAAGCCAATCTTGTAAATTCTGGTATATTTGTATATCTTGCATTAAATTTCTTTCTCTAGTAAGCACTGATTAATTCAACTACCATAGAAAGAATTAATTTGGTTAAGAAATATCAGTGGATGCTAAAAGTAGAGGATGAAAATAGGGTGTGGAACAGGACTTTGCATAATGTCAAAGAATGTGCTTACAAAATATCTGTTAATTGTAAAGAT
Source organism: Heterocephalus glaber (assembly GCF_000247695.1). Next base: position 26,742,394 of record NW_004624735.1, read on the forward strand.
CAAAGAAGTGATTTCAGTACTAAAAATACTGGCTGACACCAACCGATCAAAATTAATAGCACTATTATTGATACAAGTTGGCACCTTGTGCCACCAGATGGGAAGCGGTAAGATCTCAGTACCACTGATGCGATATTCTGGCTCAAATGTATAACCTTATCTAATCGTGGGAAAAAAGGAGACATACTAAATGGAGAGACTCTATACAACTGGTCTGCCATCTTCAAAAATGTCAAGATCAGGAAAGTTAAGCAAAGACTAAGAAATTGACCCAAGTTAAAGGAGATTTGGGCGGCCTGACTATCTCAGTGACATGTGACACTGGACCAGATCATCTTGCCATAAATTTAAGTACTGCATAGTTTCTCTCAATTGAGGAATGCAGATTATAGCTAAAGAGCAAAACAAAAGATAGATGATAGGATGCAGGGAGACAGATGCTTCTCAAATGGGAAGGAGATTGACAGATGGAGAGAGGGGAAAGAAAGGGAAAGAGAAAAAGAATTAAGATGTGTTGTGCACACGCCCCAACTCTACACCAGGAACATAAACATTATGTACTGCAAACATGTGATAATAAAAATAGCCATGAAAAAGAAAAAAGAGTCTGAAGACAATTTATGAAAAACTGAACAGGATATCTGAGTATGTGGAGATATAGAAATTCTTCCCCTTCATCCTGTAGCTTTTCACCTTTGAAATTCTTTCACGTAAAATGTAAAAAATGAAGAAAATATTTGAATTCTGGTAATAGTTATTTTGTGAAGGGGAAATGAGCTCATAAATGATTTTTGAACTGAAAATTTGAGCAGACTTATCATCATTATTATTCAGCACGATGGACGATATCACTATATTCTCAGTAGACTAATGCTAGTGCCAGGGGGAAGAAATCTCAAAACTCAAAAGGACCTGTTTCTTTGATCTTCATAATCATGGTGTAATTTGGAGGAAGCTGGAAAGTAAATGAACTTTTATTCAATCATGTACATGGTACATTTAATTATAGGCATTATTTAGGGGATACATAAAAGCATTCTAGTGGTATCTTTTGTATTTCTTCCGTGATAAGAACAAGAGAATTGTTATTTATATGGAGGAGCGGATATATTTTTTCAGGGGATAATGCCATTTAGGTTCTCTGTGTGCTTTAGTGTTTCTCAGGGCTGATTAAAGCCTTGCCCTTGGATTGGAAAGCTAATGCTCATCCGTCTAATGAATGTCCTTTCATTGCATGAACTTAAGTAGAAGTTAAAGGCTTGCCAGGATTACACAAAGACAGGTGGTCTGTGAGACGGATTGGGGAAATATCCATAGGAAAAGCTTTGGCATTCAGCATTCTAGGAACATATTTAGAAGTGTTAGAAATTAGATTTCTTTATGCCTTAACCTAGAATATTAAATATCTCTTCTTTGAAGTATGTATGTTTTACTCATCAGTTTATCCCATTTACCTGGAGTAGGAAAAATAAGTGAATGAATTGAAACTCGAGTGAATGGATAGCAATGAATGATTGAAATAAATTGTTGTCTCCTCTTACAAATTATCAATTCGAAACTCTCTTTTTATGTTTTCAACTTTGTGGAGCAGAGATCCGTAGGCTAAAATTCACAGGCCAAATCTAGCTTGCTGCTTGATTTTGTAAATAAAGTTTTATTGGAACACAGCCATTTATCCCTTGCCTATGGCTGTTTTCTGGTACAGCAGAGTGGATTGCTTGTAACATAGACTGTGTTACTCACTCACAGTGTTTACCATTTGGCTATTTTTACTCCTGTTCTAGAGCATAGTCAAGTGCTTAGTGTTTAATGATGGTTAGCACAAAAGAAAGAATCTGGTGAGGTTTGCTTCCAGGATATGATTCATAACCACGATTTCAACAATTTGGAGCCCCTTGGTGGTGGCTCATTAGTATGAATCTTCTGATCACACTTCTCCTCTGCACTAGGAAAACAGGAATCTCTTCTGGGTATTTCAAAGCAGCTAATTTGACTCAGGCAACTGCTTACAAAAGTGTAGAGGAAATGGAGGGAGAAACGTGGGAGACTCAGGACCATGGCAAGCGCTGTGGAAGAGTGTTGCTCAGCGTGCACAATCACCGCAGCCCTGACAATGGTGCTGTGGGACCCTTGCTGCCTGCGGTCCACCCACATTCCAGCCAGCACAGCTGCGTCCCTTGCCGGAGTGCCCCCGAAAGATGGAGACCGGCTTCTTCCCTTCCCCTCCTAGGCTCCCATCAGCAGCTCCCAGGGGCATCAGCTAACAAAAGCCCACTGACAATGGGCTGTGACAGACGCGGTGCATAAACTGCTAGCTCCGGAGGACAGAGAGGTGGAAACAATGACTGTGAAGCCCAGAGACAACTAGAGCTATACACCTCATGCTTCTATTTAGCCAACTTGATTTTAAAGAGTGTAGTCTATAAGAGCAGCTCCTCAACTAGTAATGGTAAGGATGGAAAAGCTGCAGTAAGAAAGATGGAAGGAGAAAAAGAACTGCGTATAAAGCCTAAGAAATGTAAAAGCCTGAGAGATGTAATACATTAAGAAGATTTGATGTACTTTCCTTGAAAATGGATGCTGGAAAGAGAGGTGCACTACTTGTCAAACCAAGAGGTAAATTTGGCCAGAGAGCGAGAGGAAAAAAAATAAATTTTGCCTAATGTAAAAATGTAACAGCAGAAATAGAACTCATTAGGAAATTCTGGGCAGAATATTCTTCGTGGAAGAGTCAGAGTCTGCCCATCCAAGCCAGGTATATATAAAAGGAACACCAGAGAGGTTTTAATTTTTGTGATGCTTCAGACTGATTAGCAACCGCTCCCTGTAGATCTGAGTTACAAAGGATTCTGAGCAACCTGCAGATTACTGCAAAAAAGTATCACATTTGACTTGTGTTTGTCACCCACACAGGAATGGCACAATGTTTCATAGGTTTGCTACTGTGATTTTTCACAATATATTTTATAGTGTTCTATAATTGAGAAATTTCTGACTACAGTGAAAGGATTTGCTGAGAATAAATGCCATGACTAGATATGTGTTTGATACATAACCTTTTTTATCAGTTCTTATTAGTTATACAGAATAATAGGGTTCATTTTGGCATATCGGTGCCTGTATGCACCATTCCTTTTTTTATGCACCATTCTTTGATCATTATTCATCCCTCCATTGCTTGCTTCCACCTCTCTCCCCCTCTGATCCTTTTCCTCTTTCCTAATAGTCTCCCGTTTACTTTCATGTCATCTATTTTCTTCTCTCTGGATTCCACACTTGAGAGAAATCACGCGATACTTGTCTTTGTAAGCCAGGCTTTTTTTGCTTAATATGATCATCTCCAATTCTACCTTTCTTTCTGCAAATGACAAGATTTTATTCTTCTTCAAAATAAATACTGAGGAGGATGCAGGGGGAAAGTGTGCCTCATAATTGTCAGTGGGAGAATAAATTTGCGTGGCCACTATGGAAATCAGTATGGAGTTTCTATAAAAAACTAAAAATACAGAATTGTGTAGAAAAGAAGGGGATACAATGAACCTGTCACTTTTGTCTCTGAATTTTCTTCAAACGGTGAAAACATGGGTAAGTATGTCTAAGGGAACACTGTCTGGTCAGAGTAACGCAGGCAGACTTCTGTGGATTACATGTTGCCTCACTTCTGCAGGGTCTTGCCTGGGTTAGATGTGTTTCTTTAGGTCACTGTTTAAACATTTGTGTGTGTGTAGGAAGTACAAACTTTCATACAAAGGCCACATGGGTATGAAATATATCTTTAATTTTTATATATTCATTTATGACCTGGTTTTAAAGATTTGGGTTGTGGACGTAAAATAAAACCAAGGCAATCATCTCAAGCTTTCTTCCCAGGTGGATTTTATTTTTTTTAAATTAATTTTATTGGTACATTTAAGGTATACAATGTAATGACATTCATCATTGGAAATTTGCATCTTTACATGATCCATTTTGGTTCTTATTTTTTCCCCATTCCCCTGCCCTCCCTTCAACCCCTCCACCCCTCCCTATCTACAAGGACTTTGTTTCCATTTTTTTCATTTTCTCAT
>NW_004624735.1:26750068-26773136 GCF_000247695.1 Heterocephalus glaber
TTGTGGTAGAGACTGTCTATTCCAATTTTGTGTAGGGTTTTTATCATAAATGCATGATGAAATTTGGATTTTGCCAAATGCTTTTTCTGCGTCTATTGAGATGATCATATGGTTTTTGTCCTTGACTCTATTGTATTACATTTATTTATTTGCGTATGTTGCACCATCCCTGCATCCCTGGGATGAATCCCACTTGGTTAGGATGTATGATCTTCTTGATGATCTTCTGCATTCTATTTACCAGTATCTTAGTAAGGACTTTTGCATCTATGTTCATTAGTGAGATTGGCCTATAGTTCTGTTTTTAGGTTGGGTCTTTCTCTGCTTTGGGGATCAAGATGATGCTTGCTTACAGGATTGAATTGGTAGTATTGCTTCCCTTTCAATTTCATTGAAGATTTTAAACAGGAGTGGCAGTAGTTCCTCTCTAAATGTCTTGTAAAATTCAGTGGTTAAGTCATCAGGACCCGGGCTTTACTTAGTTGGTAAGTTTTTAATTATGTTTTCAATTTCATTGATTGATATTGGGTTGTTTAGAATTTTTAGGTCTTCTTAATTCAAGTTTGGTAATTTGTACATACCTAGCAATGTGTTCATTTCTTCTGTGTTTCCCAACTTATTGATGTTTAGGTTCTGGAAGTAGGTATTGATGATCCTCTGGGTTTTTGTTGTGTCTGTTGTAATTTAATTCTTTTCATTCCTAATTGCATGGATTTGGGCTTTTTCTTTCCTTTTTCTGATGAGGTTGGCTAAGGGTTTGTCAATTTTGTTTATTCTTTTGGAGAACCAACTCTTGCCTTCACTGATTTTTTGTATTGCTTTCTTAGTCTCCATTGCATTGATTTCTGCCCTCATCTTTATAATTTCCTCCTTTCTATGGGCTTTGGGTTTGTCCTGTTCTTCTTTTTCTAGAAGCTTGAGGTTCAGCATCAGGTTGTTTAATTCGGCTCATTCTGTTTTCCTAATATGAGTATTCATTGCTATGAATTTCCCTAGTGAGACAGCTTTCATTGTGTCCCATAGATTCCGACATGTTGTATTGTCATTGTCATTTAATTGAAGGAAGTGTCTGATTTCTTCTTTAATTTCCCCTGTGACTCATTGTTTATTCAGAAGTGTATTGTTCATTTTCCATGTGATTATGTAATTTTTCCTGTTTCTTTTGCTATTGTTCTCCAATTTCATCACATATGGTCTGATAATACACAGGAGATATCTTCAATTCCTTTGCACTTACTTAAACATTCTATGAGTGAGTATGTAGTCTATTTTGAAGAACGATCCATGTGCAGCTGAAAAGAATGTGTATTCTGATTTTGTGAGGTAGAACACTCTGTAAACATCTGTTAAGTTCATTTGTTCAAGAATTTGAATGAGTTCTAGTATTTTGTTGCTCATTTTTTGTCTAGTTGATCTATCTATTTTTAACAATGGGGTATTGTGGTCCCCCACTACTACTGTATTAGTGCTTACATGATTTTTCATGTCTGTTAGTATTTGTTTTATGTAGTTGGATGCGCTAGTGTTTGGTGCACAGATATTTATGATTGTCATCTCTTCCCCTTAGATTGTTCCCTTTACAATGATGTAATGTCCTTCTTTGTTTCTCTCAATCAGTGTGGGTTTGAAATCCACTTGGTCTGCAAAGAGGATAGATGCTTCTGCTTTTATTAGGGTTCCTGTCACATGGAGTATTGTTTTCTACCCTTAAACTTTCAGTCTATGAGTTTCTTTTTGAATTAAGTGTGTTTCTTGTATGCAACATATTGTTGGATCTTGCTTCTGGACCCATTCTGCCAGTCTATTTCTTTTGATTGGTGAGTTGAGACCATTAACATTGATGGTTAACTGAAATGTATTGACTTATCATTGTCACGACTTTTTCTTTTTGTTGGATTCTCCCCCTTAGCTTTAATTTCTTGTCATTTCTGGTGGATTCATTCTGCTTGGCTTCCTGGAGTTGTGATCCTTGTTGTCTTTTCCAACAATTTTGTCTAAAATTTTTTGGAGTGCTATTTTGGTATTCATGAAGCTCCTAAGGTGCTCTTTGTCATGAAAGTATCTTATTTCACCATCAATTTTGAAAGATAGTTTTGTAGGGAACATCAATCTGGGTTGGAGGCTGTTTTCCTTTAGGGCTTGAAATACATCACTCCAAGCTCTTCTTGCCTTGATGGTTTGTGTTGAGAAGTCTGTTGTGATTCTGATGGGCTTTCCTTTTATGTGATTTGTTTCTTTTCTCTAACTGCTTATAGAATTTTGTTCTTCTGTTGGTTTCTGGAATCTTAGCAATTATTTGCCTTTGTGTAGTTTTTTTTTCTTATCAAGGCTATTTGGAGTCCTATATGCCTCACTTATATGTATGTCAAGTTCTTTCCCCCTGCTTGGGATATTTTCTGCCATCACTTTTGTGAACATTTTTTTATGTTATCTGCACTCTCTCCTGTATGAACAGTTATTTTATGTCGCCTGTACTCTCTCCTGTTTCTTCATTGACTCCAATAAGTCTGATGTTTTTCTTCTTTGCATTGTCTAGCAGCTGCTGGATTGATTTCTCATATTCCCATACTATTTTTAAGAAATTTTTCTTTTCCTGGTCCCTAACTGGCATCCTATCTTCTATATCTGAAATTCTATCCTTGCATGGGGGCATTCTGCTTTGTAAACTTTCAGTAGAGTTTTTAATCTCTTGTAAATCTTTCTGCATTTGTTTTATGGATTCCATTTGTTTCCTATGTTGGGCTTCCATCATGTTCCTCAGCTCCTTTATTTTTTTACCTGTGCTCTCTCTAGATTTATTAATCATGTCTTGTACTATGGGCACAATCTCTTCTGTTATCTGAGAAATTATTTCTGATTTCACTTTTTCCATGTCCTCTTTCATTGCCAGTTTAGGGAGTCCAGGTGATTGAGTATCAGATTGTTCCATTTTGTTGCCCACTGGGGTTGCCTTAGGTGATCTGGAAGTCTGGTTTTGAGATTTATTTACATGTCTCCTCATTTCAACAGATGCAGCCTGCTTTGTCTTTGTTGAGGCAACCTTTTACTCACCCAGTGGTCTTGAATTCTCAGCAAGCCACCAAGCAGACTTTACTCTGCTGCTCACCAGAACACCAATTCCTGAGTTTAGAGTGGTGGCCTTCTGGATCCCTGAGCTGACCTGTTGTCTGGATGGGTTTCTGGCTAGGGCCTGTGCACGCTTGTGATGGTACCTAGGTGTGCCTCTCGCTGGGGCCCCTATGTAGCTGTTGTCTGGGAGGGCCTTTGTCTGGGGGCTGTGAGCCCCAATTCCTGTTGACTGCACAGGCTTAGGCTAGGGTCTCCACACACTTATCAATGGTATAGGGCCAGCCTCTGGGTATTGCTTATGTGCCTGTACAGCTCTTCTCCAGGCGAGTCCCTGGCTATGGACAATGGTAGAGCGGTCCTCTGGCTGAAGCCGGTGGGTCCATGCAGCTCCCTCTCGGCAGTACTTTGGCTTGGGCAGGTGTGCCCCAGCTTCTGAGGTCAGGGTGACCCCCAACTGGGATTGGCCTGCAGCTACAAAGATCTAGGCCACACAGCTGCTCCATGGGATCTGCATGCACTCACCAATGGAATGGTGGGCCTCCTGTAGAAGCCCATGCACTCATGCAGGTCCTTTCCAGGTGGGACTTCAGCCTGGGCAGATGTACAGGAGCCCCTGGTGTTGGGGTGGACCCCCGGCCAGGATCTGCCTGCAGCTGTGCTGGTCCGAGCCACACGTCTGCTCCCCAGTATCTGTGTGCACCTAGGGCTGGAATGGTGGGCCTCTGGCTGAAGCTGATGTGCCCCTGCAGCTACTTTCTAGGTGGACTCCAGGCCTTGGCAGGTATGCAGGAGCCTCTCCAGGTGGATTTTAGAATAGCAGAGATCCTACAGTGACATGGGGAGGGCGATATTATTTGGTATCTACCCCGTCCTCCATTGGTGTTTTCTCGTGTATACAAGTCTCCTTTAGGTCTTCAGAGTAAATCAACTGATTCTACACCCTGCTAAGATGTGAACAGTCTCCAGGAAGCGAGAGAGAGAGAGAGAGTGAGAGAGAGAGAGAGAGAGAGAAATTATTTCATTCCATCTGACTTCTTCATATCTTCTTGTCACTGTCTTGGTGCTCACTTGATGGACAGGACACATATCTTCTCAGCTCTGCTTCCTTAATGTTATCTTTGTGAGGATCATAGAGACCATCATTTTCTACCATAGCAACTGATAAGCAATGACTATTGGAATTGGGGTGAGGAAGAGAGTAAAAGTGAAGCTGAGAACGTCTTTCATTCAATAATATTCTCACTATATTTGCTTCTGCACTTACTAGGAAATAGCCCTTAATTACTGAAGCTCCTTGTGCTAATTCAGGAGTGGATGCACAGTGCTAAAGTCAGTTCTGTGAGGTTTTCAGATCTCCCCCAGGACTGGTTTTTCTCAAGTAGTCCTTTGCTTCTTATGTTTTACTTTGGTTTCCCTCCCACAAAAGGGAAATTTAAACAAATGAAGAAATTAACTTTATATTCTTATTCTGTAGAGGAGAAACCAAATACACCAACCTAGTCCCTATGTCACATAACCAATTCAAAACAGAGCCAGTCAAAGACCAGGGCTTTTGTTTCTGAATTCAGAATATCACCTTCAAAGCATATTTCTCAGCATAGAGTGAGCATAGAAGAAATGGAAGCAAGTTGCTTGGACTAACATTTCACAAAAGGAGATACAAAAAAAAAAAGCCAGCAGTATGTCATTAATCACCAGGTAAATTAACTTCATTACCCTTCAGACCAATCCAAATTAAAACCACCACATTAAGCCACTCTGTGCTTACTAGTATGGCAACAATAAAAATACTGTAAATACCAAGAGTTAGGGAATATGTCAGAAAATTGCAACTCTTATCACTGCTGGTAGAAATAAAAAGCTGTGTGGCAGATCATATAAATTTAAACATATGCTTATCATATGACTCTCAGATACTGGTATGAGAGAAAGAAAAATGTCCATAAATGCTAATATAAGAATGTTCATAATATCTTTATTCATAACAGCTCCAGTGTGAAACAATCTGTGCATTCATGACCAGAAAAAGAAATAAAAATGTTGGTGGATTCCTACTTTGGAACACTATGCAAAGGAGAAAACTGCTCCTGACATCTATAATAACGTGGTTGAATTTCAAAACTATGGAGAGACCAATAAACCATTCTCACACTTCTGTATAATCCCATTTGTATGATGACCCAAACCAGGAAAACGTAACCTGCAACCACAGAGTCAGAAAGCAGCTACCTAGGAGAAACAATGGAAGATTAGAAAGGAGCACTGGGGAAATTTTCTAGGAAGAAATTGTTCCACACTTTGGGCTTTTGATGGTGACAACCAGGTGTTTTCAAATGAGTCAAAAATCGTATCAAGCATAGCACTTAGGATTGCATATTTTATTTTGCACAAATCATATGGCTTATATTAATGATACTCTAATGAAGTACTTTAACAGTATTTTTTTAAAAGATCCTGAAATGAACCTGGGAGACTCAGAGATGTGGTTTCTTTCATTGATAAGTATTCATTAATTAAATATTCTAGCCAGGTAAGTCCTGGTAGACCCAAAGAACCTGCCTGGCAATAAGCGTTGTCAGGTATTTCTGACACCAGTGTTCAGACAACCATACTTTGCGAGCTACCACTCCTTAATTTGCTGACTGGATGTATTTTAAGTAGTATTTCTAATGTGTTTCCCTTTGATTGTTAATTTTCCACTTCAATAATATTGACTAACTTTTCTCCTCATTTCAGCATTGATACTTAATTTAAAATGATCCTGTGCTACAGTGTTAATATCTAGATAGGTTTCTTAGGTTTGATAATTTTGTATGATTATGTGAACTTTCATAAAATATTTGAAAACCTTAATTAAAACACTGGTAGGAATTAACACTCTCTTTGGGAATAGATATGGCTTTAGGCCAAATCTTGTGCACTTGTCCTACATAGAATATATTGTTTTTGTTTCACATTGTTGATTTTCAAATGAAAAGCATGAATGAGAATATATTGCCTTGTAGGTGCTATGCCTATAAAAGAATGTAGTCCAAAATGGATGTTTGATAAATAGAATTGGCACAAATGAAAATAGTTTGGAAAAACAGAAATAAATAAAGCAATACATTAGATTGCGAGTTTAAAAATAGCTTCTTACTGAAAATGAATGAAGTCACTTGATATTTTCTCCCCCGCCCCGCCCCCCGCACTGTGACTCTGGTGCAGTAGAGCTCCTTTTTCCCCAAATCCTAATATTTACTCTGTGAAGTAAATACATATTACCCCATTTTACAGATGAGGCAATTTAGGCTTGAAGTGGTTAAGTGGCTAAGATTAAATAGATATTGCACTAGTCAGATTTTTTTTCAAGTTTGTGAGACAGAAATGAACAACCAAAACTATTTCAGGGATTTTAACCACAAACATTTATTATTGTGCAGGTCAGCCCTGGATCTGTTTCATCTATCTTTATGTTGCAGAATCCAGGGTGCAAGAGGGGACTTCATTTAGGAAGTGCTGTCCTCTCAGGAGAGGCCCAGACTCAGCCATGCAATGACAGTTAGTCTCTGCTCTATGTCTCCACAGCTCTCTTCCTGTTGGCAATGGACAGAATGTCCAACCTACTTACTAGGAACAAGAGAGAGCACACCCAGGGAAAATGCAACACAATTTGTGAAAAACTGTGAATCAAAATTTACATCCAGATTTGCTTGGTATTAGGTCTTTCATACTTCTCCTTAGGTCCTCACTCATTCATTCATTTAACCAATTCCTTCATTCAATAATTTAGAAACCATGAGTAGCACATATTGAATAAGAAGATGTGAATTGGGCCTGGAATGAATCCCATTTCTTTCAGCTCTTCACTGCAGAATGAGTGGAATTATCTTCTCCTTGATAAGTCAGTTGTGAATTTTAAATCTTATCCTGGAAATAGTAACACATATACAAACCCTGCTTGTGGCCGTGTGAGGATTTGCATTCACATTCTGGCCCGTGAGCATACCCTGGTTGTTGTTTTCTTTATCTTTCTAGAATTTTTTTTCTGGTTTTAATGCACTCCAAATTCTAAGAATATGAAAATTAAGAAAATGTTACCTAAATAATTTTGTATGCTTGCTTTATTTTGAATACATTAAGCAAACTGCCATCTACTAGAATTACCATTTTCACATAAAAACAAAATAAAGGACATATTTGAAGTGCTTCAGGATGCAGAAAAATATTAAAAATCATCACAAAATAATGTTATGTTATTGCCTTACAATATTGTTTTCTTGTTATGGTGCCACTTCTTCATCTGGGAAAGCTACTTTTCATGACATTATAAAAACACTATTCACGTAGGTATGATGATGATTCCTGAATTTAAGTTCTTAACATTATTTCACCCTTTGTAATAGGACTAGAAAACTGAGAGAAGCCAAATGCTGTGTCTTCCTAACTAAACTTCTCCCAGTTTAGGTCTAGAAAGAAGGCAGTTTAGATGTCTGGTTAGATTACAAATAAGTATTCAGAAGGGTGCTAGTTTGAGGCTTGATTTCCCAAAATTGAGTAGCAGGGATACATCTGAGATGGAAGCCTCCTGAGGCCTGAGAACACTTTGCCATGGAATAAGGTAAACTGAGGCCCTGTAGCTTTGAAGCGTGTCCAGCTGATTTGAAGAGTGGAAGCAGCTCCCCACTGGCAAAGGTGGCTTGGTTTGTTCTTTGGTGTAATGAAATTAACTTAAAATTCTTTTTATTCAACACCTACTATGTGTCATGTATTGTTTTGGGCTCTGGACTGTGAAACTGCTCAAGACAAGAATGTGTTCCAGCTGGTTCAGAGTTTCTATTTTAATATTTAGATCTTTAATATTAAAATAGAAACTCTGAACCAGTTGGAACAGAGGTTAGGTAGAACCCTTGAAGGCATCGGTGTAGGAAAAGATTTTATGAACAAAACCTCAGTTGCCCATGAACTAGCACAAACAATCAACAAATGGGATCTCGTCTTATTAAAAAGCTTCTGCACAGCAAGAGAAACCACCAGCAGTGTGAAGACACAACCCACAGTGTGGGAAAAAATCTTCACCTGCTCTTCCTCAGGCAAAGGTCTACTATCTCCAATCTATAAAGAACTTAAAAAGATCAGACCTCCCAAATTTAAAGATGCAATCCAAAAATGGGCATCTGAAATGAACAGACATTTCTCAGAAAAAGAAGTAGAGATAGCAAATAAATACATGAAAAAATGTTCACCATCACTGGTCATTCGAGAGATGCAAATGAAAACAACGCTGAGATTCCACCTCACTCCAGAAAGAATGGCTGCTATCATGAAATCAACCAATAACAAATGCTGAAGGGGCTGTGGGGAAAGAGGAACACTGCTTCACTGCTGGTGGGAGTGTAGACTGGTGCAGCCACTGTGGAAATCAGTATGGAGATACCTCAAAGAACTAGGACTGGAAGTCCCATTTGACTCTGCTATTCTACTGCTGGGGATCATCCCCAAAGAATTAAAAGAATCATACCACAGTGATATATGTGCACCTATGTTCATAGCAGCACAGTTTGTAATAGCTAAAACTTGGAAACAGCCCAAATGCCCATCAACTGGAGACCGGATAAAGAAAATGTGTTTTTTTTTTATAAAATGGAGTACTACTCAGCCATAAAAAATGAGAAATTAGAGACATTTATAGCTAAGTGGATGCACATTGAGGCAATACTCTTAAGTGAAATAAATAGGACACACATGTGTAAATACCGAATAGTTTCTCTGGTGTGAGAAACTGAGAGTGTAATTAAGGACTAAATGTATGATAGGTCATGTGAAATAGGAAGAAAAGGGGCAAAGGGGAAGGAAGTGGGAGGGCTAGAGGAAAGGACAGAAGGGAATGGGATTAATATGAGAAAATGGAAAAATAGGAACAAAATCTTTGTAAATAGGAAGGGCTGGAGGGGTTGAAGGAGGGCTGGGCAAGGGTGAAAAATAAGAACCAAGAGAGATTATGTAAAGGTGCAAATTTCCAATGATGAATGTCATTATATTGCATACCTAAAATGTACCAATGATTAGAATGAATAATCGATAATGTAAAATAGGAAGAAAAGGTCCAAAGGGGTAGGGGTATTGGGAGGGGCAGGGGCAAGGAAAGAAGGGAAAGAAAAAATGCTGAGAAATGGAAAAAATGGAAATAAAGTCTTTGTAAATAAAGAAGGGTGGAGGGCATGAAGGGAGGGCTAGGAATGGGGAAAAAATAAGAACCAAGATGCATTATGTAAAGGTCCAATTCCCAATGAGAAATGTAATTGTGTTGTATACCTACAATGTACCAATAAAAGAATTTAATACAAAAAAAAAAAGAAATTCATTCATCTTGTGTTATAAAAAAAAGACAAGAATGTGACCTTGCAGGTTCTGGTGATGGGGTAACGCTCTCTGCTGAGCGCTAGCACTTGCGCTTGGATGCTGGAGTTTTCCAACAATTCCATGAAATTATGTGCACACTACAACCACAAAATGGCCTGCTTTCCTTCCTTGTTCATAAACGTGGCACAGAACTCATAGCAATACCACTACTGCCCTATAACCAATGTTGCTGTTTGAAATCCTGCACTCTGATGTGTCATATGGCTGTGTACAAATCTTGATCCTGCCTCCTTCTGCTAAAAGACCTACCTGAGCAATTCAGTAAGCTGGTATACCAGGCTCTATAGAACTGATCCTTTGACCACTCTCCGCAGTGCCACTCAGTATGCATCAGCCTTTTCTGGGGAGTACTTTGACTGGGCATCCTTTTCATGTTTCAGAATCCTTCTCTCTCCCTGTACTGTTCTCCTCCATGCTACAGCCCTGGAACTCTTCACCCTGCAGAGCTGTGCTCCCTGATTCAACCTAAATATTGAATGGGTTATTTTCTTAGACCAACCTCTACTTTTTTGCTTTGCAGTTTGAAAATGTATTTGCTTGTGTGTTTAATAATATGTCTCAATTTTTATAACATCAGCTTGTTGCTTTGTTTTATGATTGGCTCATTGCTATGCATTCACAACATAGTGCCCTGGGCCTAGATCTACCTCCATTTGCTTCATATTGTGTTTCTAGTCTATTCCTGAAGAGTCCTACAATCTCAGTTCTACATCTTGAAGGAAGAAGTCAGTATGAGTGATTACAACCATGTGATATGGATTTGATAATAACTTACAAACTAGGAATGTTTGAAAGTGGATCTGCACAAAAGAATCAAACAGAACCTTGTGCAGTGAGATAAATGTAGACGGGCAGGATCCAGTCTTCTGGAAAATGCCTGGGATAGAATCATGGGACTCGGTCAAAATGAATAAAGTTGGGGCAATCAAATAATGGATTCTGTCTTGCAGAAACAGCCAGGACTGGGTTGATACTCATTGATCACAGGGAATAGGCATGAAGTGAGCTGTTGTGAACCAAGGAAAATTCAGTTGTCTACCCTTATTGTTAACTCCACCATCTGCGCTACCATAGTGACAAGGACCTAAGTTAACATTACTGAACATCCAGTGTGTGCCAGTGGCCGGGCTGCAGATGTGAAATGGATCACTTCATTTAATTGCACAGTGATTTTATATGGTAGGCCTTATCTGTATCCCTATTTTAAAGACAGGAAAACAGAGGCTTGGAGAAGTTACTTGTGTGGCTAAGCTAGTAAGAGGGGCAGCAAGACTGTGAAATTGGGAGACTAATGCAATGCTCATGATCTGCAGTGCTCATGAGCTTTAAGATGAGTTATACTCAGCGGTTATGATGGCATCATCAGGCTCCAAGTCCCGGCTTGTTAATTCAATGTCCATCCAGACAGAAACACTGGGCCTCCTACTTTACTTCCCAGACTCCTAGGGACAGGCTCAGTCACTGGAGAAAGCAGGTCTGGGAGGAGTTCACCTTTGAGGTGTGAGGACAGAGTTGCTACAGCGGCAGAGGTGAGGCAGAGGTGCTCAGATATTCTCAGGAGGCAACTGGTGAATGTCCCTGGGACGAAGGAGTCCTGCCTCCCATGGTTCTATTTCTTCCTCTTAAAGTTCCGACCCTTAAGAATTTCTCTTCCATAAGCTTGAAATCTGTCTCTCTGTATTTTCTAGTCATTGGCCATGAGATAGAAGTTTCATCACACTTCAGGGCAATCATTCTTTCTCTTTCTTAGTCCACTTTGAAGTTCCTATTGATGAATAGAATCCCCTTATCCTTTCAGTGCTAATGATTTTGGATTAATGTTTCACTTGTTCAAAGGACTTTCACCTGAATTCGTTCATTTGATTCTTTCAGCAGCTTTTGTAGAGGGCAGGCATTATTGTTGCCACTTCCTAGTGGAACGTTGCAGCCCCGGGATGCATAAAAGCTGATACGAAGTATTCTAGGCAGGAGGAGGCAGAGTGGAGAGCTGCTGTAATGGTCAATCATCCAGGCCTTCCAAGGTGATGATTTCTAGAATATTTCATCCTCTTATTGGTGCCTGATGGGACATGTCCCAGATCTGATGTGATAGAGCCATGTGGGCCGTGGAGGGAGAGTTTCTTCTCACACACACAGCACTTACTGTATATAAACCTGACCTGGTTAGGCTGACAGTGCCAGGGTCATAATTTCTCAGGAAAATGGCAAACTGATGGAATAAAGGTCATAAATATTATCGAATACGAGGCCCGACGTTTCCCAAGGACAATTGTTTCATCATAAAAGTCTCAGGGTTTTTAGAGCCTTTCAATTAAGCCTCCACAAGGCATTCTGCCTCCTTCCTGAGGAGGAGGAGGAAAGGAAAGAATAACACAGTGTGTATGTGTGTGAGGTCGGAGGGGCTAAGGGGTGGAGGTGGCGGATAAGAAGAGGAAGACCAAAGGGGACATTCCTGAGTTTTCAGGAGTAAATTGAGCTCCTAATTCTTTGTGACCAGTGGAAGGATTAAGAGTTCAGAAGGGCAGGTCGTACAGGGGCAGGGGCCAGGCTGGGTCGTGCAGGGATGTGACCCAGGAAATGCTGCCAAGCTGAGGCCCCTGCACCTTCCTCAGCAGGCCTCCAATTAGGATTTAATGGTCAAATGTGGAATACATTAGGACATCTGAGCAGAAGGTCTGTGTTCAAAGGAGCCAGATCTTTCTGGCTAAGTAGAAAAACATTCCTCCATGGTCAGTTTCCTCCTGAACCTTGCTAATTCTGGGGCCTCACTGGCAGCGATGCTTTTCAAAGCATCGTGTGTGAGTGGCCTCAGTGTAAACTCCCTATTTTCCTTGAAGATGACAGGAACAAAAAGGAGTAGGCCCACAGGCTCCCTCTGGATTTGCAGCAATGTAAAGGAAAAAAGGGATTGTTGGACACAAGGCTCTTTGTGTTTGCAGTCCCCATTAATGGGTAATCAACTGAGGAAGTGTAGATAGAAAACACACAGATGTCAGCACACATGACATTTCCAAGGTAGAGTTAAAATACATGCAGACCTCTGTGTGTGTGCCTTTATTTATATTTTTCTTAAACTTAGTCCTTATACTCTTCCTGTTGCAAAGAAATTCAAGCAGCTTGCTCAGGGTACAGTCTGTGTGTATGTGCTCATGTGGTTATAAATGTTTGATATACAAATGAGCAGGTACAAATATGTGAATTAGTGTATACCTTATACCTCTGAATTTGACTGCAGGTATAGATTTGGGAGAATGTTTTAGCAGTGGGTAAAAGGTCAGCTCCAGGCAGATGGGCATGTGAAAATTTCTTGCACGTGGGTATTAGCGAATGTCTCTAGGGTGATACATTTCACATAGGCTGCTTTCTGTGATGATGAATGCTAAATTGCATCAAGTGTACATGCATGTAATATCTGTTTAAAGTGTGCATGAGTGGTTGTATATGGCACTTTTCAGTCTTTGTATTTGTGTGTAAATATGTGTTAATGTGTGAATAATCTATGAATCTACTATATATTTGGATATGCACAAGTTTGATTATGGCTAATGAGTGGATGCGTGTAAGTCATGAATGTGTGACTACATGAATATTTATGTCTCTTGCAGGGACTGAATAGGGATGGGATTGTAAAGAATCTGAACAATTTGGGGAACATGAGACTGAATTTGTGTAACAAGTCAGACAGTGTGCTTGTGTTTGTGCTCCTGGCTTTCCTGTCCTCTAGTACACAAGGGTGCGCATCTCAAACTTCAGCTCAGAGCATCACTGCCTTGTTCTGATTGGCCCCAATTTCTCTTCTGGAGTTTGGAAAAAATAACAGAAGAAAATGTGTTCCATCTCCTCCTAAGGTTACTCTATAGTGCTCGTGCACCAGAAAACATACAGACATATACACTACACACTAATGTTTTTCGTCTTTTTGGTTTTTGGTATAAGCAAGTGACCAAATACTTTTATCTTGAACACTTAAATGCTATTATACTAGGTAGGGGGGCCCAGCCTGGATTTAGAGTGCAAAGCTATTTCTGATTTGCCTGGGACTTTCCTGGTGTTAGTACTGAAAGTCCCACATTCCAAGAACCTCCTCATTCTTGTACAAACTGAGCTCTTTGACCCTGAACTGAGTTAGTCAGTGATAGGTTGCAGAATAGGGAAACAGAGTCTGAGCTAAGTACAGGGAAGTAGCCCAAAGGCATGATATCTGGGTGGTTTTTTCCTCCAGAGAGGGAAAATTGTGCTGAATCCTATCAGAAAACTATTTTTCATGTGTGAAGCTACTGATTCTTGAGCACAACATAGAGTATATAAGCATGAAAATTCACAGTTGTCTGGATCTCTCTTGGAATTCCACTGTATCCCTCACCAGACATGTGACCATGACCAATTTAGTTAAGCTTCCTAAGACTTAAGTTTCTTATTTGTCAAGTGAATATATTTCACAGGTTTATTTTACACATTAAATGAGGACATACAGATGCAAAACATTAAATTTACTGCCATGCATCTGGTATGCATTCAATAAGTGGTACATCATTATTATTCACATATTACAATATCTTTATTGAGCAATAACTACATAAAAGTTATCTGCTAGAAGCTGAAAACGTACATATGCAGAAAACATTGGTGTTTCCCTAAGAAGTCTTTAGTGTACTGTGGAAGATATTAGTTTCACTTAATAGAAATAAACTTTTCTAGGTGGGATGAGTTTCAACAATGGAGGAATACACCCACACTACCACAAAGGGTGGTAGTTATCTACTCTTGGCAATTTTTAACTACAAGTTCATGTCATTTTTCAAAGGCTACAGCTGTTCCTTGAGTAATTGCTGTGAGCCTCGCCAGTGGGCTAGAAGCCAGAGGACACTACACAGAGTGAGGCAACCCTTCTGTGGAAAGATTGCCTCTGAAAAAAGAGGAAGGACAGATGGTTGCAGATCGTTTTGGAACCTGACCCGAGTACCAGACATGCAGGAGAAGGCTGAAGAGAAACTTGGGGAGGGGGAAGAAGCGAGATTTGTGCCAATGCAGCAAGAACAATGCCTGGTTCACAATGCAAGAGGCAAACCTGTGCTCCGAGAAGCTAAAAATACTTTGCAGCTGGTGCCTTGTTCTGTCATAAGCACTGAGAATAGAGAAATCTGGGATCCCTCTCATTAAAGGGTTCACAGTGGCATTAGAGATAGATACTTGTAGCACAAAGTGACTGCACCTTTAACTAAGGTATAGAAAGCAGAACAGACTAACTGTTTGGGAGTTGTAAAGGGTAGTCAGACTCTAGGCAGCAACTTGAATTTGCTTCAGAGGAGTGGTCAGTAGGTAGAAAATTGGGGTGGGTTAATGGTTGGTGGCTTGGGTATGTAGATCTGGTTCTGCAGGAGACATCCCAGAGAGCAGGAATAACACGTCCACACACAGAGATTTGGAAAGAAGGAGATATAAGAGAAGGCAATAATGACCAGAATGTGAACTTGAGGGTACCAGAGCCCCTTTCCAGACCGGGAGCTCCAGAGGACAGGACCTAGCATTGCACTTCCCCAGTCCTATCCCTGTGTTCCCAGGTCTACCGAATGTCCCCTTAGTAAATAAAGACATAACGTCAAAAATGGGCAAAGTTATGGACACTAATTTACCCTGCTGAGGAGTTTGCCTCTTATCCTGAAGATAAAGAGAAGATAATGAGAAAGAATTCCAAGGACTGAAATGACACACTCCAAATTTGTATTTCAGAAATGTGATTCAACTTGGCAGGCCATGGCTATATTCGCAGAAATGGAAAGGCAGAACTGGAGGCAGAGAGACCAATTAGGAGATGTTCGCGGGCATCTTGACATGCACACCAGAAGCCTGCAGGCAGACAGTGCAGGGCCGATGGATGCAGGCACCTGCTTTGAGTTGCTCTACAGCCGCGAACCTCGACAACCCTCAGCCCTTCATCTCCATCACATATCACATCGCTCCACTCCTTCGGGTTAAAAGCGTGAATGGAGATCTAGGAAGGAGCTATTGGACTCCTGAGCACATTTGATTCACTCACATGACACCACTCCCGGGGAAGCAGCGTGTGATCATAAGGGAAAATGAAGAAAACACTGGAGTTTACAACAGCATTTCTGGTTCTAGTCCCTCTTCCATGTAGTAGCAGCCTGACTTGTCACTTATCCCAGTTGCCTGTGATAACCACACAAAACAGGAACAGGAGCATCAGGATTATGGCATTGTGGGCATTTACTGAAGAGAATATATGCAACAGTCTCTTCGATGTCTTTGAACAATCAGGCAACCACTAGGCATTGCTTATGCAGAGATCCTGGGCAAGAGGTAATTCTGAGTGTTTCCAAGTGGGAAAGAGTTTTCCTCTTTTTCAGACCATCAGCTGGAGGGAGGGCATTTTCTTTAAACCTTTGTCCTCAGTACTCCTGGGTTCTTTCCATCTTCCACAAGACAGTTTCATTTCTAAAGAAAACTCTCTCTCAGTATTTAAATATGAATTCAAAGGTGAATTAAGTCAGAAGATGAATGGGCTGATTTCTCCATGTCAGTGCTGACTGGGTTTTTTCCTGAAGGGGTACATTCTGGAAGGGACCTTGGAGCACCCTGATGATTACTGCCTGTGAGAACACAGACTATAAAATACCAGACAAAACCCTTCTATTTACCGTTCCTCCATGTGTGTGACCCTATGTCCTTAAGCCCATGTTTTATTTCAATTAACATTTTACAATCCCCCTGTCCCCATTTTTCTTAGACTATCCAAGCACTGGCTGGCTCTCTCTCATCCCAGTAGCTCATGGAGCATTTGAGGCCCTGTTAAAGTCTGTAGACAGATGTCCTTGATTAGCAAGAGAGACAAATGGCAGTGAGGGTTGTGGACACAGTTCAGATGCATGAAGCATCTTAAACTGTACTGAAAATAGAAAGGGTTTTTCCAGAGTTTTGGAGTTTTGTTTAATGGTGAATGGATGGATGGTACCGAAGCATGGTGTGATATAGTCACCTCCCTCTCCTGGAGAAATTGGAGTCAGGGTCTCAGGGTAACAGAAGCATCCTGTTTGGATGAAACTTGAAGTTCATCAAGTACCATTGCTCATGAAATGACTTCTTTCAATTTGTAAGTGACTTCTTCCACATTTGTAAAAAGCACGCTTTTAAGTTCAGATACTTTACTGAGAGCTGGGCCCTTAATTACAAAGGCCAGGTCTCTAGGTTTCAAGAATGAAGGGGTAGATAAATTCATTCATTCTTCTTTCACTTATTCATTCAAGAAATATTACGAATATTTATTATGAATTTGACACTTATTATGTAACAGAAATTGTCAAATGAGAAAGACAGACATTCTGAATGTTAACATAAATACGCCTCTAAAGTGAAAAATTATGGCAAATTTATGAGGGAAATGGGAGCGATCATCTAGTCTTAAATATCAGGAAATCCTTCATTAGTGACATTTGGGCTAAGAAGAACGAGTAAAATCCATGGGTTAGGAAAGGTGTCCCAGGCAGAGGAACAGACAAGAGGAAATGACCACTGAGGCTGGGGTCAGTGTAAGAGCTGTAGTGGGAAAAGCCACACTGGGCAGCTTGCACTCCCCCTCAGGATCAGCAGGAAAGCGCTTAACAGTGGTAAGTCGGGTGATGCGACTGTGGGTGAGACTTCAGAAGATCCCTTTGTCAGCAGGAGGGAGAGTGAATCCGGTGGGAGAGCAAGGATGGAAGCAGAGAGACTGATAAAGGGGGGCAGCTGATGTGGTTCAAGGCTGAAGGACACTGGCTTAGACTAGGGTACAGGCCAGTGGAGTGGACAACACGACCAGACTGCAGGGAATAGATGTAACATGTGAGAGGCACTGCAGGAAGGGAGCACTGGTTCTTGAGCTCCCTCCGACTGAGGCTTTCTAGCCACTGGGGAGGAAATCCAGGTTGCACTCGCTCACCTGCCTTCCACTCTGGAATTTCAGCATAGTTCTGGTGTTCACTTCCCCTCTAACCCTGGCCCTCACTTGAAGGGTTTCCTGCCCTCTTTGGCCATAACAATCCCACATTTTCTGAAGGCCCTGACCAGTGCTCAGGGTCCCCACACACCATGAAACCCTGTGTCTATTTCACCCCATGGGCCCATTTGAGCTGCGGGTGCTCTTCTGAGTAATGCAGATAATTGACCTCACCAGGGATCCACGCCTGGAAGACTAGGGACAGGGAGGAAACCCCTCAGATCACACAACAGGAAGGAATAATTGGAGAATAGTTGTTAAGAAGCTGAGTACCATGCCCTGTGATTTCATTTCAACGTCACTAAGATACCCAGTGCTGGAAATGGCTGTGGCATGGGATTTCATTCTACCATGTTAAACTTCTATACTTCTCTTCTTATCTGCTGTTGAGATTCAGAGAGTAAGACTGAGCATTTTTTGCTCTTCCACTACATTATAGAATCTACAAGGGCATAGCTGTGGCTTATGCACTCGTTGCAGAGAAAGATTATCTCTAGCAAAAATGGGAGATTGATGTAAAGTTTTACTGTTGACCGATTAGTAAACTGGCCAAGACTAGACAGCTTTCAGTAGGAGTAAGAGAAGGTGATGGGATTCACATCTGGGTCCATTTGTGCCAAACACCACATCCTCTGTCGTGCCACAATGTTTTGTACTGCAAACAGAGAGAGACCCATTGGAATGTCTAGTTCTCACTCGCCTCGGTTTACCAAGATGAAGTTGAAATATAGACAGGAAGTGACTTACTAAAATATGCCGGTATATCACAAGCAGATCTACTCTGTGAATATACATCTCTGTCACTGCCTGTAGGTGAAGATGGAGAAGCTTGGGTTATGCAGTACCAACATTAAAGGTCCCAAGGCTGAATACACCCAGGTGATGCTCCAGTCATCTTTTGAGTATCGTGACCCTGAGCAAGATGTCTTTAAGACTCATGTTTCCAATCTGTACAATGGGATTCCCCCAAATTTATCAAATAAACTTATGAAAACTCTATGAGGTAATCTACATAAAGTACTGTAGGTGGGGTAATGTCTTATCTACAGAAGATGTGCAACAAATGACAGTCTTGGGCTCATTCTTTAAAATAGTTTAACTTACTTTTCTAAATATTGCTTTTTGTGTAGACAATAACAGTAGTTACTTTCTGGTGTTTTTTTTCCTGAACATTAAATAACATCACAATTCTTAACATAGTGGTTAGCAAATAGCAAGCACCAAACAGAAGTAAGTAATCATCATTACTATTATTAGTGTTACTGATATTATATTTTGCTTGGTGTTTAAGCAACAGACATCCTCGAATGAGTAGGGGATGCAGTGCATGCCCTGTGCAGACCCTGTCCTTTCTATAATGTTTAATTTCACTTGTCAACTCAGCTGGGGCAGAATGTGCACAGATTAATGTTCAAACACTATTCTGGATTATTTCTGTGGAGATGTTTTGAATAAGATTAACATTTACATCAGAGGAGTAAGTAAATATTCTACAAAATGGAAGGGCCATATCCAATCTGTCAAAGTCTTTAAAAGAGCACGAAGGCCGGCTTACTCTTACTTCCCCAAGTAATAGAGGAAGCTTTCTCTGACTGTCTTTGATCTGGGATATTGCGTTTCCTCCACCCCTTGCACTTGAATTTATAGATTGGCCCTTCTAGGTCTTTGTTCTGCTGGGCTTTAGTCTGTAATCACAGGCACTCTCCTGGGTCTTGCCTGGCTGTGTCACTGCAGACCATGGGACTCGCCAGATTCCAAAAGTGCCTGAGCCAATTCTTTACAATCAATCTCTTTTTTTTTCTTTCTCTCCTCAGTTTTGTTTCTCTGGAGTATTAGTGTTTTGCATCCTATAACAACTCTGCAAGGTAGGTATTATTATTATTCTAATTTTAAATCTGAGAAAATGAGGCCAAGGTGAGCTAGGTCACTTTCCCTCGTATGTACTAAGTGACAGAATCACGAGTGCCTTAGTCTAGCTCCAAGTTCTCTCCTTGTAGCTATGTTTTACTCCCTTTTGACAAGACAAGAAATGCTCCACAAAAACATGAAAAACAAGAGCAGCCTGTGAAACTTCCTCAGACCAGAGGGAAACCTGGAAAGGTAACAACTAAATGTGATAGGGTAATCAGGATTGGTCCTGGAACAGAAAGAAGGAATTAAAAGAAAAATGTGAAGTCCAAAGATACTGTGAAGTGTAGCTAAGAGCAGCGTACCAGGTGAGTCACTTAGTTTCAACATGCATCATGGTGAGGTAAGAGGTCAGTAATGCACAGAACTAAGTGAGGAATATGTGGGAACTCTGTGATATCTTTGCAGTTTTTCTATAAACCCAAATTTATTCTAATAAAAGGTTTCTGAAGAAAGGATAATCATATTGTAATATGAGAAGAGTTGGTGAGGCATTGCTTTCCAGGAATTGCTTTTGTATATATCAAAATACACAAATTTTCATAATTATATGTCTTATTTTAAAAATAAACACTGTATATAGAGTCACATTATGTTTAGTATTGGGAACATGGTCTGAGAAATGCATAGTTGGGCAATTTTGTTATTTTGCAAACTTCATGGCATATACTTACACACACATCAATGGATGGTATCACCTATGTACATAGACTGTATATATATAAAAGAGTATGCTATGTTAAATCAGAAGCAACTGCATATATCTCATGTTTACCTAGCTCATCACTGCATTATTTCCTCTTGTCATTGATTTAATCTACTATTTAGTTCATCATGGCCCTAGAAGCAATAATACGTAGTGGAGGCAGTGGCGTGGTGCCCTTAGGCAGTGGAGTGCCTGAATGGTGGAGAATGGTGAAATAAGTCCCAGGGACGGTGTTTGCAAACGTGATTCTTCCTTCCCCACACACTTCACTTTCTCTGTCTCCTGATCCCCTTTCCCTACTTCCTTTATTATTGTTATTTTTGCTCAGAGAATGTTTATATCAGTTGAAAGATTTGGTACATGTACATGACTCAGCTTATATTTACTTTTTTTCTCCCATGACCTCCTCTTCTCACCCTTGTTCTCTTGGACCTGTTACCATTTTTGAAAGATGTATCTCCCTGTTTCTTTATAGCAATCCTTTATTCTGCTCTTTATTTATACTTTGCTTTATTCAAATGAAAGTTACCATATAGTATTTAAGCGTATGTGTCTGATTTATGTCACTTAATAATATATTTCCAGGTATATCCATTTCCTACAAATGTCTTGAATTTATTCTTCTTTATAGCCAAGTAGTATTCCCTTGTTTTCTTTATCCATTTGTCTATTGATAGGCATATGGGCTGCTTCCAGGATTTAGTTATTATGAATTGTGCTGATATAAATATTGGTATGCATATATCACTGTAATATTATTATTCCCATAAACAATGTAGAAGTGTTCCTTTTTTCACTGCAGCCAGGCCAACCTTTGTAATTATTTGCTTTCTTGTTGAATACCATACATTCTAGTGTAAGATGAAATCTTAGTGTTTTAATTTACATTTATCTAATGGCCAGGGATGTTGAATATTATTCATATGTTTAATAGCCATTTTTACTTCTTTTTCTCAGAAATATCTATTCATTTTACTGACTCATTTTGTGTTTGGGCCTTCAACTTTTTAGATGGTCTAATTATTTGGATTCTTTATATATTGTAGATATTAATCCTCTTTCTGAGTAATAGCTAGCAAATTTTTTTCCATTTGGTAGATTATCTCTTCACTCTGCAAATTGTTTCCTTTTCTGTAGAGATTTTAGTTTGATATAATACCATTTGTTGATATTGCTGTTATTTCTTGTGCAATTGGAGTTTTGTTCAGAAAGTCCTTGCCTACATCATTCACTTCAATTGTTTTACTTATTTTATCTTGTCTTCCAGTAGGTTAATTGTTTTTGTTTTAACGTTTAGATTTTTGATCTATTTTGATTTTAATTTAGTAGATGGTGAGATATTCAATATTCTGCAAACAGAGAGCAAGTTTTCTCAGAAGTGTTTTACAGGTTATGTTGCCTCCAACATATGTTTTGGACCCCTTTGTTGAAGATCAAATAGCTAAATACATTGGGGGATGTTTCTATATGCTTCATTCTGTTCCACTGATTCATATGTCTGTTTTTGTGCCAATGCCATGCTGTTTTTATCTGTTTTATCTGTATTAACTATTGCTTTCTGCATAACTTGTAGTCAGGTATTATGATACTTTCAGCTTTTGCTATTCTGGGTATTGTCTGGTTCCATATGAATTTTAGAATTGTTGTCTATAGTTTTCTGAGGAAAACTTGTTTGATTGGTATTGCATTAAATGTTCTATCAGTTTTTGGAGTATGGCTATTTGACAATATTGGTTCTGCCTATTGAGGAACAGGGGACAACTTTATTTTCTGATTCCCTCTTCAATCTCTTTCTTCAGAGTACTTATTGTAGGTATCTTATAATTCTGTGGTTAGGTGAATCCTTAGGTATTTAATTTTTTTCAATGCTATTGTGAATGATATTATTTTCGTAATTTCTTTCTCAATTAGTGTGTTGATTTTGTATTCTAGATTGCTGAAATTGGTTTTGATTTAAGGGGTTTTTGATGGAAATCTTTGGTTCTTCTATGTAAAGTGCCCAGTCATATGCAAATAATAAAAATTTGACTTCTTTTCCTATAGATATCCCTTTTATCTCTTTCTTTTGCCTGCTTGCTTAGGTAAATGTTTCTGAACTCATGATGATAGTGGGCATCTTTGTCTCGTGCATGAATTTAGAGGAAAAGTTTTCAGTTTTTTCCTATTTAATATGATGTTCGTTATTAGTTTGTCATAAATGAGTATACCAGATTCATGTAAGGTCCATCTACATCTATTTCTTTCAAGGATATTTTTTAAAATCGTGACTGTGTTGGATTTGTCAAAAACATTTTCTGCATCTATTGATATGATCATATATTTTTGTCTTGTATCCGTTTATGTGGCATATTACATTTCTGATTTTCATATGTTGAACCATTTTTGCAGCCCTGGAGTGAAATCTATGTAATCATGATGTTTGATCCTTTTCATGATGTGTTCCATTCTGTTTGCCAAAATCTTATTGAGAAGTTTTGCATCTATGTTCATTAAGGGGACTTGCCTATAGTTTTCTTTTTTGGTTACATTTTTGTAAAATATTGCAGTAAACGATGCTGATTCCAAAAATAAATTTGGAAGCAATCCTTTTTGTATTTCATTGAAGAGTTTGAGGAGTACTGGTGACATATTGTCCTTCAAGGTTTTGTAGAATTCTAAGTGAATCCGTCAAGTCCTCGGTTTATTTTAGTTGTTAGGATTTTTTCCTTTATTTTTGTCTCACTTTCATTGTTTGTTATTGGGTTGTTCAAAATTTCTATGTCTTCTTGGTTGATATTTGGTAATTCATACACATGTAGAAATTTGTCTATTGTTCAAGATTTTACAACTTATTGGAAGACAATTATACATACTAGTTAACTAACTATTCTCTAGATTTCAACAGTGCTGCCATTTTGTCTTTTTTATTTCTAAATGCACTGATGTGGTTCTTTCTTTTTGTAAGACTTGGTATAGAGACTTATCTATTTTATTTATTTTTTTTTTTGTTA
>NW_004624735.1:26778935-26815798 GCF_000247695.1 Heterocephalus glaber
AATTTTTCTTTTCCTGGTCACTAATTGCAATCTTATCTTCTATATCTGAAATTCTGTCCTCACATTGGCTCATTCTGCTGTGTAGACTTTCAATGGAGATTTTCATCTCCTGGAAATCTATTTACATGTGTGTTATGGATTCCATTTGTTTCCTATGTTGGGATTCCATCATGTTCCTCAGCTCCTCTCTAGATTTATTAATCATGTCTTGCACCAGAAGCATAATTTCCCCTGTTATCTGAGAAATTATTTCTGATTTCTTTTCTTTTTTTCAGATCCCCTTTTGTTGTCCATTCAGTGAGTCCAGGTGGTTGAGTATCAGAGTGTTCCATCTCATTTCCATTTTTGGTTGCTGTAGGTGATCTGGAAGTCTGGTTTTGAGACTTATTTATGTGTTTTCTCATTTTGACTTGGGGGTGGGGCTGTTGACACCTGCAGGGATTACCTCCTCTGAGCTGGGAGAGGTGGGACAGGGGCTGGGAGTGGCAGTAGGGATGGTAGCCTTGAAGCTCCTTCTTCTGGGCTGGGAGCAATGGGAGGGATGGTGGCCTGGAAGCCCCTACCTCTGGGCTAGGAGCAGTGGGATGAATGGTGGCCCTGAAGCCCCTTCCTCTGGATCAGGAGTGGCGGGACAGAAGGTGGCCCAAAAGCCCTTGCCTCTGGTCTGGGAGCAGTGGGAAGGATGGCAGCCAGGATGCCCCTTCCTCTGGACTAGGAGCAGTGGGATGGTGGCTCAGAAGTCCCTACCTCTGGGCCAGTAGTGCTAGGATGGAAGGCTGCCCAAAAGCCCTTTCCTCTGGGCCACTATTTTATTTATTCTTTTGAAGAACTAGTTCTTCACTTTGTTGAACCTTTGTATTGTTTTTTAGACTCAATTTCCTTAATTTCTACTCTAATTTTTACTACTTTCCTCCTTAATTTTGGTTTGGGTTTAGATTTTTTTTTTAAGTATCTTGAGAGTCACCATAAGGTTATTTATTTGAAGTCACTCTGTTTTTCTAATATGAGCTTTGATTGTAGTAATCTTCCTTCTTCAGTTTGCTTTCTTTGTGTCTCATAACTTCTGGTGTGTTTTTTAGAATTGTCATTTGCACCCATAAATTGTTTACTTTCCTCCTTGATTTCTTCTGTGACCCCTTGGATGTTCAGGAGTGTGTTATTAACCTCCCAGGTGTTTCTAAAATTTTTGTGGGCTCTTTGGTGATTGATTTCTAGTTTCATTGCAAAATGGTCTTATGATAAACTAGAGTGAATTCAATTGTCTTGTATTTATTTAAGGAGAATTTATAGAATAGTGTGTGGTCTTCTATTTTGGAGAAAGTTCCACATGCTGCAGAGAAGAATGTGTACTCTGTTGTAGTTGTGTAGAACGCTGTGTAGATATCTAGAAAGTCCATGTGTTCAAGGGTGTATTTCAGCTCTGATAAGTGATATCTTGGTTCATGAACTTAATTCATTCCCTGATTCTGGGGGAAGATGGCTGTGTTTGTACTTGTTTGGGGAAGATGGCCTTGGCTATGTCTGTCACCCAATGCAGAGTTCTCAAACAGAAGCAAAATTTTACTGAGCATTTCTGTTAGTGAATCAAATTGTTTGAGTACAGGAGTGTTTATAAGCCAAGGTATTATTGTATTTCTTTATTAATATTTTGTTTAGTTGACCTATCTCTTTACAATTATGGGATACTGAGGTCAACCACTGTGATGGTGTTAATGTTTATTTTATATTTTTTGTCTGACAGTATTTGTTTTTTGAAGATAGGTGCTCCAGTATTTGGTGCATATGTATTTACATATGGTGCATACATATTTATTAAGTTTAATCTTTTCTTGTTGGATTATTTCTTTACTATGCAGTGATTTTCTTTGTCTCTTTCATTAGTTTTAGTTTGAAGTTTACCTTGTCAGGAGTCAAACTGCTATTCCTGCTTGTTTTGAGGTTCCCAGTGAGTGAAATATTGTTTTCCATGCTTGGTTTTTTAGTCTATGACTGGCTTTTTGAATTAGATGAGTTTTCTGAGTGCAACAGACTGTTGGATTCTGTTTCTTTGATGTAGTCTGTCAATCTGTGTCTTCCAATTGGACAACTGATGTCATTAACACTGAGTTATTACTGAGAAGTACTGATTAATTTTTATCATTATGTTCTTTCTCTGTTGATGACTCCTTATTTTTCTATTCTGTTCATTCCATCTAAAAGTTTGGCTTTATTGGATTTATTATACATGTCTAGGACACTGAATATTTTCTGGAGTGCTGGCTTTGTAGTCATAAGTCTCTTGATATTTTTTTTAGTGGAATGACCTTATTTCTCTGTCTCCTCCTGGGTTGGAAGTTTTTGTTTTTAAGACTTCAAACACTTCACTCCAAATTCTTCTGGCCTTTGATACATACCCATCAGTTTAAACTACCAGTGATACATGCATGACTATTCCATCAGGTGGCTTAAACCACTGGTGGTTAGCTATTTAATGTCAAATGATGAAATTCAAATTACACAAACTATGGCCCACTTCTGAATGTGTTAATATTTGTGCTGAGAAATCTCCCATAATTGTAATGGGTTTCCTTTAAATATGATTTTTAATGGGTCTACATTTACATGTAATTTTTTGCTTTTCTCTGACAGCTTTTAAAATTCTCTTGTTTTCTTTTTTTTTTTCTTCCTGGACATCTGGCATTTTAATTAAAATGTGTTGTGAGGAGCATCTTTTTTTTTTTTTCATCATGGTTAGTGTTCTGTAACTGTCAACTTATATGTTGAACTTTTTCCTCTTAAATGGGTAGTTTTCTATCATGATTTCTGTAAACAAATTTACTATTCCTTCTGTGCTATCTTCTATTTTCTCTATAACTTAAATTAGCTTTGGGATGGTCTTCCTAGTGTGTCTAGTAGCAGCTAACACATTGTGAACTGTGATCTCATACTCTGTTCGCAAGAGAATGGCTCACATCTTTGCACCCTTGACCTTCTGATGGGTAGAATCTTCTTGATTTCTAAGATACTTTCATGGCACCTTTATTTTTATCCCTGTACAAGTACTTGGTTTCTTTTTAATGATGTTAGTCTCTTCAGCACCCATACCTCCTTTGGCCCCGAATTACACATGACTCTTTCTGTGTCAAAATTTAAGTTTTTCAAAATGTTGACTCTGCATTCTGCCCCTGATTCTCAGTATAAATCTGGCTAAAAGCAGAGAATAGTTTCCGTGCCAAAAAAGGAATGTTGAGCTACCTTGAAATTTCCAATGCCAGATCAGTTAGTCTACTACCCTTAGTCTCACTCTTCTGCAAAATCTCAGGGTCTGTAATTGCATTATCAAAAGGCCATTTTCCTTTTGAGTGTATCAGTGATGGTCTTAAATTCAATTGACAAATGGAGTCCTTGTTTCTGACTGAAATTTACCATGCCTTGTCCTTATTGACTGGATTCTTTAAGTATCCTGGTCTTCTGAGATCTAACCAGAATGACCCATAAAGCTCTGTTTATAGATTTTTAGGGTCTCTTTAGCTTCTTTTTCTAAACCTTTCAAATTTCCCCCCATAAATCAGTTCCAGTGGCTTCTAAAACACATGGTAAGGTACAGTTATAACAAAGATCCCATTTTGCTATGGTGGCTAGAATGGAGGTTATGCAAGGTATCAGTAAAACTGACTTCCCAGCCTGCCTCCTTCAGGTGTCTCTGTGCCATGAGCAGCTCAGCAGCCTGGAGCCAGATCTGTTCCAGCGTGGTCCACAGCTGCATGGGGCCCTGCTTCAGAACCGATGTGGGCCCGGTTAGCTCTAACATGGGCTTCTCCAGCTGTGAAGCTGCAATGGATGATGCCTGGTGAGAGCTGGAATTGGTATCATGGACATCAGGCAGAGTCATGTGTATGCCACTTTGTTTCTTCGTGGTGAGTCCCTCGCCCAAGCTGCTATCATTTTCCAGGCCTCTGAGCTAGGAGAAGCTGTACAGAGTCTGCCACCGCCTTAGCATTTGTCTGCAGGTCACAGGGGCTTCCTCTGGGCCTTTTAGCACCTGCTCCAGCTTCAACTTGGTGAACATGAGGTTGAAGTTCTCAGGGTACTCAGTGATGGCCATGTTGATGACATCCAGGGGATGCTAGTAGTGCTTCTGGGCAGAGAAGAGCAAGGCCAGCAGATGGAAGGCATTGACATCATCCTTACACACTGTCAGGGCCTCCTGCAGCTGCTTCATGGCACTTGAGATCTGTCAGATGAGGGCCAGCTGCAGGGAGACATAGAGGATTACCTGGGGGTCATCAGGTGCCAGTTCCTGATCTCGCTTGTGCCTGCAGCACCTTCCAATGTAATTCATCTTGCTTAGACTTCAGGGTAGCCTCAGTGGCCTTCATGCTGTAGGTGAGACCCAGGTCCAGGTAGCCCTTGGGGAGGAATTCACCAAAGCTGACCTGGCTATAACCACTATCGAATGTCCAATCTGCCAGCAGCAGAATAAAATATTTTTTCCCAATAAGACACTATTTTCTAGGGTAAGCAGCTTGTGATTTGTTGGCAGGTTGATTATATTGGACTTCCATCATAGAAGCACTTTGTCCTTACTTGAACAGACATTTATTCTGAGTATGGATTTGCCTCCCATGTGTGCAATGCTTCTGCCAAACTACAATTCATGGACTGATGAAATGCCTCACCACCATCATGATATTCAACACAACACTGCTTCTGGTGATGGAACTCTTCACGGACAAAACAGTGCAGCAACAGGCTCATCCTCATGAAATGCACTGGTCTTTTCATGCTCTATCTATCTAGAGCAGCAAGAGTGGTAGCATGGCGTTATGCCTTTTGGAAGGTTCAATAACAGTTAGGTTGGGGCAAGGTACTCCAGGAACCTATATATGTTTTGAATCAGTGTCTAATATGTGGTACTGTTTATCACATAGCTAGGATTCCAGGCATCAAGGACACAAAATGGGAATGGTACCATTCATCATCATCCCTGGTGACTCAGTAGCAAAATTTTTGCTTCCTGTTCCCACAACCTTATGCTTGGCTGTCCCAGAAGTTTTACTTCCAGATTGGAGAAGGCTTCTACCAAGAGACAAAACAGTGATTCCACTGAAACAGAAGCTAAGACTTCCTCCTGGTCATTTTGGGCTCCTCATGCCTCTGAGGAAACAAGCTAAAGAGGAATTCACAATTTTGGCAGGGTGATTGACTCAGACTATCAAGAGGAAATTGGACTATTACTCCACAGTGGAGGTAAGGAAGAATATGTATGGAATGAAGGAGATTCTTCAGGGTGTCTCCTAGTGATACTATATCCTGTTATTAAGGTTAGTGCGAAACTACAACAACCCAACCTGGGGCCAGGGATTTAGCTCAGTGGTTTCACTGCCTGCTGCGCAAGCCCAAGGACCTGAGTTTGATCCCCGGTACCAAAAAAAAAGACAAAAAACTTATCCTGAAACAACCCAATCTAAGCAGGATAACAAATAGTCCAGAATAGTCAAGACTGAAGGTATGTATCGGTCACCCCATTTCTGGTAACTCAGCCTTCCTATTGCTAGACACAATACTTGGTGCTCACAATTTAAAGGGTGAAATGTTTAATTAGCTCATGGGAACTCAGTCCTTAGCTGGCTACAAGGCAGGAACATCATAGAAGAGGACTATGGTGGAGCAAAGCTTCTCAGATAGTGTTGGCTGAGTAACAGCAAGGGAGCAGTGCTAAAGAAGAAAGGTTGTAGAACTATATATAGTACCCAAGATCATATCTTCATGACCAACACATATATACCTGGACCATGCTCTATGGACCTGCTAGACATTTCTTTAATTTTTAAAATAATTTTATTGTAAAATTTAGGTATACAACATAATGACATTCATCATTGAAAATTTGCACATTTACATAATCTCTCCTGATTCTTATTTTTTCCCCAATGCCCTGCCCTCCCTTCAACCCTTCCATCCCTCCCTATTTACAAAGACTTTGTTTCCATTTTTTCATTTTCTCATATCAATTCCATTCTCTTCTTCCCTTTCCCCTACCCCTCCCACTTCCTCTTCCCCTTTGCCCTTTTTCTTCCTATTTCATATTATCTATTATACCATTTAGTCCTTATTTACACTTTCAGTTTCTCACACTAGAGGAATTGTTCAGTATTTACACGTGTGTCCTATTTATTCCACTTAAGAGTATCATCTCAATGTGCAACCATTTAGCTATAAATGTCTCTATTTTCTCATTTTTTATGGCTGAGTAGAACTCCATTTTATTAAAAAAACAAAAAACAAAAAACAAAAACCCACATTTTCTTTATCCAGTCTCCAGTTGATGGGCATTAGGGCTGTTTCCAAGTTTCAGCTATTACAAATTTTGCTGCTTTGAGCATAGGTGCACGTATATTACTGCGGTATGATTCTTTTAATTCTTTGGGGAAGATACCCAGCAGGGGAATAGTTGGGTCAAATGGGACTTCCAGTCCTAGTTCTTTGAGGTATCTCCATACTGATTTCCACAATGGTTGCACCAGTCTACACTCCCACCAGCAGTGGAACAGGGTTCCTCTTTCCCCACAGCTCCCCCAGCATTTATTATTGGTTGATTTCATGATAGCAACTATTCTTTCTAGAGTAAGGTGGAATATCGCATTGTTTTCATTTGCATCTCTCGAATGACCAGTGATGTTGAACATTTTTTCATGTTTATTTGCCATTTCTACTTCCTTGTCTGAGAAATATCTGTTCATTTCAGATGCCCATTTTCGGATTGGGTCTTTAAATTTGGGAGGTCTGATCTTTTTAAGTTCTTTGTAGATTCGAGGTAGTAGGCCTTTGTCTGAGGAAAAGCAGGTGAAGATTTTTTCCCACATTGTGGGTTGTCTCCTCACACTGCTGGTGGTTTCTCTTGCTGTGCAGAAACTTTTTAACAAGAAGAGATCCCTCTTGTTGATTGTTTGTGCTAGTTCACAGCCAACTGAGGTTTTGGTCATAAAATCTTTTCCTACACCGGTGTCTTCAAGAGTTTTTCCTAACCTCTGTTCCAACTGCCTCAGCATTTCTATTTTAATATTTAGTTCTTTAATCCATTTTGATTTTAATTTAGTGCATGGTGAGAGATATAGGTCTAGTTTTAATCTTTGGCAAGTTGAAACCCAATTTTTCCAGCACCATTTATTAAAGAGGCTATCTTTCCTCCAGTGAGGGTGTTTGGCTCCTTTATTGAAGATGAGATGGCTGAGTGTGTCTGGAGTTGTTTGTGCATCTTCTAATCTGTTCCACTGGTCCTCAGGTCTGTTTCTTTGCCAGTACCATGCTGTTTTTATCACAGTAGCTTTGTAGTATAGTTTCAAGTTGGGGGTTGTGATACCTCCTGCCATGTCTGTTGCCTAGAATTGTTTTTGCTATTCTAGGTCTCTTCTTGTTTCACATGAATTTTTGGATTGTTTTCTCATGGTCCATGAAGTGTGCTGCTGGAATTTGAATTGGGATTGCATTGAATCTATGTAGCAGTTTTGGACATATGGGCATTGCTAGATATTTGTTAATCCAATGAAATTGATATGCCAGGATTAATGGTCACAGTATTAAATACATTAACCAGTAACCATTGTTTATTATCATTATCAAGTAATATGTATTTTATATATGTTCAATACTTTTATATGACTGGCAGTACTGTAGATTTTTCATACCAGCAGCATGATGCTATAATAGCTGTGACACTGGTAGGTAAGGGAATTGTTCAGCTTTATTATAAATTTATGGGACCACCACTGAATATATGGTCTGTTGTTAAAGAAATGTCCCTCTGCAGTGCACAGCTACATATATTTGAATGACTGAATATCTAATTTAAAGACTAGAAGAAGGAGACTCATTTCTGATGGACAGAACTTAATTGGCATGTCTGAGCCAAAATTTAAAAATGTGACTGTATTACTTCAAATCTTTGTCCTTATGTTCTTGTCGAAGGGGCTGTGATTGCTCTGCTGTATGCAATGTACAGAACATGAACCTATTTTTCTTTTTTTATCAATCATTCCTGAAAATTCAGTTTGGAGTTTTCAATTTCCGAAAAGGTTTCTCGTACTACATTTTTTAACATTGAACTTCACTTGTGGATTCTGTGACTGAATGGGCTGTATTGGTTTTAAGGGAATAAAATAGTGTCTCTCTTCCTTACCCAAATCTAGGGAAATAACACATCTGAACAAAGCAGATGTAAGTGTGTAGTGTCACCTTTGTTATTTGTAGGGCTGATAATGGAAAGTGCAACTGCTACTTAGGAGCAAGTTCTGAACTCAAGAATTAGTCACTCACTCAACGCCGGTCTGCTCACAGACTGGCAGTGATGGGTGAAAGCTAGGACAGTGGTGTGGAATATAATGCAGGCTCTCTCTCTTCAAGTCATATCCCAGGAGAAAATCACTGCCAGGCTGTGTTCCACAGCCCTCTTCTTCCTTTCAAATTAGCAGTCAGATGGAAGAGGGTGCAAAGAGCATAGAATCCCTAAGATAATGAATCTCTTGGAAAAAAAAACTTGGGGAGAAGCACCCATTCCAAAAGACAGAGGTACATGTCTTTGACATATTTTAATTGATCCTGTCTTCACTCTCTATTAGTATGCGTTTACAAATTGTGATCTAAAGAGCTACTAGAAGCTAAAGATAACTAATTGTCCATTGTAACCAGTTTGGCAGGCAGCCTTAGGTAGCGGAAAGTATCCGGTTCTGGACCCAGACTCAAGGGGTTACGTCTCCGTTTGTCATTTATTAGGTTTGTGATCTTGGTTGACTTAATCTATGGAAAGTTCATGGAATATGGGTACCGATTTTCTTAGCATCTCTAAACATCAAGATATCATCTCTATATAATATCTAACATAATCAGGGCTAATTAAATGCTGTTCCCTTTTGCTTTTATTCAATAAATATTTTTGTCAATAAATACTTCTTAACATCTAGGAGTTTTCTGCTTTTAAATAGGTAAGCTTCAAAATTTCTTCATCTAGGCAAAAACTAATAATACGTACCTAGTTCTGAGTTGTCAAGTGAGGTAAACAAATAATGTGCAAAATGCTTAGCAAAATGCCTGGCATTTTAGTAGAATTGAACAAAGTTCTTATGCTAAAAGTGGTTAAATACTTAGTTTTCCTTTTTGTCTTTTTTTTGTTGTTCTGGATATTGCTTGAGAGAACTATGGGAGAAAGCTGCCTGCTTATGAGCTTAATGTCTGCCGTCCTTAATATTCAATTAATCCAAAGAAGTATGAGTAATTTTGCCTATAAAGTAGAGAGTACAAGTCTCTTTAATCAGATCTGCTTCTTAATGCCCTAATGGGCAGACTATCTGGGGTCAGTAGTGTCTGCAATGTACTTCTTTATGTTCCTGCTAGTAGAGGTCAAATGCAAGTGTGTCATTAACAAACCAAATCAACAGATATAATCCTCTCCGCTCTGGAAATGCCCTGGCAATCATCCTGTTAAGAAAGCATGGCACAGAATATCAAGCCTCACAGAATCAGAATTTAGAAATTTGAGCTGATATCTTTTTAGTAAAAGTGGGAAATGTTCATTTAAATTTATAGCAAGAAATAAAACATTTAATGAAACAAATATATTAAAAAGTCACTTCAACTTTTGGAGCTTTGAAACATAAATGCATATTTTTATACTTTTTTTTGAGCTTGGGGAGAACACAATGTAAAGTCTTGTTCTTTGAAGAGGAAGATAAATTTTTTCATGAGAGTTTAGGCTGATAATGAGTTTTCCAAATACTTTATAACAAAGGCTGACAATACATTTCAGTGGCTCATTAAGAAATGAATGTGATTTTCACTGCCTTTGGTTATTTTTTTTTAATTTTCATTAGTACACGTTTACAGTGCATAATTAATTTTGGTTTTGAGTTCCAGAAAGAACATTTATATCAATTCTGGTTGTGAAACCAGTAGCAAGGATAGAGCTACAGTATTTGAAACATTGTGATGATTTAGGGGAGAGTAAGTTTGACTCTTTGAG
Source organism: Heterocephalus glaber (assembly GCF_000247695.1). The sequence goes on from NW_004624735.1 coordinate 26,788,930, forward strand.
TCAAAATTCCTCAGAAAATATCCATTATAAAATAATTGCACTGAATGTAGTCAACTGACAATAATATTCATAATGTACATCCCGGGTTTCCAATCACAATTGAAAGTCCAAAAGCGTTTGAAAACTGAAAGTACTTTTGTAATTTGATGTAGACTCATTTGTTGCCTAAATCTTAGCTGAATTTATTTTCAATTATTTGTAGTCTTTCTTAGTCTTATTGAATGTACTGAATCTTCATGTATTTCACTACAGAAAAAATGAATGTTTGTAGTTACAGAGAGCTTCCTTAAACACTTCCTCAGCAGGCAGCACACTTGCCTCCTCATTCACATTTGAAACATTACTAAACAACACTTCTAAAAAAATAACAGTTACCTTTCTAAAGAGGTATGATCTCAAAACTCAAGATAAACTGTTCCTTTGAAGATCAGGTAAGGAATTGTGAGTCTGAAACAACACATGTTCCTATTGCTCACATGCTATGTGTTCAAGAAATGGTTGCTACTAATCTTATTTCATAACTACTTTGTTTTTATTCATAACCAGTCATTGTGGTAGTTAGTTACTTTGTTCCAATTATAGATGAGAAAACTGGGGCATCTAGCTACTTTAAAAAATGCATCCTGGGAATATATTCTTATTTCAAAATGTGTACTCTTTATTTATACATCCTGAATTGATAAATGTCATAGAAGAGCACCATACCAAACCCAGTTTTAGACATAATTTTCTTTTTTTCTCTTTTCCTGAACTCTTAGTCACTAGCTATATCAATTTACTGCTGGCTGGAGCTAATAAGGATTTGGCTACAGTACAGAGTTATAAAAAGATGGATCCTGGGACTCTAAAAGAGCCAGTGATGAGATGGGAACTGGCTATCTGGGTTGTCCCTGATTTATAATATTGGACAAATTCTGTGCTGTATGTACACACCCCTTGGCCAATTTCAAAATATTGGGGTTCTACAAGTGAATCAAAAAATTCATTTATATTTAACAACTGGTTCTTACAAGTCATATGAGTTACTTCCATCCCATCACTGGAAATAGATAATTTTTTCAGAAGTCTGAGATGAACCTTGTCTCTTGAAAGCCCCGAAAGTACCCAAGGTAGCTTTTGCTTTGGTCTTTGTGTAGCCGCAGAAAATTCCTGTTGAAAAATGGGACCTGTAATGAAACCCAACAACCATTAAACAGGGACTTGCTCTATCAGGCACTGAGAAAAGAAATGAGGTTAAATAGACAAATCAATTCCGTGTTTCTGTTCAGCAAGCTTCTTACACTGTTGCAGGCAGAAGCAACACAACATATGAAATTACAAGACTACCTGAACATTGAGCTCTGATATGCTTCTGGTCATTTGTTTTCTACTTCTTTATTTCCTCTTAACCATATAATATTTTTTTAAACTTCAAAGGCATTATCCAAGCAGACTCCTCTGCAAGTTCAAAACTATGTAGATGCTCTTCAATGACCAGGAAGGAGACTTCCTGAGCTTTCATGTTCACCTTAAATTTCATAGTCCATGCTGTTGAATAGTCTGCATCTCTCCGTCCTCTGAGGCATTCGGATTTAGTTCCTTTCTAGGAGAAAAGCAGGTCAGTTTGTACCATCCATTAAGTTTTCTAATACTGACTCTAATATTCCTTAGTGAATTTTCTGCTCTCCCTGTCCTTTCGAGCAATGATGGAGGCATTAAATGATCAAGGTGAAGAATATTCACACATTTCCCCTTCTTCTCTCATTTATTTAGGAAGTGTGTACTGAGGCCTTTGGGTATTTGATAAATAACATTGGCCTCAGGGAACGCAAAGATGAAGATCACTGTGCCTGATCCTCAAGGAAGACAAGTAAACAAAACATTGCAGAAAGGGATGAGAAGTGTCTTACTGGTTATGGCCCAATTAAAACACAAAAATACAGTGCTTTGGCCACAGTGATGTGTCCACAGAAGTGCAGAAGCTTTGGCTGGCTTTTTGATGAGTAGACATTGTCCTTCATATGATGATGGAGGATGACATGGAGAGATCTATCACTCCATGCAGAGGGCAATGGAGCTACAGAAGCTCAAACAACTGAGGTCTTGTGTGACTAGACTGGTAGAAGAGGAAGACTTACTATTTTATGTTGTAAAAGCCTGTATTTTACACACAGACTACTAGAACCTGGTGAACTTTAGATACACTATATTTTCAACATGCTAGGCATCCTGCCTAGTGCACTCAATCATTATTAAACAGAATAAAAATGACTATTAAAAATAGAAGTATATGGTTGTTAGTCCCAACAAATGGGAAATTTCAAAAGGCAAATATAATATATAAATTCAGCCTATCTAAAACAGGAAATCTCTGGATAATTCTGAAAAGAACCAGTATTTAATTATGAGATTAACTATTCTCCTGGAGTCTTAAAATTATAGTGTAGATTCCCACATTCCTTATTTGGGAAGAAATTGTTCTCTTTTCTGGGAAGATCATGATGAATTTAAGGAAAATTTATGTTCACTTTGGAGAAAGAAAACAAGTCTAAATAATAGAAAAAAATCTTGTTTATATATACTAATTTTGGAAAAGTGAGTTAAACATGGATATAAACACATGGTAATTGTTACGATTTAGATCCAAAATGCTCCCTAAAATTCTCTTGCGTTTGAAGTGTGATTGTCACATGGAGCTCCCATACTCATCACTGGATTCATTCATTGATGAGTTTAGTAGCTGAATGTGCTATTAGGAAGTGGGCCTGATTGGACAAGGACAACCAAAGGTGTGACCAGAAAAAAATGTCTTCTTATCCCAGGCTCCTCCCTTCTGTCTTTGGTTCCTGGCTACCAAGGGTTGAGCAACATTTCCTCTTCCATGTCTCTCTGGTGTCTTGTTTCTTCCTTGGAGCCATATGACCATGGACTGAAACCATGAGTTAAAACAAACCTCTCTTCTTTTAAGGTGTTATGTATTTTGTTCCATCAAAGGGAAAGTGATTGATATAAATATTGCTACTAGGGGTGGGGATGTTTTTGTAATTGTACCTGACCACATGGTTCAGAAAACTTTGGAACTGGTTTCTGTGAGGAGTTAGTGAAGGTAAGAGTGTAGACAATATAGGCCAGGACCAGGATGTTTCAGTTGGGAACAAAGGCTCCATTGGCATTTGGACTAGAGGACATGTGTATTATACCTTGGCAGAAAATTTGTCTTCTCTTTGCTCATGTCCTGAGATTTTTCAGGAGACTGATATTAAGGTTGGCAAATGAATTAATCTTGTGGAAGATATTTCAAGGTAGCCTAACATTCTAGTTGTAGCATAGGTATTTCTGGCTGGTTTTAGTTAGATCTGCAGTGAGTATCTGGAACAAATGGCAGAGAAGAATGATTTTAAAAGTTGGCAGTTTCTCTAGAAAGGTTTTCATGAAGGACAGCATGGTTGCTAAAACACATTAGCCTTAAAAATAAGCCGAGCACTTAGCACAGGGACAAAAAAAAGATGGCTTAAGAACATCTCAGAAATCAGCAAGATCCCACCCATCACAGGCCCAAGAGTGCAAATCTATAAAACTTTTATTGGAGATGAAAGTCTAGCTGGTGGTGAAGCTTTGTTATGCATGCCACAGTGGGATGTTTATTGGAAAGCTCAGTAATTATGTTTGGCTTTAAATTTATGAGTTAATTTTTCTAAACTAAAATATCAATGTTCAGGTTTAATTGCAATGTTGGTGCTTTGTGATAAATAAGTGGGTTTTGGGTTGCAGTTTGGGCATTTGGTCTCTAAAAGTTTTGCCATCACTTGTCTATGGTATGCCTGGTCATTCAAGAACACCTAGTGAAGTGTGTCCCCAGGTTCAGCCATACAGGCACCCACTACATCATAGTTTGATGGGCTTTGTTACTGCTTAAGCTTGTGACTGACCTTGGCATCATCCATGTGCTTCTGGTTTTTCAGGCATGCAGGGTGCAAGTTATGGAGTCACAGAGGTTTCCATTCATATTTCAGAAGGAATCTGAGAGACAAAGCAAAAGTGTGTGACACAGTGACAGTCTCTGCTTGGAGACCCTGAGATGGCAATGCATGAATCTATGAGAGTGGTGCTAAAACTGCAGTGGAAACTCCAGGAAGTTGGCAAGAAGTGTGGAACATTTTCTGAAGAGAGCAGCAGGCAGGGTGCATAGCCACTTTAGGCGAAAGGCCATGTGAGCTGCAGCCGGCAGTGCGATACATAGGGTTGGAATCATGAAAGTCTGTAGGAGCTCATGTCTCACCACAATCTGGTTTAGGTACTGAACACAACTCACAAAAGTTAATGTTTTCCCTGCTGTGCTTCAATCTTCCCTATGTCTGAATCTTTTCTATTCCCCTATTTCTCCCTTTTGAAATGGGAATGTCTATGGGTGCCACTGTATGTTGAAAGTACTTAACTTTCTGTTTGATTTTTGCAGGAGCTCACAGCTAAGTGTTTGCCTTAGGTCTCAGAGAAGATTTTGGACTTGGACTTTTCAGCACTGTAGTTAAGACTTTGGCAATTCTTAGAATGGACTAAATGCATTTCGCACACTGAAATGTACAAGAGTCTTCTGAGAGCCAAGACAGAGTGGAATGTTATGGTTTAGGTCTAAGATGTCCTCCAAAAGTCTCACATGTTTGGCAGGTGATTGGACCAGAGGGGCACTATGCTCACCAGTGGATTCATTCCTTGATGAGTTTAGTAGCTGAACATTCTGTTAGGAGGCGGGGCCTGGTTGGAGATGGGTCATTGCAGATGTGACCTGAAAAAGTCATTCTTGCTGTCAGCTCCCCCTTCACTCTGCTTCCTGGCTGCTGAGGATTAAGCACTTTTCCTCTTCCACGCCCCTCTGCTATACTCTTTCTGCTTTGGACCCAGGTAACAGTAGACTGAAACCCTGAGTTAAAATAAACCCATCTTCTTTTAAATTCGAGAATCTTGTCCTAATGACAGGAAAATGACTAATGCACCAATTTTCCTACGATTATCCTAGTTTCTGGCTGATGTCTATCCCATTGTAAGTATTATTATCACTACCTTTTCATGTAGAAATATTACATTGGGAATATTGCATTCCTTGATGAAATTTTAACTAATGGAACAATGAAAAGAAATGGACTACCCACAGCAAAATGTAGAAAGATGGAGAGTTTGTAATATTCAAGGGAAGAAGTGGCATAAAGTTTCCACAAAGAATTTTCTAACTAATAATGAGTATTCCCACATGTGAATAACACCTGTGTATTTAAAGTAACGATTTAGATCTGTATTTACAGAAAAGAATGATACACATGATATATTGTTAAACACTGATAAAGGCAGCTTTCATGATAGTATGTTTTATCATTTAGTTCTTTATTCTTGAGAGAGATAGACTTGGATATATATGCACAGCTATGTTTAAATCTTTATTCTCCTCTTTAATTTCTGAAAGAAACACCAACTTATTCAGCTTTGTTTACTATCAGTTTCCTTACCTGTAAAATGGGGTAAAAATAACAGTTACCTCTTGGGGCTCTAAGAAAACTACACATTTGATGTATTTTGACCCAGTGGTTTCAACTCAGGGGAACTTTGTCTCCTAAGGGATGTTTGACAACATCTGTAGACATTTTTCATTTTACAGCTGGTTGGTGGTCCTACTGGAATTTATTGAGTAAAAATCAGGGGTAACTGGTAAATATACTAACGGGTCCAGAGCCCACGAGCCATGAACTTTTATGAGTCCCTGACCTCTTAGGTTATGGGCTGCACCATAGAGCAGGAGGTGAGAGGTGGGTGAGTAAGCAAAGCTTCATCTGTATCTACACTCAAGAATGCACTTGAATCATCCTAATTTTTTGTGGTGAAATCGTGTTCCATGAAACTGGCCCCTGGTGCCATAAAGGTTGAGGAGCACTCTATATGCACTATATGTAAGATATCTTCTATAACAAAGAACTATCTGGCCAAAATACCAAAAATATCAGAAGTGCTGAGTTTGAAAATTCATTTTAATAATAGTAAAGACTCTGTGAATGCATATGGATGCTTTCATTTTTGATAACCCAGGCACTGTGATCTTGACGGTTGCATTCAGAGTGTGTATACTAAATGTGTTACCATTACACTTATCTTTATTTGGTATTATAGTCTATGATGGAGGTAGATTACTTGATTAATAAAAATTAAATAAAAGCAACTTTTTTTTAAAGCAACATTTTTTATGTCATATTCTTTTGCCCAAGTTCATTGAAAACTCCTGGGCTTAAACAATTTTCTAAATTCAGTTTCCTAAATAGCTGAGACTACAGGCACTTGCCATTCCATCTGGCAGAAATATCAATTTTTAACATCAACATTTTAAACTTCAACAACAATGGCTGATATTTGGAAGTCCTTTCAAGTTGGAGATCAAATTTCGTTTTTGGGGAACATGGCCTAGCATATGGGTTTTTTGGTTTTTCTAAATCCATGTGAAATGTATAAAAACTATGTTAAAAAGGGAAAGGAAGCTAGTTTCTATAACTTGCTGGGCTTTTCTTAGTGTTCTAACAAAACTGATAAACTAATAATTTTTAATCAGCACATTACAAATATATAAACCATGTTGTAAATATCTTCTATGGAAACCATTGTCAGCTAAACATTTGTCTTTTATGATATGCTCTGACACTTTGTTACATTCATGTGCTAAAGAGTCATACATGTCATTTTTAAGATTATAAGTTTTAAAATGTCTCCATGTATTAGACGTTTTTAAGGTATACTGCTTACTTTGTATCTCCTTTGTTTCTTCTGCATGCTACAGTTTGCACTGCCGCCTCTGGTTCAATAATGTTTTTCCGTTTCCTTGCTTAATTATCTTTCCCAAGACATCCAGAAAAAAATACTCCAGAAACTTTCAGAAATAACGTTAACTTTTAAAGATTATAATGAGATTGGGGGACATTTGTGGAGACCCATGTTCTTATCTGTAATGTAGGCAATTAGAGCATTTATAATATAGTGTGTGATAACTAAGTGAGATAATGCTATACAACATGAAATATGTGACGTCAGTACTCAGTGTCTTATTTTCCTCTTTTCAACAGATGACCACTTTGCAAAGACTCCAGTTTTAGTATGTCTTTGTCATTTTCTCTTCCCTGAGGCAAAATACCCAACACCCACAACTTAAAAGAGGAGCAAGTCACTGTGGCCTACAGTTGCAGGAGTTTGACTCCATGGACACCTGGCCCCAAAGCAGGAAAGTGTGGTGGATGGGCCTGGATTAAGGGCAGCAGCTCCCCATGGCTGCCAGCAAGCACCAAGAGAAAGAAGATCCTGGTGAGGAAATGCACCCTGCCAGGTTCTGTCCTGTGACCCACCGCTTCCAACCAAGCAGGACCTACTAGGAGCACACACAGCTCTGAGCTAATCAGAGGATTCACCACTGCTGAGCACAGGGCCCCATGGTCCACTCACCTATCAAAAGCCCTGCTGTGAGCTCCTCAGGCTTTTGGGGGCATTCTGATGACACAGTGATTATCACTTTTGCTCAGTCATGAGCTGGGAATGAAGTATGATCTAATTTACTGAAAGGAATTGTGGAGTCAAGGCTAGAGCTTTGAGTCTACAGTTATCAAATAGCAAAGACAAATTTTAGATATCACTGTTTCTCTCTCTCTCTCTCTCTCTATATATATATATCCTCCCTTAAAAGCAGAAAATAATATCAAACCCACACTTGATACTAGTTGAAATTTGAAAATAATTAAAATGTAACAGGTAACATGGTGTTAAGATGAAGATGTGCTTTATCTTTCCAAACCATATTTCTCTCAGTAACTAACCCAGATGCTTTTATGTGTTTCTCTTCATCCATCATTGAGAACCAAACTTTGAATAATGCCAGAATGCTTACATGCTCTCAAGGAATCTCTTTTTGCTTGGTTTTATATGACAACCAAATGGAACCTTCATGATTCTATCATTGAGTAATCAATCAAATAGAAAACAATTGATCTGCTTCATGTGTGTCAGCAACACATTGATTCACTCAATGAGCTCTGTTCAAATTCAGTGAAGGTGATGAAAGCCATCACTGCACTGAAAAATGGCCAAATAAAGGACCCTGTGCAAATATTGTCTCTCTCCTTCTTAATTATTGGGTTTTTTTCTTGTAAATTGACTTTCAGATTGTGAATGCCTGAATATATATATATATGACAGTATAATGGAAAGCATTGAGTCAAAACCAGCATTTAGAAACTTGTTTACGTGAGCATAAACTTCTCACTTCATTTCTTGTGGTTTTATAAGTTAAACAGGACTCATATTGAGTCTCTCCAATGAGAGGCTAAAATGTGATTGTTTTTAAACCAATGAAAGGCAATAGTTGACAGCAGATGACATTATATGGATCCTAGCTCTGCAGCATCCTTGTTGTGAGACCTTAGGCAATGGATTTAGCTTGCTTGTATCTTAGTTTCCCTCGTAGTAAAATTGTTGGGTAAAGGGAGAGTAAGGGAATGGGGAAAAATAAGAACAAAGATATATCATGTAAAGGTACAAATTTCCAGTGATGAATGTCAACATATTGTATACCTAAAATAAACCAATAAACTTAATAATAATAATAAGTGCTGAGTAAATAGTAACTGTCTTACAGAGCTGTTGTGAATGAGTTAGGATAATAAAGCATAAAACATTTATTTCAGAGAATCATATTTTATAACTACCCCCAAAATTAGCTTTAGTGTTGTTGCTTTTGAAAATGCTTTTCATTACCTATTTGTTGCCTATATTTTTAGTGTTATATTTTCCATTTGATTTCACACAGACTGTCTCCCCTGGATGATGCAGCCACCATAATTTGTCCACCAAAATCTAATATCTCAGACTCTCCCTCTTATAAGACTTCCCAGTATTAATGAGGCATAAGGTTTCCAAGTTGCAGACTCATTTTCAAGTCACTTTTGTAGACAGATGTGGTCATGTAAGTGCTACCCAATAGGTTGTAAGAAGCCCTATGTGCAACTACCAGGAAATACATAGAAGGTGAACAGATAGGTTCTTTCTGTATCCTTTCTCCTTTATGTTGGACACTATGTGAATATTTTTATTGGAACTGAACCTTGACCTTGAAGATAAAATTGAACAGCTTAAATTACAAGTGAGGAGATGGAAGTGTAGGATGGCAGAATAGAGAGATAAAATGATATAGGGATTGAAGGATGATGGAGTCACCAAAGCATTCCAGGATCTCCTATCAGGATCCAGCATTCCTAGGAATCTCTCTCTCCAAGAATAAGCAATACAATCATGTCTTTTTATTGATGCTACAGAAACAATCATATGATCATACTCATAGATCTTACTTGAGGCATCACAAAATTAAGTGATTTTCACTGTACTAGCTGAGAAATGCATATGGCTAATAGATGAACAGAACAATACTCTGTCTACATGAATTAGGTAATCTGTATTTTTTTTCTTTAATTGCCCTCTAAAGGAATGAAGAGATTAAGAAAATTTAATGAATGAACTATTGTTTTCCAATTCCATCAATTTCAGAACAGTATAATTCAACTGTTCTCCCCAAAGTCTCTGAGAATTAAATGTTAATCATGTATATTTCAGCAGTTCAGAGTGTTAGAAAAAAATACAGGCCTGAGAGTTAAGCCACCCGGATCTTCCCTGCTTCTTCTTGAATGAACTATGTAACTTTGAGAATCCATTGTTTTGAACTTTGGTTTATTTCTCTGCATAATACACATCATAACATTAAGACTTGTGTTAGCATGAAAAGTTGTTTATGGGGTAATAGATACCTAAGAATTTTGAAAAGTTAAGATTTGCAGCGTTTGTGTGGTGTCACTATAACTAGTTTCACCGACAGCTGAGGTTGACTCAGAGGTTCCATGGAACTACCAAGTGGAAACCAACAGGCTGCCAGTGTGGCAGTTGACAGTACATCCTACTAGGATTGAGAATATGCATGTAAGCACTTGGGTCTGCCCTTCACACCTGCCCCCAACCCAATCCCTGCCCTCTCTGAGGAGACACTAGAGTGCTATTTATCACAGACCTTGCATGCTATGAAGAATGTGCTGCTGCTCCAGTCCACTGCAACAGGCGGTGGGTTGGCAAAGCCACCAGACACCTGTTGATGCTGAGTCATCCCTATTCACAGGATGTGCCTCATAGCATGGTACAGAGAGGCTGCCCACCCCAATATGTGGCAGCTGATGCTCTCATTCACTGGCAGCATTTAAGGGAAATTAGAGAGCCATGGTCCAATTTCACTTGCTCCTCATCTTCTCTTTTGACAGATGGATGTTTGCAGCAGAGTGGTCATGCACATTCTTTCAGGCTCAGAAACCTTAGAAGGAATTATGTTGAATAAGAAGGAAATCAATTATTTTATGGAAATTAAAATGAGTGATGGTAGGTAGCATTGTTATGGTGTGGTGCCTCATCCAACTCCTGACATTTTCTCCTGGCACACTCAGATTTGCTAGCACCATGACTTAAGTAAACGTTCAAGCCATCATATCTACTCCAGAACTGTCCAATAAGCTTTGTAGGTAAAAATTGGGTAAAGTGTTCTACAAATATTTGAGTTTTTATAGGACCCAAATGATAATCAATATTGCAGTTTCTAGGACAGTCTATATAATTATCATTTTTTCCAGTTGCCTTGCCAGACTCTAATTTCTGTAGAGAAGGGGTTTAGAAGATGCAACATATCTGGAAGCTGAGAGTTGGAGTCTTGAAAATTAGTTTTGACTACTTTATAAAATATTGAGAGAAGTTTTTCCAGCAATGGCCACTCAGCTCCTTACTTTACAACTGGTATTGCCTTCTTCTCTCTCTCTCTCTCTCTCTGGATGTTGAATTAACTGAAACACAGAAAAAGAAGTAACACAAGGGGAAAAGTGTTGTTGCTGAAAATGCAATATTAGCAGTTTGGAATTGTGGCCAGAATAAAAATTTCTTTTCCTTTTCTGCTGACTTCAACTGACCAACCCAGGCACAGGTACAGTAGCATGGCTGCAGGGTTTTTCTTCACAGAAATGCAGTCCATACTAGTTAGCTTGCCCATCAAAAGGAATGTATGATTTGCATAGAGGTAGATCTCATAGGAGACATCCAATAGAGGGTAACAAAGCAACTCTTTTCAAAACCTCTAATTTCTCTTCTAGAGGGGAATAAATCAGATGTAAAGAAAGGGTAGAATGAATGTCTCCACTCAGTATTTGGGACAGAAGCTTCTATTTTATTGGCCAGCAGTATTACAGGGAAAGAAGACAGCTCCCTCCTACAGTGATGAGGCTTAATCAAAATAGATCGTTACCAAAAACTGATTCACTTAAGAATGATCTCGGCTTAAAAAAAGCAGAGGGATTTTACCTCTTACTGCTATCAAAATGGCTGATGTGGAATGGGAGAATGGGAAAATCCCTGGATTTTGAACCAGATGGAGCCAAGTTTGAACTTGACTCTACTATTTACTGGACTTGGAAAAATCTCTTCACATCAATGTACCTTGGTTTTCTTCCCAGCAGAACCAGGGTGGTAAGATTGAAGATTTCCTTCAGAAGAGTCGAGTGAGAGGCCCCTAGTCTGGAGCCAGAAGGATCTATGTTTGTTAAATCTGGCTTGAACGTTTTCCAAGAGGAAGGTATTACATTTGAATAGCAACACTAATACCTTTTGTCTGGTGGGTTTATTTTAGATAGTTAATGAGAGAGTATACATAAAGAATAATAGCATAGTAAATGCTAGATAAATATCATTTTTAAAAAAAACTTTCAATTAGTGTTCAACTTTTAGAAATTATTTTTCTAAATTATGGAGTTCAGTAGGCATATATATTAGGGTAAATGCTGAAAAGAAGGTAAAATATAGTTCATTCACCTAATGCTTCCTAGGATTTTAAGATATATCTTTGCATTCTAACATTTAGCCTTCCAAGTAGCATTAGTTCTATCAAATATTGCATTAAACTAAATTATTTATGAGCTTTCTGAACATGACATAAACCAAAAACTGGATCACTTAAGAATGATCTAGTCTTAAAGAAAGCAGAAGGATGTTACCTCTTACTGCTATTGAATTCGTTCCTTTCAAGTGGGCTTGAGTTCCCCAATGTTTATATTCTTAGGTGGAACATTTATGAGAAATATCAATACATAAAGAGTTAATTGAACCTGAAGAAGCTCTCTGGTTGCCTCTGGTCCACCAGCTTCTTTGAGTTCCTTCTCCTCCAGAAAATACAGGAATCCCCTCACCTCTACAAAACTGACTGATAGAACCCACTGGGCTGATACATACCATTCAAAAGGGCCACTTATCAGCAGGTCAGTGGGACCATCCAGGAGACCTTAAACTGAATTTAGTATAGATATTCATGACAGGTATAAGACACATAGACCGTTCCAGATAAAAATAAAATGTAAATCTCTTTGTATAAATATGTAGAAAGCAGAGTGATTATTCAAAAAAGTCTGTAAGTACCTAATTTATTATATAAAATGAGTTTTAAGTGAAACCAAGGCATAAACAACCCTGACAAACATGAACTCCATACAGCCAGTAACATAACTGAATCGTAATAGAGTTAATAATGTACAAGATGTCCTGAAATATTTGTTGAATAGAAAAATGGATGGGTTGGCAAATCAATAATTGAAGGTTAGAATCAGTGATACTATTTTCTTTCTTACTAATAGATTCTTTTTGATAAACTTACCTAGTCTTGACTATTTAAATATTATCTATATGTTAAACAATTCCAAAATTTTCATTTGTAGGTCTATTCCTGCCATAAAGCTCCAGATATCTGCATCTAATTATTCACTTAAAATCTCAAAAAAAGATGGCTAATGTGGATCTCAAAGTTAATGAAGCCCCCAAACAGCTCTTTCTCTACTCAATGCTCTTTATAAAGGAATTTTTTTCCATTTATCTTTTCTGATTGTCTATTGCAGCAGACATAACAACCCCAAGAGTTGAGGACTAAAAATGGCAATTATCCACAAATTATTTTATAAATTTTTCACAAATATGAAATTTGAGAAAGAACCTCAAAAGTCAACCAGCATACTTTTGATAATTCCACATTCTACTAGCTAAAGAAGTCACGGAGTATAGGCCAGGTTCAAGTAAGGAACAACAGAGTCCACGGTGGGACTGGCAAGTCGAGAAAGAGCATGGAGGACCAGTGCAGCTACTGTTGGAAAATATGCCATGCCACGGATGGATTTTAGAACACAAGGACACTGTCATTCTTCCAAGCAGTTTCTCAAGCCAAAAGGTCTTGTGTTTCACATTCATATTTAGTTAATCAGAAAATCTTAACTACCCAAAACATATCACAGAGCTGAGGTTGTCTTCATTTAGAAAAAAACCCCAGCTTAGTTTGAGTTGTCATTATCTCTTCTGTAGACGGTAGATGGCTTCAGGAGCTTCTAACTGATCACCATCTTGTATTTCTTTGTTCCCTCATTCCCTTCTTGGTGTGGCAGCTGTGGTACTGATGAAACCTCCGGTCATATCCTTTCCTACTTAAAAAGAAAAACCCTCCCCTGACAAAGTGAATCACATCGTAGTGATAAAGGCAGAAATTCACTAGGACTATATAAAAATTTAAAATCTCAATGAATCTAAGGTATATCTTATATTACAAACTACAGAGAGCAAAATATGAAGAGCAAAAACTGGCAGAGTTGACTTCATAATTTCACACTCACAAATGTAAACTTTTTCAAGACTTTCTCAGTAATTGATAAATCAGGCAGAGAAAAAAAGCTAATGGCACATGCACTAATGCATTAGATATCCATCCTCCTGCCATCAGTCTCCTTCCTCCAAGCAGTCCCAGGTGAATTGTTATATCTATGCATACTGAAAATATTTAGGAACACCTTTCAAACAATAAGACATACACCAACATATTCATTGCAGTAGTGCTCTGCAATAGTGAGCATTTTATTTTAAAATATATCAATAAATATTACAATAGAGAAAAAATTGTTGCATATCTACATAACAGACTACATAAATATATCAAAATGGGTGCATCTCACAAATATTTAGAAATATAATATTGAGGAAAAGTAATTGTAGGAAATGATACAATATGATATTAGGTATGCAAATATTTAAAAATCCCTAGATAGGATTGTAATTATTTGAAGATCCTTATACTTGCTCCAAAGTATGTGAAAATAAATCTTGTAACTATAACCACTGAATTCGAGGATTATATGTTGAAAAATCAGAATGAGAAATAGAAGTTTAATATTGGAATCAGAAGAAAATAAAATGGAGTTAGAATATTATTTAATGTCTCTTCTTAGGGACCAATTGGCTATAGGTTTTTACTGGATTATTCTTGTACATTTGTGTACATGTAAAAATAGAAATAAAAGAAAAATATGAGTTTATTAAAGCATTCATACATGTGCACAACACACACACACACACACACACACACACACACACACAGATGCCTACCAAATTCCTTATTCTGGTTTGCAAAGTATACATTTTATGACCCTTGCCTACCTCTCGGATTACATATCAGACCAGTCTTTCCATGCCGGTCCACTCAGATTCTCTATTAGGCCAAGTTCATTTCTGCCTTTGAGCATGCTTTTCTCTGGTGCCTGTGCCTGATTCTTTACAGTTTAGAACTCAGCTTAAACTAACACACTTCCTGTTACCTGTGTTTCTTAAAGTTTAATAAAGTGTAATGTCTGTATGGAACAGAGAAGCATCATCTTGAAGAAGCATTCTATACTGTAAAACTTTCAGTTCTACCAAGGCACAGAACCATGACCTAAACGGAATGCTTTCCCAGCTGCATCTATCTATCTCTAAGCCATACTTGCATCCAAATTGGCCAAGAAAGCTGATTGCGTCTCTAAAACTGTATAATAGAGTGCTAGATGGCCCTGCATCCTAGGACAGCGACAATTTCTAGCAATGTTGGAGTTAAGCTCTTCTTAAAGGCTAATCATAGTCTCTCAAAATTAGTATTTTGTAGTTTCTTTAACCACACTTCCTATGTTTAGTCATGGTTCTGCCTGCCAGTAGTTGTGAGACCTTGGACAAATTTCTCAACCATTTTGTGCAAAATTCAGGGTTTACAACCGAGTGTTGTGATGATATAAAGAACTACAGGGTGAAAAGCACTTAGAACAACGCCCCAGTCATAGTAAATATTGTACAAAGGACAGCAAAAACATTGTTCCCGTACTAACTTTGGGACGCTGGCTTTGGCCTTTGTGGTCACAAGAAAGAATTGTTCCCCGGGTGGGGTATTTAGCTCAGTAGTTCTGCCTCCTGTCTCGCAAGCGCAAGGTACTGAGTTCGATCCCCAGCACCAAAAAGAATCGGTCCCTTCACACGTAGTTCACTTGAAGTTCCAAAGAATATGACTAAATCTCTTTTCATATGTTTTTTCTAGGCTGAGAATGTTTATTCATGATGCCAAAAATAATACTTGCAGACTAATTGTGGTTGCATACCTTGTGGCACATAATTTCTTTTATAATTTTCCAGTAAATTTGCAATTATTTTCCCTGGGGTGGCTAAGGACACCATAAATTTGATACTGAACCAATTTTTCATTCTTACCTTTCCTCACCTTATGTCCAATATATTTCAACTCTCTTTGGAAAACTGTGCCCAGTTTGTGGGAATCTGAAAAATAAAGTTTTGAAGAAACTGAACTTAAATGCTGAAATAATTACCATATCAGACAATTCAGTTTTATAAACCTAATTACTTCTAGACTTTCAAGTTCATGGTTTTCTCCTTCAATCATTTTATCCCATCTCTGAATCTCTACTAATCTTTTTCTTTAATTCTAAGGCATCTATATCTCTAAAATGAAGACATAACCAGCAGTGAAATCAATTGAGAAAATTTTATAGCTCTGTCCTATTACTCTGTATGTGCAACTTTCTGCATTTTTACATTATTTACCCATCCAATAAATAGTTAATTATTTTACTTTATGCTAGACTTCAAGTGTGCCAGTTGTGGGGAAAATGACTTATTTCTCCCTAAGGATGTCAAAATCTAGTGAGAGATAAGAGAGAGAGCAAGAATGGGAGTGAAAGAAAATGTGTAGGGTAGGGGAGAGAATCTTAATGGAGGAAAATAAATCCTATGAGAGAGATCAATGTAGAGAATTTGTATGAATTCAATTTTGGAGGAGATGCAACCAATCCAACTTTGGGCTAACGTGAGACTAGGATGCCATCAAACACAGAAATCCTTCAGCAAAGCTGATAAAGCTGAGCACCGGGGTGCAGGTAGCCTCAGTCCACACCAACATTGCTGACAAGAATAATCCCTTGGGAGATGGCCATGTATTTGGGATCTACAGCTAGCTGAGAAGTGTTCATTCTATTTCCTTTTTGCAAAGGACAAAAAGATGACTCATTGCCCATCCTAGAGAAGTAAAAACATTCTGAGACCCCATCTGGTCCATCACTCACACTATTAGATATATGATGATGAGCCCCTGAGAAGGAATCGATGTGTCCATGGCCCCCCTTACTTCCCTAGCCCAGGCCTGTAGCCAGAGCCTTTAACTTGCTGGAATAGAGTGGATATAGCTCACCTCCTTTCCAGGGACAACTTAGGACTCATGTAGGAGCCCAGAAGCTTTGCAATGATCAGGTTGGCTCAGGGACCCATGTAATAGGGCCACTGAGCTTTGGAAAGTAGCTTCTTGCCTTAACTCATGACCACGCCCAGCCTCAATTCATCCTGCCGGCTTCACTCCCTCTGTTGTTTACTTTACAACTGTCTATTGTCACCTACTAGGAGCAGATATTCTACTAAACATGACTGCTACATTGATAACTTTGTTTTTTCTCTGCCATTTGCAGAATCAGTCTCTTTTTATTTGTCTGAAACCAACACAGACATTCCTCATTCAATGACTGAGTTCCATTCCTGCCATTTAATGTTCCTGCATTAAGTGAACTGGTTGCTAAGTGAAGAGCTGTATATAGCATGAACATTACAATATTCGGAACAAAGAAATGGTCAAAGGAAGCTCCAATTTGCTGACTTGGCTTTTATTTGCACAACTATTACATGCAGTACTGTAACGTATAACAGAACATGATACTGTAATTATAGTACAACCAGCAAAAATTAAAGTACTGTATAAACAAGGTATACTGTACAAAAAATATGACATTGAGGTTCTATAAACAAATGTACAGAACTGTTAAAAAATGAGTCATAATCCTGAGTGGCAGGTTGTAAGTCTAAACAGCACACCTCAGTTGTACAGTAAGTCCAAACAGTCATTAAACAGGTAGGCCATTAAAGAAGGAATATGTGTATGCTATTCCAGTTTTCTAGACACCTTCTCTGCAGCTGAGACTTCTCTAGACTGGGCTGTGACCTTCATGAAATCTCAAATGCCATTTGTGGTTTGTGGTTCCTAAGGCCATGTCTCCATTATCTTCCACCAGAGTTTTAATGTCATTCCCTTTTCCAGAATTCATGGATATCATTATTTTACCCATTTATTGATGATCATTCCCATAACTAGTTTGGATTTTTTTTTAGCATTTATCCTAGAGGACCTGTCTGGCTTCCAAGTCATGGTCAACTTCAGATTGTCGCATATGAACATTGACAATACCTGGCCTTGGGACTCGAGATAATTGGATGAATAAATGGAGATTTTGGATTATTGTTTCATTCAATATTTATTCATGGCACCCGGGGTTTGTGGCAGGCAACTGTGTGTTATATAGTCTTCGAAAATTATTTACTTTCTCTAAACTTCCATTTCACCAACTAGAATAATTCTTACCTCTTGAATAAGGAGAATTAAATGGGATTATAGAGTTCTTTTTGCTCAGCTTCCTTGGGAACAGAGCCTGATATAGGTATTTATGTACAAGTGGTTAGCTGAATGGGTATGCTCAGGAGAAGCCAGTAAGGAAGAACAAAATCGAGAAAGTGAAGGAGGTATCTGGAGGGCAGCTTCAGGTGTCTAACATCAGCCTCATTCTCCGAGGGGGGCTCTGGAACATAAACTGCACCACTGAACCTGTCCTCACTTGAGGCCACCTTAGTGGTATATGCTGCATCACAACCCAGGAACTCCAGGAAGCTCTCTATTAGTCCAAAGGGAGCCCTCTGGAGAAAGTTGCAGGTCAGAGCCCTGTGCCGAAACACTCAGAGCTACTAGGGAACTGGAACAGTGTATCAGGTGTGAAGGCTCCCAATAGCCCTGGATACGCATGCCAACATCATGTGGCTCATAATCTCATGACATTGTCAGAGAAGCAAGCAGGTACAGCAATAGCAAATTGGAATTAAGTTTAAGAGTAAGGGCTCATAGCACTGTGCTGACCAAGGGTAAAGAAAGGTTTCTTGGGGGAATTATGGCAGTAAAGAGAGTTCTGAATGATAAGTTGGGGGAATCAAGGCGAAACAACATGCCAGTTCCTGACAGGAAGGATTTGACCCAGGCCATAATCTAAAATAAACTCCCTTGTCTCATCGTCCTACCTTCCAGGGAGCCAGTTGGTGGTTTCTACTGGGAAAAATTAAGAATTTACTTTCTGAGTGTCATTAGCATATAACATGACAAATCAAGGTTTGATGTGGTGAACCTGGGATGAAGTTCACCTTCCCAGGCAGTCATCCAAATATTGTGTTCACCTTAATGCTCTTCCAGCAGAGCCTGAGCAGAGCACTCTGAAAACGTGTAGATTGATATCAGCATGTGCTGGGAATTGCTCCAAACCAAGCTTTCAGCACTTTGTAAGGACATATATGAGGCACAGAGCAAAAGCTGTAGACTGGACGGACCTAGGGAGAGGGAACAAATACACCATCCCTGTAGGATGTTGCCATTTGATTTTGTTTAGGGGCCCAGCAGGTAAATGGATGGACTGAGTGCATCGAGGATCCAAAAAGTGGGAATCAGAGGAATATCTTGCTAAAACCTCAGCTATTCTATGGATAAAGTTATGACACTTTAAAAATGACAACAAGAGGCAAAGAGATTAACTTCAATCTGTGATGCTTCCAACTGGGAGAAAGGCATGCATTCATTCATGAGATTGTTGATAGCAGGTGTCTTCTATGATGGAAGCCAACGCACAAAGTTGTTTTGGTCCCTAATCCTTTTCCAACTGTTCTACACAGAATGAAAACAGCAGAGCTGCACATACTTCTAGAACTTCAAGATCCTTTTCCCCTGGAATGTGAAAGCCACCTCTCCTGCCATTGAGTGGTGATGGCTCAGAGACAGTGGCCCAGTGTGGGAGGCAGTAACTACAGACAAGGACTGCCCTGTTGTCTGTGTCCTCGTGAGGTGAGGTGAGGTGAGGTGAGGTGAGGTGCCGGTGAGGCTCCCTGATGTAGAGTGGGTGGGAGGAGGAGAGCATTTCTCTCAGTAGGGGTGGAATGGGAGATTCCTGGGCTCCTCTTTTCCTCTGCTTACCTGAGACTGTAACTGGCTTCTCTCCTGAAAGAAGTCTCTCATGCTAGCTTGGTCAGATGTTTTAGAAAGAGCAGAGCTGGAGGATTAGATTAGAAAGAACAATGAAGTCAGCATATCCAGTCAAATGGAACTCACAGGGTACATATTATTTGCCAGGCATGATGATTTCAATGAAATTTAACTTCTAGGCCTACTTTGGAACTTGGGAAGGGGCCAACCATTAAAAATCCATGTGATTCAAAAGTATGATGACTGTGTGCACCGTGTCTATCATTAGCTGAGAATGATCTCATAGAGCTTGTCTTCTGATAACAAAGACTGACAAGACTGACAAAAGAAGTGGGTCAGAACATCAGAGATAAACCCAGGGAGGCTTGATGCCCCCCCTCCCCGCCTGGAATATAACATTGTTATGTGTCCTTATTTGTATTGTTTATCTTCTTTTAGTGTTACTTTCTTACTTGTAGAATAAGGGTAATATCTGTATTTCTAACTCAAAAAGTTTACTATGAATATTATTTTAGATAAGTTTGAAAGTTTTTGGATTTTCTTTAATTATTATTATTATTGTAAAAACCCATGAAATAAATACAAGGGACACAAAAATGGTATGCTTCTCTTTATAGCTGAGTAGTACCCCATTGTGTATACATGGCACATTTTCTTAATCCATTCATCTGTTTATGGGCTCATAGGCCTCTTCTATAATTTAGCTATTATGAATTATGCTGCTATAAACATAGGTATGCATGTATCACTGTAATATGCTGTCTTGGAGTCATTCATGGGAAAGTGTATGCATCTGAAGACTGTAGTCAGACACAGATGGTTATATGTCACATGGTTCTTTTTTTATATGAGAAACCCAAAATATAAATAATTTAAAGGGCAAAACAAAAGAGAAATAGTAAGAAACAGGAAGGTAGATTTCGTGAGGGTGGGGAGGGGATCTGGTGACAGAGGGAAAGGCGGGGAAGGGGAAGGAGAAGAAAAATTGGTTAAGATGCCATATACATTGGTACCAATTCCCCAAGATCTCAAACATACATCAGTAAATTAAAAATAAAAAAGAAAGACATGGGATACTTTTTTCTGCAGAGACAGGCCGCTGTGAAGCAAGCTTCCTGTGTGATATTTGATCAGGGCCTTGAAGAAAAGGTAGGCTTTCATCCTGTAAAGACGAGAGGAACGCAGCTCAAGTGAGAGAGAGGATCTGGGTGGACTGCGTGTCTGTTGTCTTCTAACTCCTAACTCCTAACCTGTTTACTCATCATGGGGCATTCAGAACCGAGCATAGCTTCTGATACACAGTAGATCCTCAGTAAATACTGTTGAGTAAATGGATGGACATCTGCTTTTATATATGGAGAAACCAACTCAAAGTAACTTGTTGAAGAAAACATATGAGCAGTACTAAATCTGGTTAAAATCTGATCTATTTGACTCCCGAATTTCTGTCCTCTTGAATACTACACTGTTTTTTAGGATCTTCTTAACTCTGGATGGTTTACCTTTTGGGCCATTATGTCTATTTTCCACTGTGCACTGAGGTCAGATGTAGTGGGAAGCTCCTGTCCTGCCTTCCTGAGAGCATGAGGCAAGGATATTCGTCAGGCATGCCATGTGACATGGCAGTGGCCTGGCCTGGCTCCACGCCCTTGGATGATGTGCTCACTTTCTCCCACAGATGTTAGTCAGAGCCTAGAGGACATAGTGACATTTGGCATCTGCAAAAGGCCATTGTAATTCCTCTGTCACAGGCATTGGCATTCATCCTTTTAATATCCATTTAAAATAGTGTCATATTCTGACCTTCTGCCCATAGAGATAAACAGTATTCAGAAGTATAGGCTTTCCCCCCAGGCATTCATTACTGATTTGAGAGATAAAATGGAATTTAGGTTTCATTAGATTCTCAAGATCCATGGAAACTTAAAGTTCATCTGATTTTTTTCCCTTATAAACAATGCTCGAAGCATCATTCTCCACTACCCCTGCACACACAAATACATGCACATATATTCATACATACACAAATAGACACACAGTCATTTGAAAGACTTTTTCCAAACATCAGCCTCCTGGCACAACCACACAGGAAATCATGACCTTAGCTCTTTAAAAGCAAGGATAAAATATTGTTTGACTTAATCAGAGTAGTTCTTATAAAAAGAGAAATTTAATATTTAAAATATCAAGTGGAAAAACTTACCACTTCATAAAATATAAATAGTATATTATATACACTGCTACATTTATGTGTTATTTGGTTGATAAGTACAAAATTAATTTGCTATTATTTTTTCACACTTTAACCATAATGTGAGCTGTGAATGGTAGAAGATAATATTGGACATTATTTGCTGCCAATTGCCAACTTCAGCAAACATTTCCCCCGGGCCCAAATGGTGCACTCCCATTTACTAGGTTTGACTCTTTCTCAAGTCATTGCAAAGACTTTGCCTAAGCATTCAAGGAAGAAAGAACAGAGTCTTTGTGAAGTCATTCTCTAACAATGATGGCAAGAAAAACTGTGCCCCAAATTCGGACTGACTAATGGTTATCTTGAATGGTAGTCTTCCAGTTCTTCAGAGTTTGAATATGACCAAAGGATGAAATTAATTAGAACTATTTAAGTCAATGTTTAGAAACTTCATTTATCCTTGTCCAGAGCTGGCATATGGAGCGTCTGTATTGTAATATGATGTAACCTAGTTTAAGTCACATATTCCTTGTCATTCACATGAGAGGTAGGAAACTTTCATTTTTGCCAATTTATAAAAGGGCAAATTCTATAAGGAGAAGAAAGAGTTCTGATATAAATGCCAGGTATCAGTCCCTTTAACACTGAGTAGCAGGTATGCTGAGATACTTTTGTTCATAAATGACAGGTCAGAAAGAATTTTGACTTCAAACTTGGTCCCCAAAGCTGTGAAGGGTCACTCAATACTTTTGAGTAATGAGATGACATGCTCAGGTCTGTTTCTTTAAAATACCATTCTGACAACAGCATGGAAAGTATATGGGAAGTGGATAATCCTGGAGATGAGATCAGTGAATATTTTAGTATGGAAGAAAGAGCAGAACAAAAGAAAAAAGACAGATTGAACACATTAAGGAGGTAGACTCTGTAAGATTTTCTAATTCTGAATGTGGTAAGTAGAAAAGGGAGTTCAAATGATCTAGAATTCAAGTTAGAAAACTGGAGGGGAACCATGTCTTTTATAAAGAGAGGTAAGAAGAGAAGACAAACATGCTCAAATGATGAGGTTATTCAGTAAAGTGTGCTGTTGCAGATGTCTGCAGGACTTCCGGGAATAGAAGTCCAAGGTACAGTGGATGGGAGAGAGAAATGCAGTCCGTCAGGAGGGTCATGATATCAAACCTTGCATATGAAGAAAATCTCAGAACCATTAAAAACTAAGAGAATCGAGGTCATTTATGAGAGGTTAATAAAAGAAAAGAATCCACGGAGGCAGACCTAGTGTAAGCAGCCAGAGAAGAAACAGATAAAAAGTAGGTGAATGTAGTGGATGTGAATTCTAAAGCAGACAATTTAAGAAGGAAATGGTCAGAGGTATGATTTGGGTCCAAAGCCTCATGTGATCATAGGCTTGATTTAGAGTATGTGAAGCTGCAATTGATTCATGATGCAATGCTATACTCAAGGTACTAGGATTGAGGGTGTGAGTGCTACCCACCCTAAATAGTCTGAATAAGATAAAAGGGGCAGAGAGATGCTGTTAACTCTCTTGTTACCTTTGCTGCCTTGTGCGCACCATGTTGTTTCTGCTCTGCCATACTTGTTGTCCCTGCCTTGGAATCAGCTGTTTATGGTCTGAAACCCCTTAAGAAGTACAAGCAAAATAAACCCCTTCCCCTTTAACTTTGGGTGTTTGGTATTTTGCCTCAGCAATGAGAGAAAAGTAACTAATGTAGTCAGCAATTTCAAATGCTGAATACACTACAAATAAGATAGAAAAAGAAGTTAAAATCTCTAAACTTAATCCTAATCCAAACTTGATTCTTCTGTGGTATATGCCATCTTAGTAAATGACAGCTCTCCTTAACTCTAACTCATGACCCAAATTAAGAATGGCTATCATCAAGAAATCAAATAATAACAAGTGCTGGTGAGGATGTGGGGGAATGTCAAGCTTCTATGTTGTTCCTGGGAATGAACTAGTGCAACCACTATAGAAATCAGTGTGGAGACTCTTCAAACAACTAAAAATAGAAATTTTATTTTTGACCCAGCTATCCCTCTTCTAGGTATTTTCCCGAAAGATACCTACCTTAACTAGTCATCATATTATATGGATACATGTATACCCATGTTTATAGCAGCCCAATTTATAATAGCTAAACTTTGGAAATCCACTACATGTGCACTATATAAAGAAAATGTGGTATTTATAAAGAATGGATTAGTACTCTGCCACAAAGAAAGATAAACTTGAGGCATTTGTAGGTGAATGGATGCACCTCAAAACCATAAACATTAAGTGGAATGTCAGACACACAAGCTTAAGGAGAGAGAGAGGGAGACAGAGAGAGAGATGGAGAGAGAGAGAGAGAGAGAGAGAACTAGAATATAGATAAATAGGAAGTAGAGAGATGTTTTTCAAATGGATGAGGGGACAAGAGAGGGAAGGAAGGGAGAAGAAGAGGCAGATGGAATTAGAGAAAAAGTGAAAATAGAGCTTTTGCAAAGGGAAAGGGACCAAGAGTTAGAAGAAACAAGGAGGAAGGGGATGGTTAGGGGACTAAATAAAAAGAATTAAGGTGTATTACATATATGTACCAAATCCTCACAATAAAGTAATCATGATGTGCTGCACCTATGTACTAATAAAAAGCAGAAAAGAAAAAAAGAAACCAAGTTTGGCTTTTCGTTTGCACTCACATCTGTCATACAGTTAGTTGGAAAATGCTGTATTTTCTAATTTCAATATATACCCATAATCCAACTACCTCCCGCTAGCCTCACTGCCAAAGAAGAAAGCAAAGAGTCTTCATCGGATCACTATCACCTTATTTTGCTTTTCCTTCACTATTTATACCAGTCATTTTATATACAGTATACATTTTATATACAGTATATACATGCATGTCTATCAATTTATATAAAACATATGACTATCGATATATAAATATATCTACCTATTTAATTCCTCCTACTCTTTATATTAAATCTCTCTGTTCTCTACATGGAATCTCCTAGCACTAGGGAATAAGTTTTTGAAGGCATGGAAGTTATGATCTTTCTCACTGTTGAAGCTCCATTGCCCAGGGCAGTCCATGGCAATCATTGCCTTCTGACTGAATACTTCATTGAGGACTTTATCTCCATTCAGTTCTTGGCTGTTTATCTTCATTATCAGGTGAGGTTTCCTGGATCAATAATACTAGGGAGCCCAGTAACTATAGGGTTATATCCTTCTTTTTTGGAAACTTCAATGAAAAATAGGTATCATTTTTCCATTTATTCATTCTCATCCAACCAGCACCCCATGTTTGTGTATCATTGGACTGATACACATTGGGGCATTTGTCAAATCCTGAAGTGATCTTTGTAGCCAGAAATGTGGAATAAACTGTCTGGTTATGCATGATCAAGATTCTACCATGGGAAGTAGGACAGGTCAATCCTCAAACCACAGGGACTCGGAACAGGCATGCTGCATTTCCTTAAAAGACATCTTAGGTGCATCTCCTAAGGAGACATTCTAATCCCATGCATTCTGAGGCTTACACAACTGAGAGAGGTGAATGAATGCAAAGAAAATGAATGCAAAGCTATAAATATGATGTTGATATATGACATCAGAACTGTGTATGCTGTGTAACATGCTTTAAAACTTAAATGTTGCAGTATCATGGTCCATATATCTCTAGAAAGAAATAAAGAAAAGAAACTGAGATGAACCTACAAGTGGCCTGGGGAAAAGGGAGTACATGGATTAGCTACAGGATCACAAGGAAGGAGGTCTTGATTAGATCCATCAACAAGGCCAAGCACCCATAGACATGACAACAGGGGCCCCCTCTTTGGTTGAATAGTTCCTGCTTAATGCAGGAATCTGCAGAGCAATTTTCAGCCAGGAAGAGAGGAATGCAGAATTTAGTCTTAAGCTTTCTCTTCTTACCATTGTCTGCAGCTTGCCCTAAAGAGACTTGTGGAAAGAACAGCTGCGTGTCTCCAGTACAGCTAATCCTTTTGGAAAAAAAAAAGTTACATAATGTGAATGTATTCAGCTTTATCCTTTCCTCCTCTGTAATTTAAAGCATCCCAGTCTGGGTGGAGTGTGAATATTAATGAGTCCTGTGCTATACATTCAGCATCTCCATACAAAGGAGGAGCCAGTCTGTCCAGTGCCTTGGGACATGGGTCACAGTAATACAAATGTCATTGGTCCTGGGGTCTGAGAAGTACTGTCCTGTCCAGCTCATGAGGGAGGCCTCAGTGCCCATGTGTAACATGCACTGAACACCACTCCAGGGAGGAAAGATGAGGCTACAAGAGAATTGCTCAGAGGCACTGGATGGGGCAAAGAGAGGGTCAGGGATGGGCCAGCTAGGAGGATGCCCTGTGGACTCTGTAGTAACATTGCCCCTGGTAACTGCCTGGTGGAAAGCATCATTTGCATTTACAATGTTTTTTCTGAGCCCTCTAAGATTATGAGCTTTAGTGTCTCAGAGGTCATCTGGTCCAACTTCCTCACGTAGCTGAAGAACAAACTGAGAAGTCATCACAGTTATCTTCTGCATGAAGTGTCTGCTGTTTGTGAGGCAATGTCTTAGTGCTTTTCATCAAAGATTTCTGGTGCTCAGAGTAACTCTCCCTGCTTTATAATGGAGAAATTAAAAACACACTCAGAAGAATAACTGGCAGATGGAACATTCAACTCCTTATCTGTGTAACACCAATTCCCAAAATTTCCATAAATAAAAAATTCTTCCTAAAATATTTTATTTTTATTTTTGATATTTATATTTAGCAGAAGAGAAGGGGAAGGAGATGTAAAAACATTAAGATATGTTATATAGAGGTGCTAACTCCCCAGGACGAATGTAATCATTATGGACTGCAAACATATATCAATAAATATAAAAATTAAAACAAATGGAGAGAGGGTGAGCCAGTCCCAGCACCAGGAAGGAAGCTCCCCTGCCACCATCCCAAGCTCTTAGGGCAGAGAAGGTGAGCCTGTCCCAGCACCCAGAAGGAAGCTCCCCTGCTGCCATTCCACACTCCTAGGGCAGAGAAGGTGAGCCGTCCAGGTGCCACAAGCACCCCCCTCACTGTGGAAATGAGAATACACATAAACAAGTCTCAAAACAGACTTTCAGATCACCTACAGCAACACCAAAGGGAAACAAGATGGAACAATCTGATACTCAACC
>NW_004624735.1:26818383-26903356 GCF_000247695.1 Heterocephalus glaber
TGATGAATATAACTGTATTTTATACCAAAAATGTACCAATAAAGTTAATGGGGAAAAAAATTACAACAAATGTAGCATTAGTGAGCACATGTTATGCACAATGAGTGCATTGTGTGTGCACATTAACAGATGACAAAAACTTTTTTTAAAGGGTACTTTCTCCATGGTCTTGCATCAATATTTGATCTTTGAACCCATCTTTCCAATTGCAGTAGTTAGATATTACCAGCTTTGCAAGTACTCACTCAGCTTATGCTGGGGTACACAGTGCTCCCTAGAAACGAGTGATTGGGACAGCTGTCCATTCCAGGTCTAGGAGCCTGGCAGGCCCGGCTGCTGAATGTACGATAAGGTCCTTAGACAGAAAAAGCCTTTCTGGGGACTATTTCATACTTGCCTGATGATTTCATAGTAATTCACTCTGAACTGGACCGGTAGGACCCTAAAATCACGTTTTGCCTCAGCTACACATCCCAGATTTGCTCACTGCACTCTGTGCGAGTACCACAGCTGTTGTGTAGATGTGTGGTAGATCACAAATGCTGGCTTCCTCTCCTCTGTCCTGATTTTTAGCTCATCTGTGGTGGCCACAGAACCGATGCCTCAGCATTTACATTTGAAAGTGCATATTAGAGTCTCCAGGCCCTGGCCCAGGAACGCATGGCCAGCTCTGTCGGTTGTTTTTCATGTTCTTCCAGCGCGAGCCCACAATGAGGGAAACACAGGACTCTCCTCGTGTCCTGGGTACAATGATTGATACACAAAACCCCAAAGGGAAACGTGATGTGGTTTGAAGTATAGAATCTTGGCCAATACATTTTTCAGTAACCTCCCTCAAAAGAGGTGGTTTGAGATAAAAATGGTATGCCACTTGAGAGACTCTTGTGTTGGTCTGGTAAGGGCAAAAGTCCAGGCATTCTGCAAGTTTGTGGAAGAAAATCTAGATTTTTAGTTCCTTGAGGCTTGAGTTTAATTCCCATTTCAAAAGAATAAAAGATGAAAGAGCCTCACTAGCTAATTTTAGAGCAAGTTACTTCATCCAATTGATTGATTCAAACTGGGAAGAGGGAAAGGGGATTGAGGAAAGAACTGAAATATTTACTTTAGAGTCAACTAAACTCATGAAGTTGGATTGTGCTACGCTTTCATTCTTAACCATTTGAGGTAAAACACTTTATGATTTATATTGTGGAATCATTTTTCTAAGTTAGATAAAAATGACCCTTCCTCTAGATGTGTCTGGGGTAATTAATTGACAGTGGGTAGTATAAAAATCCCTCTGTGCCTCTAGACATAGCTTTCTTTCTTTTTTTCTTTTGTACTGGGGATCAAACTCACGACCTTGCACCTGTGAGGCAGGTGTGGTGCCTCTGAGCTAAAGCCCTGGCCCTAGACATAGCTTTCTTCATCTTGAAAACCCAGGGATGAAATTGAAACTATAAAAGGGGAAAAGAGCCTTCAAAGTCATCAAGTTTGATTCTCAGGAAGCGAAGTTATGTGAATCTGTTTGTTTGTACTAGGTCACATCTAGTTAGTGACAGAGCTGGGAGTAGAGCTTTAGTGCCCTGAACTCAAGGACACTGTTTTTGTTTTTATTTCTTTAGACAAAGCAGCATCAACAAACATTTGCTGAATGTTTACAGCATTTCTGGAAGAATATATGTAATGAAGCTGTGAACGATCTGGAAATTGGAATTCTGAAGCACTTTGCAGATGGAAGCAGTGTTTGTTACAAGCCAAGGCAGAGGGAGGCTGAGATGCCTCTTCAGCATTGGCCAGTGCTGTCCTTGGTGAATGCAGCTACTGCCTCTGAAGAAGCCGGGTCAGAACGCCTCAGACAATGGGTGCCAGAAGGAAAGAGCAGCAGCTGTCTCATGAACACTTGACAATGCGAAATCCAGAGTGGAAAGAAGCGCACACTGTTCAGACCTCCCTGGCATGACTACTGGGCCCTTTATCTCCCCAGGGCCTAGAGTCCAGGGCCTCTGGAAATAACCATGAGAAAGATGTTCTTGTAGCTTTAGAGGACATGATAACTCTTCTTCCATTACAAAATGGAAATCTGATCAGCAGGCTCCCCACAAAAGAGTTCTCCCAGTGGCTCCTGAATACAGAGACATTACCCTGATTTATCGAGGCTTATCTCTCACCTTTTCTCCTATGAGATCCACCTCTCCCAGGGAATTGTATTTTATTCCTTAGAACAAAATATGGCTGTGTCTTACTCTACGTCTGTGTCTTACTCTAATCTCTTATTTCTTGGGATACTCTTGTACCTTTGCCTGAAACACTCACCTTCCACCTGGCCACCACCCCAGCCCCTCTACCAACCTACAACCATCTATACCCCACCTCTTCCAAAGGGTCTTAGTAGACCCTGAAGGTGAGCAGTGTCCCTCCTTTGAGTCTCGGGATACTCCTGTGGGTAACCTTTAAGAAATCTTATGACACCATGCTGCTATTATCTGTTTAAATTACTTTTCCTCAACACACTGGGTGCTCAGTGAACTCTGGAATATCGTATGTTTGGATCAACATTCCCTTTCCAGATGTTAGCACTGGGTTATGGAACAGCCCAGTTAAATAGCATGTACATTACAATACCTAGTATTGATTAAACACTTACTATGTGACCATCAATGCTTAAGGATCTTAAGGTTCTTATTGTTTATTCTTTTAACAACCTAAAGAAAAATGTTATCATGTGCTGGTAGAGGAGAAAATTTATATTAGGAGTCTTTAAAAACTTACCTAAAGCTATATGATTGCCTAGTTTCAGGGAAGGGGATGGCAAACAAGAAGTTTCCCTTGGGAACCCCTGGTCTTGCCCATTTGTTGACTGTTACAAATGCAAAGCTCTGATCCACTTTATTTTCTTTTGAAATCTATAACTTCCCTGGGGTTTGACACATGGGAATGCTGTGGTAGAAAAGCATTCCCCCCAGCACCAAAGCAGTATCTTTGTATTACTTCCTGTTTAGGAGTAGGGTGTGGACAGGGTGGAAACAGGCTTTTTAGGCTCTTCTGGCAGCCCCCAGGCACCCACATTAAGGAAGAACCCCTCCTATTCCCGTTCTGATGATATCTGTGAAGAACAAAGTGTTGTCAGGGTAAGCCCCACCGTCCTTTGCCAGTGATTCCTGGCAGCAAACAGCATCTCATGTCATGTATGTGAGTGTCCACCCAAAGCATAACCTAATTGTCTCTTATGGTATTTGTCAGGGTAGAAGGTCAAGTAGGGGTAATAATAAGAAGAGAGCAAAAACAGATTTTGTTCTCTAAATACTGGCCTCATTTCCTTAAGGAATCCTTGAGATCTTGTCTCATTTCTTCTTATCCCACCACTTCTTTTCTATGCACCCACACAGGGCCTCATGTTAAAGACTTTAGAAAAGCCCAGAAACACCAGTGTTAGAAGAAATTAAAGCAATTAGCCCTGAAAAAACCCCCAAAAACAAAAAACATGCTTGTCAAAAAGAAATGGACTTCATGGAAGTCAGACAAATTTGTTTGAGTGTAGGGGGCTCTGTTTTCACAGTCTCCCCAGGACACTTCCCACCCCCTCTCTTCTTGTTCAGCATACTGTAGGAAAAGAGCTAACTGCCTCTGTGCTTCATAGGCTGGTATCCATCAACTATGGGGTGCCATCAAAACCATATCTACACAGAACTCTCATCCAGCGTGTATTTATGAGAACTGATTTCCTACAAAGGGCATTAGCCAAGTGGGATGATGGGATGGATGGATAGATAGATAGATAGATAGATAGATAGATAGATAGATAGATTGACTTTTTGGGGGGGTACTGGCAATTGATCTTGGGACCTTGTGCTTTTGAGGCAGGTGCCGGAACCACTGAGCTAATCCCCCGACCCGGGATGATGGTATATTTAAATCACAGGGGAGAAGGTGGACTGGGAAATGACAAACATGTGTCCAAAGATGAGTTCCTACAGTTAAGCATTGGATTCCTTTTTTGGGGATTGACATTGTTTCTTTTAATTGTATGCTAATTGTGTGGTATGTAGAGAGGCCAGATTGAATTGGGTCAGACACCATGGTATAAACACATTTTCCATGGTCATATTTATCTCTCAGTGTTAAAATAATTGAAATTTATACAGCTTAACTAGAGAAGAAACTATTAACAACTACTTATACATCAATATTAAGGAAGCATATTTAATTAGCTACCTATGGAAACAAAGATCAGTCTCTTTTAAAAGTCAGGGCACAAAATACCTTGAACCTCAGATTGTAGTAGAGAGTAGAATGGAACAACCCAAGATATCCCTGCCCTATCAAAGAGAAGTGTTCAGGACAGGTGTTGGGAAATGTGTAAAGAGTGAAAAGGAATGTCAATGTTTTGCATTACATCAGTATTCAACTATAGACCTTTGAACAAATCACATGACAAAAAATACTCTTCCTTTGAAGTGGACAGTGCTTGAAATTCAGGAAACAGACCTCAGCATAAGGAATGTCTTTCTAGATGTCAGATCTGCTCAAAGATAGGCAAGACTGGCTCTAAGGTGCTGTTTCCAGTCACTGGAGGTTTCCAGGCAGAGGCTGGCTGGCCATTGAGTGGAGATGCTGTCATATGAGCGTCAGTGTCAACCATTTGTTCAGAGGAACGCAATAAAATAAACAAGCCCTGACTCATCCATCATGTAGGAATGCATTTGATTTGGCCACAGGTAACACAATAGCTGACTAGAGCAACTTGGAAATACAGGGAGCTATTTGTTTAATATTTTAAGAAGTTCAAAGTCAAGTAGTTTAGGGTGGTAAATTGGGTCATAAATGCCATTAAAACTCAAAAAAATTCCATTTTTCACTCCACTATCATTGCTATTTTGGCCTTATTTTCATGCTTGCAATTGTAATAAAGTTAATAATGATGATAAATAGTAATCCCAGTGATATTGACATTTTTGCAGTAAAACCATATTCCAAGAATTTTCATAATCACTTTTCTTTTTCTTTTTTTTCTTTTTTTGGCATTGGGGATCAAACTCAGGACCTTATGCTTGCGAGGCAGGGGCCGGAACCACTAAGCTAAATCCCCAGCCCCATAATCACTTTTCTGATGAATATATTTATTCATGGCTACCTTTACAATGGTTGTTTATACAAAGAATTCACACTTATGTACCAGTAATCAAAAATAGTTGTGTGTGTGTGTGTGTGAAAGAGGGACTAAAGTGGCTAAACACAGGAATTTTTATCAATATGGCACAAATGTTCCTAGAAGCCCATCAAAACAAGTCTTGCTTTGTTTCTTTGGACAAATGAATCACACAACTGCCCTTTGCTAGCATGTGGCTAAAGGAAAATGGGTTATGGATGGGGCTTAGATCAACCAACAAACAGATTCTAGCACATGAGTTAATCCTTTACATATCTATAATGCCAGTTGATCCAATTGGTCCTTTCAATAGCTCTAGTGCTAGATACCAAAGGAAACTAAGTTTCAAGTAGGCAGTCCTGTAGACATTAATGTCGAAAGCTCAGACTCAATCCACCTAGTGTGACCTCAGAGAACACATTCCCTTGCTTGTTACTGCTACGTGAGGCCACCTTCCTGGATTGTTTCAATGCCCTTTACCTCCCTGAAATTTGATAGCTGAGATGTGCTACTCACCTCAATAGAAGACAGAATAGAATTACACAGTAGTAAGCCCAAAGCTATTCTTTATCTGTAATGGCTTTCCATGAATCTGCTGGATCCTGTGAAGGTCTAATGAGGTGAGCTGAGTGCTAGTTGCCTCCCAACCAGGCGTAAGTTCAGGATGGCACCTAAAGTAAGAGCAAGGCACAGATTCTCAGAATAGAAAGCCATTCTCCGGAAATAGGTTAGATCTTTTCACCTTATGTATCAGGTCACAGGAATATTGCTCATGCAGTGCTGGGTTAATGTCATCTGTGGCAGTTCAGTGATGAGAAAGATGCTCTTTCCTTGCTTGTTTCATATGATCTCCCATGAGTGGCATAAGCACTAGGAAAATCCAGATCACTGTAAGACAAAGCCATTCCCTTTTCAGCAGAAGTTACTCCTGCAGAATCTGTAGGTTAAAAGGCTAAAGGAGACTTTGATGACTGTCTGAAATGTTTGCTGTGGCCCTGGACTCTAGGATCTAGACCCATTCTGCCTGAATGAGGCAGCATTGTGCACACTGGCACAGGCTGTCCTGGGTTCAGATTCTATCCCACAAACCCTAGGTCTTATCTATGCCACCAAAGCTCTAAGAGCTCATGAGGTAATTTTGAGAATTAAGAAAGGTAAGATCTTGAAGGCTCTCAGAAAAGTGGGTGGCTGGCTCAAAGGGTCAATGAAAGTTGGCAGCAATTTATAATTATAACTGTTGTTGTCCTTGTTGTTGCTTATGTTATTTTTCAAAGAAAGTCTTGAGTTTCTTATTTGAAGGGCAAAATTCTAGATAGAGCTCACATATTTCTAAGGCAAACTTGAGGTCCTTGAATTTAGACTGTAGAATTCAGACACCCAAACCAGTACTGTACAGTCATTAAAAATCTAAGCTAGGTGCAGTGGTGGATGTCAGCAATTTGGGAGGCTGACAGAGAAGGATCACAAGTTTGATCCCAGCCAGGACAACTTAGTGGGTAAGGGACACTCTGTCTCCCAGAAACAACAAACACAATGCTGGTAGTGGCGCTATGGCTTTGGATAGCTTCACAGCAAGCTACTAAGACAATGAATATTCATACAGAATGTAAAATATCTTTAAAAATTAAGAATATCTGTGCTAAAATGAGTCATTGGCAGGAGAAACATCCAAAGGCAGGTACCAAATCAACCCCAGGATCTCTCTTGTGTCTTATTTGGGTAAAAGCTGCTGTCCCTACTTTGATGAATAAAATATCAACCACTAATGTTTTGGGACACTTAAATGCATGCTCTATGCCCGACTTTCATTTTGAGCAGATATGTATGAGTGCACTAAAGTTTCATGGTGCCTTGAAGTAGGTTCTATTGTCCTCTTCATCATAAAGTTGAGGAGACTGAGGCAGACGGAATCTGACAAACCCACTCGAGGATACGAAGTCTAGAAGAGCAACACTGGACTCCGGACGTAGAAAAGAACACTATGCCTGTGTTCTCTTCCTGCATTGCTACTTGCCAAAGAGAGGAAAAGAAGCAGGCCTTGGTGAGCCAGTTGTGCCCACCACCGTCTTCCTCACTCCCTTCTCTTCAGTTGTGTTGCCCTTTTGACTTTTCTTGGACATGTCACGACCATTCCCAGCAGTCTTTGTGTTTCCTGTGCTTTCCGGACTCTAGTGCATTCAGGGCTTCTCAGAGGACAGAGTGACTTCTGAGAAAATATGTGTCATAGAATCCAAACTAGAAATATAACCAAACTAAAACAAAACAAAATTCTCTATGTAGTAGCAGCATAATCGCAATGCAATTCCAGTTCGCAACTCCCATCCTTTTGTACCGAAGAACGATTTTTTAAAAATCAGCCTTCAGAGTCCTTTAAGTCACCCATTCATCTTGGTGAGCCTTGCAGGCTTCGTTTTTGCCTGTTTCCTGGTATAATTCTTAAGAGTACTCTCTCACACTCTGCGACATCTTTTAGCACAGAAAGTAAATTATATGGTAACCTTGTTTACAATGGGAATTAGTATTCCCTGTTTACAAAGTAGAGTATTTCACTTAGTTGAGATTCTTTCTAGGTAGCGGGCAGAGGAAAAGAAGATTGTATCAAGCCAAATCCAGGTTGCTATTTTCAAAAGTACAGTTGTGCTTAAGCTTAGTGATTAGCAAACCTTCCTAGCTCCGACACATGGCCTGTCATTCTCCACCACTTACTCACAATTCCCCTCTCAGTTATTGCTTTCTATATCATTGACAACAAACTTGTTTGATGCCATTTCTCCTTTTGTGCATATCTGTATTACTTCTAAATATAGAAACAAGAATAAGAAATGATGTTAAGGTTTTCTTCTTTCTATTGCCCATGTTTAGTACAAAGCTAGGGATACTAAATGTTGATAGAAAAATTTTCAAAACGGAGGAAAACAAAGATAGATGAAATATGGAAAGAAAGAAGGAAAAGGGATGGAAAGTAGACAGGAGGGTGAGACAGAGAGGAAGGGTGAGAAAAAATTCTAAAAGGGAAGAAAAAATAAAAGAAAAGGAATGGAAAACAAGGTAAATAACAAGGTAAAAAAGGGTTAAAAAAAGGTAAAAAGTAAAAAAAAAAAAAAACCAAGGTAAAACCAAGGTAAATGAGCATTTCCTGCAACAGGAGGGCTACGTGGATGCCAGTTGATCTCGTAAAACAATGTCCTGTTTTCCTCCAGTGCAAAGAGATAATCCTCCTCTGGCCATGCTCTGTGCTACTGTGAGCCTTGTGCCTTTCTAGACCAAAAATGCAGGCATCCCGGACTGTAATTGAATTCATCTCCTATCAGGTACTTAAGGGAAGTGATGCACTGCTTTTCTATTTGGACAATGATAGAAGACCCCACCACAACGACCAAAAAAAGAGTCAAAAACAATTTGCATAAAAATAAATGCATTTACCAGGTTTCTTCATGAGTACTGTTTCATCACAAGAGGCCACAGCACATTTGTTTCCAAGCCAACAACCTAATTATTGCCTGAGTTCAAGCCTTCTGTGAGGTGGTTTATCAGAACTTTACAGTCAGCACCTCTTTGTTAAGTTTGATTTGGAAATAGGTTGAGTGCTTTTCAGATGAAAAGTTGCTTCCATAATGGTTTCGTGTTAAGTATCTCCTACTTCAATGTTGATATTTCACATTTATTATAGGATTCTATATTAAATGAATACAATGTAAAATTTGAAAATCTAAATCTATTTATCTATACCATCCATAAAGTGAATTAATATTTAAGAAAGTACAGTCACTGAAGTATGATGATTTATTTTTCTCATTATCTTTAGACAATTAATGAAGAATATCTTCATTTAACTTTGATTTTATTTGTCCACTCATTCATATATAAAATTCACTTATCACTTAATGAATACTACTCTATGTAAATGACAGTATATAAGAGATACCAAAAAAACCCCAAACTCAATGCCATTTTTAAATGTAAACACTTCCAAATCCAGCAACAGAATTTACTCAACTTGATCAAGGTCTACAGAAAGGTTCCAACTCAGATGAGTTCTTTTCCTCTAAGATCAGGAAGAATACAGGATGTTTTATCCTAACAGGTCTACTTAATATTGTACTGGAATTTCTAACCAAAGCAATTAGGAAAGAAAACTAAATACAGGACATTCAGACTAGAATGAAATAAATAAAGATATCTCTACCTGTAGGGGACTTGATCTCGTATGTAAAATATACTGGAGAACCTACAATAACTATTAGAATGAATAAATAAAGCTAACAAGGTTTCAAGGTACAAGACCAATATATAGAAATTAATTGTATTTCTAGATATTTAATATGTGAATAATCTGAAAATGAAATTAAACTAAAAATCCATTTATAATCAAACATACAGTAATAAATTTAATGAAATGATTGTAAAACCTATGCTTTAAAAGTTCAAAAAAATTCAAAGAAAATATAATAGGCTTAAATAATTGGGAAGAAATCCCGTGTTCATGGATAGGAGAGTTTAATGTTGTCAAGATAACAATATTTCTCAAGATGACTTACAAATTCAGTATAATCCTTATTAGTGTTCTAGCTGATTCTTTTTATATAATTTGATAATCTGATTCTAAAGCTCCGGAAAATTACAAAGGGTTCAAGAATGCCAAAAATGATGCTGAATTATGCTTGCTGATTTCTAAACTTACCACAAAACAAAGGTGATCAATACAGTGTGGTACTGGAATAAGTAAAGACGTATAGATCAATAGAATTAAATTAAGAGTCTAAAAACATAACCATGCATGTGTGTGGTTGACTGATTTTCAACAAGTGTTCCAAGTCTATCCAATGGGAGAAAAATAATATTTTCAGCATTTGGCGATGGAACAACTGGAAACCAATATGCAAGAAAATGAAGATAGATCCCTTACCCACCCAATCACATTTTTGGGGCTGAGGACTGAACTCAGGGTCCTTACACTGAACTACATCCCTAGATTTTTTTTTTTTTTTTTTGAGACAGGGCCTCTGGGTAAGTTGCTACATCTCCCAGGCTAGGCTGCAGTATGTGATCTTTTTACCTCTGCCTTCCATAATCAAATCCCATGTTCAGAGAGTTGTTTCACCTTTGGAAAAACCATCCTCTTTATCCTAAATACATACATAACTGTAGCTATGTATACATACCAATGTACACCCACACATAGGCAAATGTGTATTAATATACCAGTTCCATCTTCTATACTGTATTTTAGATGCTTCCATATTTGGGGTGCTTGCTTACTCCCACTCCCTTCCTCAGAATAGCAAACACCTTGCCTGTAAATATAATATCCAACCAACCTTCTAGAGCCCATATCCTCAATCATATTCCTTGCCTAGTTCTTAAAACCCAGGACTATATTCCCCTGCATTAATCACTCTTAAACCAGGTGCAAATTCAGTAGGGAGAGCTCTTAAATTCCAAGGCAACTGAAATTGTTCAGACTGGCTATCTACCTGCCAACCTCCTTCCTGCCCATAGAAACAATTGAACAAGGCTCCTGACCTTTTCTATCTCTGCCTCTGCCTCCTGATCGATCTTGATGCCTCTCTATGTGGCCCCATGGCTTCTGTTGCTCCTTTCTTGGGATCTATAAGATACTCTTTTTTTCCTTTCTGGTAGTGGGAATTGAACTTATACTCTTTTCATTGAGCTACATCTGTAGCCCTTTTAAAATTTTAATTTTCAGTCAGGGTCTTATTAATTCACCAAATTACCCAGGCTGGGCTTGAACTTTCAATCCTCCTACCTCAGGATGCTGGGGTTACAGGCATGCACCAGCACATCTGGAACACACTGTCTTTGGAATAATTTTTATCTCTTGATCTGTTGGCTTTGCCACACTTAAATACTGTAGCACTAGTACCTATACTATAAAACACACATACATGCAAGCACACACATGTACACACATATACATACATAAGAGTCTAATAGAATAATTACTTCTGAATGTACTATGTAACAACAGATTAACCTGGTTTCAATTCCCACCCTCACTATTAAGGAAATTGAGGCCTCTGCTCCCTCATTTTTATACAAAAGGGTGATAGAAATTTATAAGTAATTCTCAGAAATGAATTTGTGTGTGTGTGTGTGTGTGTGTGTGTGTGTGCACTGAGAAGAAAGAGAAAGAGAAAGTGGAGATATGCTACGGTTCAGTGTGTGAAGTAGAAAAGCCTGTGTTATCAATACTTCCGTGGAAAATCCCTGGAAAAGCAGCCCAATGAATTTTTATGTGCCACTTTTCAGTCAGGTCAGCAAAACAATCATTCCCACAAACATTGGAAACATATTCCTTTGGTGAGGACCAGATGAAAATTTGGCTTGTTGGAATACTGAAAAAATGAAAACTTAGTAAATATTTAAAACTAAAAACCTCACTTGGAGCATGGTTAAACTGTTTATTGAGAGGACCAAGGGAAAAGAAACTACTTCCAGGACAGCACTTTTGAATCTTCTGTTGCACATGCATTCTTGTAAATGAAGACCTCCCAGCCGTAGTTACCGAGGGGGAAGGATGCGGGACTGCAGGGACTGTATACTGTATGTACTGTTTTTCCCCTTCCTGTTGCTTTTAATGTGCAACCTCAAAGACAATGGAATAGTATCTTAGTTAAATATACTGACTGAAAAGACCTAAGAGAAATGTCCACGTGATATTTTGGACATAAAAAAGCTTCAAAGATATGATCGACATTTCTGCACTACAAGAAATGTGAAAATAACCCATGGAGGTGGAGAGAAAATATACCAGAAGGAAATCTAGATTAAATAAACAAATAAATAAATAACTGCCTAAATGTTAACTATTTGGGTAAATATACTCTTTTCATGCCTAAATCTCTACAGACGATAAGACCACTTAAAGCAAAATTAATCTCATCGTATTATGAGATGTGTAACACATGGTACTGTATAATATGTAAACACAAGCAAACATTCTGGGAGGGAAAAATACAAGTGTAAGGCTGAAGGTTCTTTAGCATATGTGAAGTGGTATAATGTGATTTGAACACAGGTCAAAGATATGCACTAAAATCCTTTATGTAGCCACTAAATATATGAGGCAACAACAAAGAAATATATCTAAAAAGTTATGATGGTTGGAAAATCCCCCAGAATGAAACGTTGAAAGTATATTGCTCATGTGATTATAT
Organism: Heterocephalus glaber; assembly: GCF_000247695.1. The sequence continues at coordinate 26,830,690 of NW_004624735.1, forward strand.
TTGGAAATACAGACTTTATAGTTGATTAATTCCTGAGGATGGAGCCTCATAGTTGGGATCAGGGTCCTTATATAAGTGCTTGCAGAATGAATTTGTTCTTTTCCTTTCTTTGCCTATGCATTCATCCCCTTCTGCCTTTTAGGGACCCAGCATTTACCTTCTCTGCAGCATTTGGCAAGGAGGCACCAGCTGGGGAGCTGAGAGCAGCCCTTGTCAGCCCAGCATGCAGGGCCCTGCCCCTAGACTGCATCATTGTCTTTGTGTTTCATTGGTTTGTTTAGGCAGTGAAATGTTTAAATTCCTTTCTTATTTACTGTTGTATGTATTCTGTAGCTATTTTCTTTACTGCTTACCAATATGATTATATTTAAAATCCTAAAGTTCTAATGCATTAACTTAAATGTATAGCAGCTTAATTGTAATGACGTCCAAAATCCTTACCTTTTTAAGAGTTCTGTTTCCACCCTTTTCAGTTATTTATGCCAGAAAACTACTTTGTCATATATTGTGTGTCCAAAAAGATAAATAAATAAATTTTTAATGCTTGGGTCTCCTAAATTATGTAGAAAACAAAATGTGGAGTTGTTAACCAACATACACTCTTAGCTTTTAGATTTTTTTTTTTTTTTGGTACTGGGTATCGAACTCAGGACCTTGTGCTTTCAAGGCAGGCAGTGGCACCACTGAGCTAAATACCCGGCCCCTAGAACAATTCTTTTTAATCTGTTAGTTTCAATTATGTAGAAAACAAGAAAAAAATGAAATTAGATATTATTATTATAATGAGGCTAGCTTTTTAATTTAGTTGTCCTGTTTGGAATTCATTGAATTTCCTGGATATTATTATTTATGGTTTTTTAAAATCAAATTTGGGACATTTTTCAGACATTATTTCTTCAAATACTCTCTCTGCACCTGTCAACTTTCTTACTATTCCAGGCGTATTCTATTATTATTCTATGTGTATTGGTCCACTTGTTGGTGTCCCAAAAGGCATTTAGATGTGGTTTACTTTTTTCCCTAAGACTCCTTAATTTCCTTTGTCCAAGAATTATGTCCTGCCTTCAAGTTAGTCGATTCTTTTTTTTTTCCTCTGGTCAAATCTGCCTTTGAATTCCTCAGATAAATTTATTGAGTTTTCACTTTAGTTGGTTAATTTTTCAGCTCCATAATTTCATTTCAGTTTAGTTTTAGGTTTTTATCACTTGATTGCCATTTTCATTTTCTTTATACATTGTATTTTTAGTTTTCTCCACATCTTTTTTCAGTTCCTTTAGCATGTTTAAGACAATTGTCTTAATGTATGAGTGTGTTTTATCATCAGATCTTTTTCAAGGACATTTCTGTTCGTTTATTTTTGTCACTCTTTGAATAGGTCATACTTTTCCTGTTTCTTTGTACACTTTCTAATTCTCTACGTGATGATTGTTTTGTTTTGTTTTTCTTTTTTCTTTTCATTGTTATAGGCGAAGACTGTGCTAAAGACCAACATGAGGCATGAACGTGAGGTAGTATTCTTAGGTCTTTTCTGAATTTGTCCTATCCTTAGCCATGCAATATGACTTTATAAGTTTTCCCATATGTGCAATTGCTTTTGAATATCCTGCTTTCCAATACCTGGTTCCTAATAGAGGAAAAAGAGAAAAATAAATGGAAGGATAAGGCACTAGCCCTTTAAATTTTCTAGAAAGTATTTCAGCCAGAAAGGAGGGCCTTGAAACAATGGGGAAAGGTATAAAACAATGACCTCAGCCTCACTGTCTGCATTTCTGTGACAGAAGCAGCTATCAGCAATCAAAACACAGTATCCAGTGTTTGGAGGACAAGATCATTTTGCCCATCCTGTCTCCTGTGAACTGTATGAATGCTGCTGTCTGGATGGGTGGTACCTCCTACTCTGCCATGTCCCCAGAATCCTCCCTTATCCTTTACTTTTAACTGCTTAAAACTCTCCTGTGTTGTACATTTACAGTGTTTTACCTATTTGTTCCCCAAGTGCCATAGGGATACCCAGAGGCTTCTAGTTCTCTGTCAGTACAAATAAACTACAGAGAATAGCTTCAAGCCCAGTTACATATAAAGATCTGTGTACATCTTTCAAGATGAATAGCCAAGAAAAGGATTTGGAGGTTATTAGAATGTATGAATCCATTAGTCAGCAGAGGACAAAATTTCCTTACCTAAATATCCTCCCATGTCTGGCTTTAGCCATATTTATAATTTTTGTCTTTGTCTTTTATCTATATAGTTTTATAAACTGAAGAAAATATTAGCTAAATATGCGTCAAAATAAGACTGGATGATTTTGTACAAGGCTCAGAAAACCTATCAGTGAAATTCAACACATAGTAGTTAAATCTATGGAAACTAAAGAAAAGAATATTTCATACAATCAAATATGAAAAGGTTTATATAAGCTTTATGACCATTAATAATTAAATTAAAAACCCACAACAAAAATACACTAGGAGTAAATGGGAATGTCCTCAACTTGATGGACATTTTACGTAATAAACAAACTCCAGCAAATAAAATGATTTGGCCACAAATCTTCTGCTATCAGTAGCAGGACATAAATGCCTAGTTACATTATAAAGCAAAGAACTAAAAATCATGGAATTAAGATTGGAAGGGAAGATATAATCCCTAAAGTTGATATTTTTCTACCTGAAGAAAGTGATGGCAAAACAGACAAACCAAAAGACTTAATAGTTCAACAAGGATGCCTATATAATATCACTATGCAGAAATCAATGCTATTTCTTTACACCAAAACAACTTAAAATGTTTAAAAGTAAAATATTCCATAATGCAGCAGAGTATCAATCTGTCTGGGAATTAGCTTAACCATATATCTATGAATAAAATATTAAAATTCCAAACAGGACATCAGAAGATGTGCTAGTTAATCTTAATTGCCAATTTGACTGGATTAAGAAACTCCTCAAATAGGTGATTGGATGATGGGGATGCTACACTCATCATTGGATTACTCCACTGATCTTCATAGCTGAATGCGCTGGTAGGTGATGGGGCCTCAGTTAGAAGTGGGTCACTAGGGCCATGCCTTTGGAGATGTAGCTCTAGCTGGTGCTGCTCTCTTCTGCTCCCTTGACACCATAAAGTAAGCAGCTTTGTACCATCATGAATTTCCTGGAACACAATGTTTCTGACTCACAGTTAACTGACCTCTGAAACTGTGAGCCAAATTAAACTTCTCTTCCTCAAAGTTGTGGGTATCAGGTATTTTGTCTCAGTGGTGGGAAAGCCAATTAATACAGAAGATGATCGGATTAAAGGAATAAATTTCCATGCTTTGAGAATGGATGATATTTTAAAAAATTATTATTATTACTTTGCAATGCTGGGAATTGAATCTAGGGCTTTGAGCTTACTAGATAAGCACTTTCCCAGCAAGCTATATACCATCCAGCCCTCCCACAACGATATTTTAAAGATACAAATTGCTTCCAAATTAATCTACGAATTTCATGCAAACCCAATAAAACTTCCAGTTATGTAGTTTTTATGCTCCAGATAAACCTACACTAAAATTTAAATTGATTAAAACATCTAAATTACATGAAAATAATAGAGAGATAAAATTTAGCCCTACCAGATATCTAGACATATAGAACCATCACAGCAATAAAAATAGTATTTTATTGGTGTAATAACAGACAAATCAACTAATGGAAGATAATAAGTGGCTCTGAGATAGACTCATTACTATGTGAGATTTAAATGTATGATAAAGTTGGTGCAACCAATTAAATGGAAAAAAGCCAAATTGTTTAGTAGATGGCATGAGCAACAATGGTCCATCTTAGGGTAGAAAATTAATCCACTTCTCTAAAACCATCTGAAAAATAAAATGTGAACCTAGAAGGATTAGAGACATAGAAATGAAAAATTAAAGTATAAATATGATGGTAGTTTTGTTTCTATATTTAAAATCAATAAGGAGCTAATATCTAGAACATGAATCAATCTCCTGTCAGTTTAAAAGAACCCTTCCACAAAACAAAACAACACACCCCAAGCAAAAGATACAAGCAGGAAAGTTACCAAAAAACAATTATAATTACATGAAGACATGATAAAAATAATTCATAAAGTGTTGTACAAATTAAAACACATGGAATAATAGTGCATATTTATTCAAGAAGCTATCCTTTTCTAGACCATATTATCATTCCTTCTTATAGAGACTTCTTTTTATTAAAGAACCATTAATAAATTGGATTTTAAAAGGAGCTCAAAGTCTTTTTAGGTATTCATTATAAAATATTTTTCTTTTCTTAATATATTCCCCTTATACAAGAGAGTTAATAAAGGTCTCAATAGAAAAGCCTTGGTATAACTATTGAAGCTGATAATAAAGGCTTTTAATCTGTTCATCACAGAGATAGAAATGAGATTGTGCTACTTGGCTGTATTCTATTTAAGAATAAATTAAGGATTGAGTTGGTAAATTCTATCATGTCTTCCTTTCTAGCAATGGGTTGATTTCTATGAGCTGTGACGACTGAAGATTCATATTATAAGGGATAGTAAAAAGAGTCTGATAATTGAAATCATTCCTTTCAACAGTTTAATTAGTAATTCTTTACTAATTATTTTATTAACAAATATTGAAATACATTATTGATAAACATTCACTTAAATTCTAGGAATTTGCAATAAAGAAGGTAGAAATAGTTTCTGTCTTCTAACAGTTTATAATCCAATGTCATTCAAGACTCCAGCTCATATATAGTGTAAGATCCACAGAAAGTGACTTAACCTGTTAGAAATCAGGGCTTCTCATCTATGTAACTGAAATAAGAATTCCTACCTCACCTCGTGGTTGTGAGAATTAAATCATATGTACAGACAATGCTTGTTACAAAGTGAGAATTTGGCAGCACAGCAGCTATCCTACCTTCAATTTTGTATTGTATGTATACCCAATAAACAGAAAGACATGCCCTCCTCTTTGGCTTTAATGGAGTTAAAAATGCTTCTATTCCTTTTGTGAATGTTTATTTTTTACTGTCTAAATCATGACCTAAAACATGTATTCTGAAAGATCTCTCTTCATGCATTGCTCACAAATAGTAAAGGATTGTGATGGTTAATGTTATGACTGGGGAAACAATGCTCAGATACCTGCTACAGAATCTCTCTCTTGGGCTGGGGATTCAGCTCAGTGGTTCTGCCGCCTGCCTTGCAAGCTCAAGATCCCGAGTTCGATAACCAGTACCAAAAAATAAAAAGAATCTCTCTCTCTCTCTCTCCTTCATATTATAATATCTTAAAACTAATACTTAGCCATATGTGTGTGTGAGGCATGTAGTTTCTGTGGGGAAGAAGAACTCCAAGTGTTTATTTATCTATCAACTAAGGGAATGATTAATGTGATTATTAGGCTACTGGCCTCCTCCATATACAAGAGTCTTTCAGTAAATACCACAGAATGAATTCTCAGGTCAATAAATGGTAATTTCACATACGAATATGATTCTGAGCACTTCTAGTATGATTATTTTCCCAAAACCTCATAAAACAATTTTAAATCACCTCTTCCATTTTAATGGTGACATTTCCTCCAATTGGAGAAAGTAACTCCTACTCCCTCTGCCAAATTGTTGGGCATTCAGATGAATCTATGTGGAAGAAAGCCAAGATGTTGCTGCACACACCACTTTCACTAGGAAACACTTTGGAAAGGGATTTTACTGAAAATCCGTTTTAGAGAAATGGGAAGGTCTTGGCCAATTAGCAAAGGTCAAAGGAAGCTGCAGAACTTGAAGCAAATAAATCTAAAAGGCCTGGGAAGGAGATGTGTCCTGATAAAAGAACAATTTAATTAGCAGTCTTTATAGGGGAGATATATATATATATATATACCCATCTACTTACATATGAATAGATGCATGCAAACAGCATAACTACAAAGGGAAGTCTAATTCAGGGGTAATAAAAGTTGAATTTCCTTTTGAACACTGAAACTAAAAAGAAAGATGCGAGTGTTAATAAATGTTTCTTCTTAACATCACGTCAAAGGTGTTTAATCTCTCATTGATTTTAGCACACTCTAATATATGACATAAAGACAATTTGAAGTACGATTCTTTTGCTTTTTACATCATACCAGTGTTTATGTACAAAAATTTCATCTTTTGTTTTTGTTTTTATTTTTATTTTTATTTTTTACTTTATTTTATTTATTTATTTTTTTGGTACCAGGGATGGAACTCAGGACCTTACGGTTGTGAGGCAGGCAGTGAAACCACTGAGCTAAATCCCCAGCCCTTTAAGTTAAATTTTAAGAACAGGGTTGAACTAATCATTTTAAACATAATGGCATAATCCTTGTCTTCAGGTAATAATGGAGTATAACTCACCATTTCTCCCAGTACTTTGTTGACCAGTCCCATTCTGGAGTCCACAGTATTCAAAATAAAGCACTCTGAATGTCCTTAAATATTAGTATGTTCTTATATGACACCCATTATTCATTTTACATATGTGTGGAACTTTTCAGTTTTTATTTGTGCATATCTGCAGTACACAATGATCACATTTCCCATAGGGAGTTGGCACATGCCGAGAACACATCTCAAAACTTTCAAATCTCCTTCTTCTCCTTTCTTCCCTTCCTTTATCTCTTGGTTCCCTTCTCATTGGCAAAAGATCTACCCCCCTACTTCCTATAGTCTATAAAATATGTGTTTTCATTTACATAAATGATATTACTTTCTCACTTCCCTTCTCTTTCTAAATCCTCTGTCTCTGTAGCTATGCACTTCTCCTTTGTGTTCCTTACTGCTGCCCACGGCTCCCTAGAGGGCATCGTCACTTATTTCCTTAGAGATCTATGTTGATTGGCTTCAGTTCTTTGTTGCCAAATACAGCACTCTGAAAAATAGGCTTGTACATAGGCCCTTATGAAGAATTGTTCTGGACTAGAGCCACAGGATTGGATTGGGTGGGTCACAGGAAAAAGAAAAACTTATTTTACCTAATACCATGTAATTGCTTTTCAGGATGATTATTACTATTTTGTCAACAGTGACTAGAAATTACTTTCTCCCAGTCTTAACAGCAATTGAGAGCCACAACATTTCCATTCCTTACCATTTTAGTGGCTCTAAAGGAGGATCACAGTACTGCGTAGTGTTCACCGCTGTGATATCCACTGAGCTCAAGCTTGCTGTTGCATACCATCACACTGTTACACTTTCATATCTATAAATTGCCTGGTCACTTTTCCCATTTTCCTACTAGAGTTTCTAGCTTTATCTTGTCAATTTGGAAGAAGGCACATTTTAGAAATTAATTTCTTCTCAATTTTAAATATTAAAAATATCTTCTTCCACCATATCACCAATTTGTTAATGTCACTCAAGATCTAATTCTCAAAATACAGATCCATAAACATATGTAATTTTTCCCATTTTATAGGTTATACACTGGAATATGTCTAATTATGTCCTTTTAATGTGTCTATTATGTCTTTTTATTCTGTTGAAGCTGTTCAGATAATAGTATAGAGGGGTTTCTGTTATACATCTATAGGAATGGTTTTAAATATGTCACATGTCCTAGCACATTAAGTCTCCAAACTACATTCAAACAGATGAGATTGCTATTCTTTTTACTTTTATTTTATAGACAGATGAGGAAATTGAGGCAGCCAACAAATTAAATAATGGACCCAAATTGGAAGACTTAGAAGTGAAAAATTCTATATTTGAACCCAGAGATCCTAAAAAATTGATATTCTGATGATTAGGTTTTTTTATACTTTTGGAATTTACTTTTTAACCCTTCCTTCCTTCCTTCTTTCCTCCTACAATTATTTAAGCTCCTACTCTGTACCAAAATGACATAATTATTTGTAAGCATATGGTTGTTACTTATGTAAACCTGGATGAGATTTCTAAGAGAATGAGCCTAGATAGGACAAGGAAAACCAAAGATAAGCCCTGGGGTTTTCAACATAAAGATGGAACCTAAGAGGCGAAACCAGAAGCTACAGGGCAGCAGCAGCCTCCAACAATGTAGCCAGAAAACCAGGAGTCTAAAGGGCCTGGAAACCTGGAGGAGAAAGCATTTCCAGGGCAAGTCTCTTTCGTCTCTCTGACTTTCTGAGGGAAAACTTGAACATATTTTCCAGTAACAATAAAAAATAATATCTTTCTCAAGTTCAGATAATATTTAAACTCTAATGGGAGATTAAATTTTCTAATGAATGTGTTTTGGATTCAGGGAACTATTATTAAGATTTATCTTTAAAGTTGTAAACTCCTTGTATGGTTTCTCTTCATAGAACCAACCCCAAGGTACCTAGGTTATTGTTAGCACGTGGAACTTAGTACATGAAGGTTCCTATGGAGGAGAGAAGGAAAAATGGCCTGATGAAAATGCTCCACTATCAGTCACACACCAAGGAGGAGAGGCTTCCTGCTATTGTTTAATGAATGGCCCGTTCCCCATTCCTGGTGTTTACCTTTGATGACTACAGCCCTCCAGTTTGCAGGGCCAGTTACAATGAAACGTTAAGATAAAGCCCTCTATGATCTAAACCTCCAACTCCATCCAGAATCAGTGACTTGCTAGAAAAGGAGAAAGAGTCCACAAAGCACTTCTGGTACTTCTCCACTAGAAGGCCTGGAGCCAGGCCAGACCGATAAAGGGTGGGGAGGAAACACGCTGCTCATAATAAAGTCCATGTGGAAGCCTTGTTTCCTAGAAACACAGACTGAATCATGGGAAATTCTAAGACTTCAGGTGATGCTCTGATACTAATTCACGCAGCATAGAGACACAGATACTTCCATGCATTTACCATGTGCACACATGCATGTATACACACACACACATCTGCCATGGCACACACAGGGGCATGCACACACACACACAAACACATACACAGAGAAAAGTGAACATTTCTCACCAGAAAAGTGAACATTTCAGTTTCATTGCATTTATCAGTTGTGCTTTTATTTTCTAAGGATTTAATACCCCCTGGAGGCACTACCCCTCAAGGGCTATCCAGTGTCTTGGAGACAGAACAATTTCCCCAGGAAGATGTCTTCAGATGTGAACCAAACAGTCCGTCTGGAGCACATACCTGTGACTACTTCCCTTGCTTGTCTCTCACCTTCCCTGCCCGAATCAGGCAAGGCCCAGGTATCCTGGCACTATGGGTGGTCTCTGCACACTAGAGTACACTGCTGTGCTCAAACTGGCCAATGCTGCACCAGTGTGCTCCTGTCAGTGTCCCAGTGTGGATCACAGTAAATCTCTGGCTTGCAGTTTTTCTCCCTCTTCTTTCTGACGAGCTAGCCTTGGTGCTTCCGTGCATAGCTTCCCAGGGAACATGATGGCCTTTCCTCTCCTCGTGGGGTCTGTAACAAACTCTTTACAATGACATTTTTCCCTTCTCTATTGATCTCAACGTACCTAAATAGTATGAATCCTATATTACAATACCTTTAGGCACGTTGTTTGGAACCTTTATTCCTATCAAGAATGGCTGAGTTGGCAACTGTCCAAGGAATGCAAGAATGTCAACAAAGGCAAAGAAGAGTATGAACTCTTACCTTTGGATGATAAGATCATGTAAGGAGACATGCATCAGTGCTCACTCCTACTGACAAAAGCAAAGGTACAGAAGTGACACAAACTATCCTGAGATAGCTCTTCTTAATGTGAACACCCTGTGAATTCAAGGCACTCAGGCTTCTCCGAGGCATCTGTGACTGCAGCATGACTTGGTTTTGCAAGGCTGTAAGCAGTGCCCACAAGTTCTTTGCTGCACTGATTCAAGAATTAACTGGCTAGGCTTTCTTTGGGATAAGTAGAAATATAGTAACCCTTCTAGGTAATTATGCCTTTTCTATTAAAGATAATGCTTTGCCAATTTAGGAAACAATTTAACTTAACTAGCCATAAATTGCTAAGTACTTATAGCAAAGTTTAAAGAAACACCAATATTTAGAAACAAATTAAAAGGCTTCTTGACTACTATGCAATTATTGTCAATAACTGCTTCATCTAACAGGAATGCTCCCAAGGGTCAACAAAAACCAGGCTTGTCCCGGTTTGTTGGAATTAGAGGGTCAACGGGACTTTGCTTTCTGAACAGAAAGAATATCAAACAATGTTCACTTTCCAGTGCAGTCATGAAATCAAGGGCTTGATCTCCACCCGGATGTAGGTTTGACCAGAAATTGTCCACTGCCCTCTCTGTGTGATCTTGGGCGATACGCCTTCCCTTTCTTAGCCCTAAGTTCCTTATCTATGAAATGGAGACAAAAATAGGACCTACTTCAAAGCACTGCTGTAAGATTTGAATAAGTTAATACATGTGCTTAGCACATTGCCTGGCTCTGCCGTTCTTCCCATAATTGTTGGCTACCAGTGTCTATCACGAAGAATCTTCTAGGTGATCCAAAGAAATGAGAATGGATATAACCACACGTTTTCTCAATTACGTCCACCGTACTTGTTTCTCACTTAGTGCTTAATTCTCAGTAGGACAAGCCTCGCTGTATTTCCATTCTCTACTCTGAAAGTTTGACTCAAAGGGAAAAATGTGTTACGATCTCATACATATTCAGTTGAATTCAACTTCCTTACACGTATTTAAAATCTTGTGAAGCTCTTTCAAAAACTAGAAATAAATTTATCTACTGACCCCATTCTTTCTTGATGCTTTAAGCCTGATGTTTAATGTGACTTTGGGGGGCCTGATTAATTAATTTAATTCCAGAATTATGCAGGTCACTGAAACCCAGTGTATTAAGCTGCTGTGTCTTACTCCCCACCTTAGGAACACTATGTACCATTGAAATAAAACAGGTTTTAAACAGACAGACACTGTGGTTTCCTTACTTCTTTCTCCAAATCCTCTAAAAATTACCATTGGTGTCACTCAAGTTGGGGAACTTAGTCATAGCTTCTAAGCCTTATGGATGTGTCCCAGAGAGAGCAAGGACAGAGGACAAGTCTACAACAGCTGCGAGAGGTTTTGTGGGTTTCATAGTGGTTAAGAACTGCTAACAGGAAGTATTACACAGGGACTTTGGCAGGAACAGATTAAAATCCAGAGGCTTTTGTTATGGGCTGAGTAGGGTATTATTCATAATTGTTATTTGATTTGGTCTTGTTCCCATCTTCTTTTTACCAGAAAGCTTTTTTCGCCTTGAAAAATCACACCATTGAAAGGTTCCCTATGTCTGTGATTATATGCTACATAACCTGGCAAATACCCCTCAAATAAAAGCCCAAAAGGCCAGTAAAATTTGCAGTAGCAGATGGCATTTTCACCACCTAACAGAGACAGTTTTTTACAGAGGTAAAAGAGGGATCCGCCCACTCTTGAGTGGTGCCAGGAAATGTCCATCATTCCCAGAATATTTCACTCATTTAGCTGACTTCATTAATCCCCAGAACATCCCACTAACATCACGAAAGCATCTGAACTCATCTGTCTGGCTCCTGCTTGTGTCGCAAGCCTTCTCTCACACCACTTCTAGGCCCTGTGCATCCTAAACTCTAGCCATTTGCACCTGTAATGCTCTGGCTTTCCCAGCTGACAAGCATTCCCTAGCAGTCAATAACACATAATAATAGGTAAATGTATTGATGCACTGATTTTAATCATGCATGTTTCAGTCTGTTGAGCCAAAAGGAGTCATTATGCTGCTGAGAGTAGCAGGCTGCCCAGCACTGGCTTTTCAACAGCATTTTGCTATTTTTCTAGTTCTGTGTGTGCTGTTTATAGGTATATCAGGCTTTCTTGCCACAAGAATGTTGTGCTACAGTCACAGGCCTCAGTCTCAGTGACCTGAGTCAATAAGCATTTATTTTGCTGCTGTGCCTGTGGGTCACTACTTGATTCCACCTGGACTTACTCTCCGGTCCTTGTCCATCTATCAGTTGTCCAGGAGTTCTTATCCAGGCCACTTGTGAGTCCCGGGTTGATAGGCTGTCAGCTGGTCTCCTACAGCCTTCACCAGTGCAACCAAGGAAACTCTGTTCTTCTCCACTTGTCTTTGACCCTCCTGCTGACCGACCAACCTGGATCCATTCCCACAGCAATGGCAGAACTGTCAGGGAAGCCAATAGTATGATCACCTGCATCTCTGCCTGCAACATACTTGATAACACCCCAGGGGCTAAACAGGTCACATGGCCATGCCTCCAGCTACAGTAAGGGATGTTGCAAAACTGTACGGCACAGGGCAAGGGGAGAGAAAAAGTGAAGAATTATGGTCATTTCTATCATTAGTCTGGTGCACCCAAGAAATGGGTTCCAGAGTGGTGATGTGAGAAGGCCTCCCTGCTAGTGCACTTGAGTTCTTGGAACGGAATCTTTACCTCCATTGTACTGTACGGGTGGTTCTTTCCCTCACTAATCATGTCACCTGCCTACCCCACCCAATACTGTGCCAGTTCCCAGGATACAGATACCGGACTAGTAAAAAACAGAGTCTCTGATTTTAAAAAGAACACAGGTTACTAGGACAACTGACATATTAGAACTGAGTTGGTGATACAAATGGGCAGTAGCATAGTGTTTAGCTCATGGTAAGAAGGTTCTGGGGATTGTGCTGAGATGCACCCCACTTAGCACTACATGGCACCAGTCAACACCAGTGTCATTACTCCTGGGTGGATGGCACTGATGAGTGGCAATCAATCCTCTGCTGCAGTGATTTGACCTTCACTGGCTCTCACTGGCTGACTTAGATCACAGCTGCCTCCCATTTTCAGAGAACTGTGGAAAGCATCGGTGAGTGGTAGGCCATGGGTACCATCCTCTTCTAGATCCTATGTACAGTGACACACGCATCAACCTCAACAATTGGATGAAAAACAACCCAAGCACAAAAGCAACAACAGCCAGGTCATTAATGTCCACTAGACTGCTTTTAAAATATGCCTTGGAACTTGGCCATGGGTTCAGTTTTACTCTCAGTTAAGAATACTAAAAAGTTGAAAAAGAAAGAATAGGAAAGGACATTGGAAGCTTGATGATGACCCGATATTCATTCCACAGGCACAAAGGTGTGTCTCTGCCATGGAGAGGAGGAAGCCACAAAGCTGGGAACAAAAGGGCAGTATGCGGCCATCAGGCATCGTAACAGAAAGACCCAATCCGCTGGTGGGAGAGAGTATTGGGGGAAAGGCTTCATCTGAGCATACAAAGTTAGAGTGTGGGGGGTTTCTTTCACAAGAACATAAGGAAGTGTCGTGGAGACGACAGAAGTGAGAAATGAGTTCAAGGAAATGAGTGAAGGGAGTTACAATCAAGAGACCTGAGCTTTGATTCTTGCCCAGAGCTGTGTTTCTTTGAATTTACCCTGATGTGAGTGTTGAACACACACATGAATGCATGCACACACACACGTGCCCCAGTGTTGGTTTGCCAGCTACCCTGCTGTAACTTAAGCACTTTGAACCTCATACTTTTCACCCAAAGTCTCTCCAAAGGAGGGTGGAGATAAGTGAGCCTCGAAGAGTGAAGAAGGTTTAGTTAGAGAGATGCTTCTCTCCATGCACAGAGAGGAGAAACAGCTTAGTTCAGAAAAGAACATCAACTTGGGGACCACATACATCTGCCTTCAGATACTGGATGGGCCAAAGAACTCCAGGTTACACTTCTGTTCCTCGCGTTCCTAATATAGTGACAGGGCTGATGCTGCCTATCTTGCAAAGGTGTTGTTAATATCAGAGAGGATGTGCTAATTACCAGATGCATATGTGTGTCCAATAGTCCCTTGCATGGACGTTAAATTGTGTTCCTATTTTTTTATTTTATTTATCTTATTTTTGCTTTGCAATAACTACTGGATTGCTTGAATAATTTCTGATTCCCATTTAGGAACTAAAAATGCCCATTTCCCATTCCCTTCTTTTTAAAAAATTTTTCTTCTCATCAACTTGCATAAGAAACACCCAGCTGATCAGTTTAGCACAGTTCTGGGTATGTGTGTGTATGACTAACTGAAGAGGATGGACCCGTCCTGAATGTGGGTAACATCAACCAATAGGCTTGTAGTCTGGATGGAATGAAAAGGGAAAGAGAAGGGAAGCCTGCCCTGTATTGCTTCTTCAGAGGAGCTCCAGTCTTCTCCATCACCTTTGGATCACAGACTCCTTCCAGCTTCCCAATATGAACTGACACTGGACTCTGCAGTGGGCTTCAGGCCTTTGATTTTTAACTGAATCCTCTGGCTCTTCGCATAGATAGCCCTTTTCCATTCTCCCAACCCTGACTGCAAGGGGCCTTAGTATCCCCACCTTGTAATTCCTTTATATATATCCTAAGTGTATAATATATATTTTTAAATTAAATCTATTCCTTTTGTGAATCCTAACTGAGACATCCACCTTGCATCAATATACTGTAACCTTGTGGACCTACCTTCCTTGAGGCCCAATCTTTCTGATTGTATATTTAAAAAAAAAAAGAAAAAAAACATACAGTAACTTGCTGTATTTTAAGGATGTTACTTAAATTACTTTTTCAACAAGTCAGGGTACAAAATAATCAATCAGTACATTATCATCACTATAAGAGATTCAGAAATTTCCAATTTCCAATTTTCCAGAAGCAATTATTAGAAGGACTCAGAAAGAATAAGTTGGACAGAACACTAGTAGGTAGAAAATATCTTTTCATTGAGCGTTGAATCCATTGTTTTCAGATTTTAAAAATCATACTAATATATTAGTGTTAAATAATGCACAGAGCTACATTCAGAGAGTGGAGCCAATAATCCTAGCTTGAGGTGTATGGTCCTCACTTCCTGGAGATCTAGGGGAATAATTTTCAGGACTCTTGGAGAAGATACCCATTCTTACGCCAAGGGCTGCTCTCACCTCATTCCTCACTCCCCTGGCCTTACGGTTCCAAGTCTAATCTCTCTCCTTTATAAGGCTTTGGATCCTGGGAAACTGAGTAGGACCCTCTTAGCCTTCCTAGTAAGGAACTCACTTGCAAAACCACCCCACACAAACAATACTTTCTATGGAGAGGGACCCTGACCCCAACTGGAATCTCATTTGTTTGGAATCCAGTTTGTTTCTAGTTAGTGTTTCCCATCATTGTGGTTTTCCTTATTCCCTTTGGATACATGGGAACTGAACGTCATAGCCTTTATGAAGGCAGTCTAGTGTAGAGATTGCGACGCTAGGATCTGGAACCAAAGGGCCTGATTTTCATGCTGGCTCTTTCATGTATGAGACTGTGACAGAACAGACAGAGACTTGTTGAACTGGTCCGAGTCCTAGTCCAGTGATCATGAAATGGAGCTCATCATAGTCCTTGTGCTAAAGTGTATTTTGAAAGTGAATGACTGCGACCACGTGGAGTATAGAAGCAAGCATTTAGTAAATGCTGGTGATACTTTGTCCATTCCCATACTCTCCCTGTGTCACGATTTTGTGCTCCACCAGCTCAGGATCTTATACAAGGTCTTTCTACTCTGCAGCCTGCAGGGAGCAAACACTCCGAGGAGCCTGCATTCCTGTGTGGTGATCAGAGGCAGAGCTCAGAGTGGGATAGTGCCATCCACCTGAGCACAGAATTATGGGGAGACGATGGTGCTCTCAGTTCGGTGGACTGTGATCGCCTCTCATTAGTCGTGGAGACTAGGAACGGCACTCAACTGCATTGCACCTCCGCTCTTCGTGTTGTAGGGGTTTTTTGACACTCAAATGAAATAATATCAATAATATTGAGTTACTTTAAGGTTTCTGCTTCTCACTCTACAAGGGAAACTCAAGCAGTCACTAAATATATATATATATATATATATATATATATATATATATTTTACACAGTTACTTTCTTTTCTGCTTATCTTACTTCTGTTCTCTTAGTCTTCATATTTACTGATCTAGTGTGCAGGTTCTGATTGGAAACTACATGAAAAGATTTTTAAAATTCCAATATGCATAACCAAAGTGTGACGGATTTCACTTCGGTTATTCCTGGTGTGCTAGGTTGCCAGCACTCCATAGAGCACTGTGTTTCCCTGGGTAAGAAGAGACAGTGATGGGTATGAATGCAAAACTGAGGAGAAATAAGCTCTAACCTCTAAATATTAAATGTATTTAAGACTCGGAAATAGTCTTGTATTCTGTGCAGGAGAACAGGGGCCCTTCAGTGACTTCCTTGTGTACATGAAGTTGGCTAATTAATTTCTGTCATTTATCTTAAAGGAAGGACAGTAACAAGGAAAGGGATCCAGTGTTTACTAGTTTCCAGGTACCAGACGGATACCTCATATATGCTGTCTCATTAAAACTTCAGAAGAAGCCCCTCACCCTGAAGGAGACAGTTGTACAGAATGAGGAAACTGAGGCTCAGGGAGGTTAAGTGTTATGCCACTGGTAAGTGAGAAGCTGAGATTTAAGCTCAATTTTATCTCAACCCAAAGCCTGAGTTCCCCGAATATGACAGCTTTGTATGGAGTAGCTAGTGTCACATGAAACACAGAGCCATGTTCTGAATTTCCCAAATCCTACAAAAGAACAGGAAATAAATGAAAAATGTACAGACTCCCAGGCCTCCACAGCAAGCAGGAAATCATTTCCCTATGGTTGATACTGCCAAAGAGCATTCTATAGAGCCTGCCTGCCGGGGTCCACTTTGGTGGGATGTCCCACAGCTCCTGCTCCTCCCCCAGAAATGCACAATTTACTGAGGGTCCAGTTTCTTTATGTATCATGGTTGGAATCTGTAACTAGGGGAAGGGCCTCTCTCAAGCCACATGCTCCAGATCTTCCAGCCTCTGGATCTACAATTTTGCCTTTGCAATTTTTTGATAGTATTTCAATGGAAAATAACCCTCCCACAGCCTATTGGCAGATTCTGTCCTCCAGCACCATGCTAGGGATAAAGGCTTCTCTGTGCATAACATTGACATTTCCAAAGGAACTCATGGGCCCCATGACTCTTCTAAGGGCTCCCTGTGCTACGAAAGCCACTGCAAGGGAGAGGGAGGGTGTGAGCTTCTTTGTGGCCGTGACACTTCATATATGGCACTTGGAAGATGTGAAGACTGGAAAGCGAGTTGCCCTTATGGCTTAGGTCACTGGTGCCCAAGCCAGAGCCTTCCTGAAACAGTCTCTTCTCACGCTGCCATGGTCCCTGTGTGTAAGGGAAGGGTGAGACACAGGGCTCAGCTTCAAATTACCACCTCCCATGTCAGCTTCTCATGGCTATGTGTGTCTCTAACAGCTTCTTCCCGTGAGGAGACCAGGACAGCAGATGTTGACCAAGGGCCTTTCCCACCCAGAGGGCCCTGGAAACTGGGGTGATCACATGGATGATTTCTCCTGCAGTGGGAAAGAGTTCACTTCTTACAACACAACCACCAATACCAGGTGCTTGATCTAAATCCTATAGCCCTTGGAGGTAATAGCATACAAGCCCTTTCAGGCTTGAGAAATGAAAGTGTCTTAGAGTGAATTTGCTAGTTAGGGTGAACTGATGCACAGTTAAGTAATCTTCCTGCTCCACCACTCAGACATCACACCTTCTCTTGCTCTTATTCTGTCACTTGTTTAGGAACTAATTTAATAAACACGCTATACACATAGTACTGAGTGCTGAGGCAGAGCTAGCAAGGCCGACTACCTTCTCACTGGGGTGACACAATCTTGCAAAGAATAGTGCAGAGTGCTGAAGCACTGCATGTTGAATGCTTATGAACACACAGCAAGGACACAAACCAGTCCTGAAGAGATGCACAGAGTCACAGAACAATTCTCTGAATAAATCAGGCCTGAAGGATGAATATGAGTAAGTGAGGTTAAGATGAGCAGTGTGAGGAAAGGGAAACACTCCCAGACTCTAGGAGAAGCACATGCAGCAGCCCCAAGCCATAAAAGGGCTTCTGGTGTTCAAAGACCTGGAAGAAGTTTAATTGGATTGAAGTATCTCCTGATTGCTCTAAATCACATCAGTTTCCTAGTACATGTTGGCTACTTTTCTTCCTCATTGGACAAATAAAACAGATTGTGTCAGAGTACATTTCATGAATGAGCACGCACTTTTACCAGGAGGGGCCTTCATGTGAACAGCACCCAAGAGTGGGGAAAGGAGAGGCACAGAGGCCCATGATGCTTCCCCTCAAGTTGCTGCAAAGGGGAAGGAAATAAAGGCAAGCTCCCCATCTCCACCCCCATTTATCCTCATTATTTTATCCACCACTTTGGCCTGTTGTTCTTTCTCTGACTCTCAAATTAATCACATTTAAAGGCAATACCTACCAATCTATCCATCAATCTATCAGTCAATCAATCTATCTATCATCTGTCATCTATCTCCATATACCATAGGAGATCCTAGGTGACAGGCCGCCCCCTAAGCCCTACCAAGATGCTAACTGTTCTCTCTAGCAAGTTCTCTGGATTTTGTGGATCACGACATGTCAATATTGACAAATGTTATCCTTGGGTCCCAGTGAAAGGGTAATGCATAGAATTCACTTCCATTAACCCAACTCTATCTTAGAAGAGGACTGATGGGGAGACAGTTAGCCTGGAGTGTACATCTATGCTGTGACAGCCGCATCACGTTTAATATTAGGAGGCAAATGTAACAATCCCATTTGCAGAGAGAAAAATGAGGATCTGAAATTTACATGCCTTGCTTATAATGTCACACAGTAAAAACAAGAGTGAGCAATGGAGCCCAAGCTTTATTCTGAAGCTCATATTTGGCTTCAGAACAAAGCACCTTTGAAGGTGTTTTCTGAGTGTGACTCTCCCAAGTCTTGGTACCTGGCTACATGTGTGCTTCTCCCTTCCCCGTAGATTTGTCATGAGGTGAGCTGCCAGCACCAGATCTGAAACCCAGGTATACGAAATGGATCCAGTGATGTTTCAGTACCTAATCCAGATAGACTGATCCTTAACTCTCAAAAGAGGAATATATGGTGAAAATTTCCTGGCTGGGTAATCTGATTTTCAGGGCAACAAGACATTTTAGGAAAAGGGGAGAAAAGATTTTACTTTCAATAATACACTTACTCATATGATAAATTCCTTTAGAGAAGAAAAACAAAATTAGCACCAAATGATTGGATTCCATAGGGAGATAAATCCCTTTTGTTCTCATGAACCATCTTGGTGAAATAGCAAGAGTGAGTCTCAGACTTGGCCGAACTTGGCCTTTCATCTGGCCTGTGCTTTTTCCCAGATGAGTCATGTGGGTGCATTACTGAACCCTTGCCGATCTTCTGTTTTCCCTCTTATGCACGATAAAAATATCAAAATGAGACAACATAAATTTTAAAAAACACACAGCAGGATAAGAGGCGCTCAACACATGATCGAGCTATCCTTCTACTTCCCATTACTCATTGGTACTCAGCAGTCTATACTGCTTCATCACCTGACTGGGACAATTTCCATGTTACACTACCCAGCTCTTGCATGTTATCATTTGCAAAGAATGTTTAAGTTATTCAATCATGTTATTCAGTCATTACAACCATTTGCTATAGGTACATTGTGTTGGCCCAATTATGTAAATGGGACAACTAAAGGTCATGACAATATGATAACCTGAGAACAAGAACTCTGGGTCCCAGATGCCTGGGTTCAAATTCACAGCTTTTGCTGTGACCTTCAGGGACTTTTATAATCACTTTGTGGCTGGGTTTACTCATCTTTGATACAGAAGAATAATGAGATCTATTTCACAATATCATAAGGCCAAAACAGGTTAATGTCATTGTGCGCTTAGTAAGAACTCAATTAATGTTATTCATTATTTTTCTCTGCAAAGCATAGTTGCCTTGTAGGTGGTTGGTGGGAAGAAATAAGCCAATACATGAGTTAATATGAGTATTTAGACACACCTCGCACATAGTAGGACTTAGGGGGTATTTCCTACTATTATTGGCCAAGACAAGTCAGTTGCTAAGTTGGAAACCTGGTGTTAAGATGAGTCCTTGGGAAGTAAATGCACTATGGGTGAGGAGCGAGGTGACAGAGGACACTTACAGTGAAAGTCCTACTATGTGCAGGCACTGTGTAGGTTTGCCAATGCTGTTCTTCCAGCAACATGAAAAGAGAGACAGGCGTTAACAGGAATTTTGGAGGTTCAAACCCATTTTCCCCAGAGTTCCTAAATCTTAGTGAGAAAAGATAGGTTTCTACCTAACTTCCTGTGATAAAAATCCATGAGGGGAGACTAGTGAACCATTACCCCTCCTGAGTCCCTTATTCAGTAACCCTCCTTACAACTACTGAGCCTGGCTGCCATCTGCAGCTTTCTCCAGGCTGCCTGAAGCGACAAGGGAAAAATCACAAGAGGCTTTTCCATATGAACGCCAACTTTCACTCGGACTTCAGCACAGTTGGAAGACAAACCTCCTGCCCTGTACCTGGAGACTTCATTTGGTGAACCCCAAGCAGAGGCTACAAGCTAAGCAGAGGAAGCCCCAGAGTCCAAGGTGGTTTTGTCAGAAGGAATCTATGGAAGTCAACGTTTTGTTGCTTTTGACAGAGAGCCTAATTAGTCTTTAACTCTTTAACCACAACATTATCTTAAAGTACAGAGAAGAAATTAACCACCAGCACTCAGAGCCACATGGAAGAAATTAAAGTAATGTCCTCCTTCACTAATCCTCTTTCAGGGCACACTAGTAAATATGCATTATATTTAACAAGCCTGTTCCCCTGGAGCTAAGCATGGGTTTCAGTAAAGATAAATAACCTCTAATGTGTCTCAGGATGCTGCCCTGGAATCACAAACAGAAAGTCCTGTGCCCTCCAACCCCAGCTGAATGTACAGCCAGATGACCAGGAAAGGGGTCAGTAAGTAGGGTCTGAGGGTCAGCGTGTCACCGAGGACTTATAATTCAACTTTACCTGCAGGACAGAAGAGTGATGAACATGTCCTGGATCAGACTCTTCCAGTTTTGGTACTGGTTGTGCACAGGAGCAGAGCGATGACGTTTCTCAGCCATAGAGGAGGTGACATTACTGACTCTCCTGACTTCCCTGTCACCCATGATCCCCACATTGGATGGTTGCAATATGGAACTGGCATTTAGTACACTAGATATATATTTATTTGTCATGCATGAACTTTATTTGTATATATTTATATCACTTATTCATATATAGACATAAATATATAGAAATAGTAATATATAAACTTACACATGAATATAAATTCATATGGATAAATATAAAATAAACATGTATGTACATATACATAACCATACATAAATACATGTAAGTATATCTTTACATAAAGAAAATATACATGCATACCTTTCCTTAAATGTGAAAAGGGTGTAGAAGCTAGTGGGAGATTTTTGTAGCTTCTTGAGGTCACTATTTGCCAGATCAATGAAAGTGCACTTGGAGAAAAATCATCTAAATCCAAGTGTTCTCAAATATCACCTTCAAAGGCCTGGGTTTCTGCAGTGAAGTTGCCAGTGATATATGTATTTAGATATACTTGCATCTAAATTTGTAACCCTATGTCATATACTAGCTTTGTGCCCTTGAGCAAGCTGTCTGGATAATGGGAACAGTCATAGTAACTACTAGATATGTCAAGATCTTTTATGAGTTGGTGCAGGTAAAATATCTAACACAGAAGTAGGAATACAGCAACAGTAAATAATGTTTTACTAACCAATGCTAAGTATTACTGTGTTTCTCTCTCATATATATAACACTATAATGAAATATTAGTACCCAGTAAAGATTATGTTTTTACACAATTCTTCCACCTTCCTAAAGGACTTTCTAATCTGATATATTTTTTTTTATTTACATAATCTGATATGCTCAGTGCATAGGGGAAGGCGTTCAAGTCCAGAAGGGATATGTTTGTGTCAGGGTCACAGAGAGGTTGTGGTCTATTAGAAAAAGGAAGATTTCAGGAAAAATTGGGGATGTTTGGTTTAAGATATTGCTTAAGGGGTTATTGAATAAAAGGAATGTAATTTACTCCCCATATTGACACTGCTGCTCCAACTTTCCCCCCAACTCAAACACTGAAGTGTAAGGACACACAAGCCCCATGTACAAACTCATGCTCACACACACACATTCACTCAGCAAATGCATCCACTCGCTCAGTCACTGTAGAAACACACATGGACACACAGTCTCTGAAACACAGCCAAGGGTAACCTGTTGAATTTTTCATTTCCACCATATACTCTGGAAACTTCCAGGCATATCAGTCATCAGAACCTATCTTCTTTTGGGTTGTGAATCAGTCCTGTCAAACGAACCAGAGTGGCCAGAGAAGCTTTCTTCCCTCATTCTTTGCCTTACCCAGCTACTGAGGTCTCACTCTGCAAGCTGTTAGCAAGTATTATCTCTTCTAATAATCACAACACCTGATCGAGTTGCCAGAGCCATTTAACACTTTTTCTTTGGACAGATGTTAAGCGAACTGCCCAAAACTCAGGACTATTGGTTGGCAGCACCAGAATTTAGGATGAAAAACTAGGCCTGTATCATGCTAAAGTGCATGCTGTGTTCCAGGATTTCTTAAACAGCACAGAGAAGGGAGGGGGATCCCAATTCATTAATTTCTTGAAGCTCAATTGACTGGACTTCACATGGGATCTAAAATAGTTGAAACAGAAAAAAAGAGAAAGCAATGAGTGTAAGTGGAGTTTTGTAAAATTTACCTAAATATGCATGTGTTTGTGTACTCCGGAGAGCCATGTAAAATCAGTTTTGTGCTGTAGGTCTTGACGAGAAAGAGTTTGAAAACAAGACCCCTGTATTCTATAGCCGGTCAATCCAGTCATTCCGCACAAGAGCTTTGCTGGCGACTTCCAGCCTGAATAAATTGCTTCTGCATGTGAATTCCCTGAGAGCGGAGAGCAATCCTGTTTTATTACCCTAATCAAATTGTACTTTGGTTTCTTCCTCAAAGGGTGTCTAGGCATGTGTGGACCCCTTCCTCCTGTGCCTTTCATCTCTGCCTCTGCAGGCCTAGAGAAGAAACTGGGAGAGAACAGACAGCCAATCGGGGGGATTGCTTTGGATCAGATGGAATTGAAAGCTGGTTTACTTGAAATTACTCTAGCTTTTGCATCCGGTAGATTTTTTTCTTTTATAGTCTACCTCAAGATAATTTTATTTGTCCTTAGTACACAAAGCAAGGACAAGTAAAAGAAGAAAAAAGGAAGAAAACAGAAGGCAGAAGAGAGAAAAAAATAGCATGCAAAATTGTGTGTGTGTGTGTGTGCATGTGGCAATGGTAGAGATTGTGTATGCCACCACTGACATACACGCCCCATGCTCAAAATTATTAATTTGAATACAACTCTGAAAAGAAGGAAAAATAGTACTCTTTATTATAAAGTTTTTATGTAAATGATATAATAATACACTACACCCAGATGATCACAGGTCCATAAAGCATGGGAGCTGCTAATTACTAGCTGAGCAGAGTGTAATTGGTTTTATCCATAGGAAGGAAGGAGAGCAACAGAGGAGAAGGAATGAGAACTTCCCCCGCTTCCGGAAGCACCGAAGCAAGCCAGCACTGCCTTCTGAGGCTAGAGAAGGTCAGACTGAATGTTTTTGGCTGTTTATATTGTGTTATTGCTTTTCATTTTTGCAAGCCCTTTTTGGAAGGGAAGCAGAGATACTGAGTTCTGAGAGTTTGTTCTCCCAAAGAGGAAGTGCAGCAGACACTAATAGAGCTAGAAATGCTTTGGACCATATTTTCCCTTGCTCCTTTGTAAGAGAAATGCATTTGAGTGACTGGGCACATCTCAAATAAACAACCTAACTTTGGAATCAGTGTTGACAAGCTGGGGCATCGGAAAACACAGGATTTTCCCACTTGGTTGCTGTCATAATCCACAGGGATGATATATACACTTCTCAGAGAAAGTCACTGTATGGGGTTTTCTATTTTATATTGTCTATCAATACTTTTATTGCTCTATTGTCTTACTACCTGTCTTTATTTTTTAAACATCTCTTATCCTACTCTCCAATTTAGATCTGCATGTCTGGTCAGAACATAGAGCATAAAATGGTTACAGGACAGAGTCCACATTCAGGATGGGTTGGAGCTTGGGTACATCCCATGATTCTTTATGAAATACTATCAGGCACGAAGAAATAGATACTTCCTGAATTATGTTCACAGGTAGAGAATTAAGTTGAAGAAAACACTAAATGAAATATTAAGTAGAAAGCATTTCCATTCAAGTTTAAAATTCTTCATTATCTTAACCCACTGACTTCACTTCAATACAGAACATACTTGTTTAACTTACATTATTTCTTTGATAAGAAAAATATACTGATCTGAATTGAACTTGACTAGTCCTAATTCAGACTGAGCCTTCTCCTTTTCATCTTGACCATTGCTTTCTTGGTTCTGTTTCTGTCACCTAATTATATGAGCCCTTTAAAGCAGAGTGGTTTCTCTAGTGGCAGAAGGAAAAGTTGAAGAGACTGAAGCATGAGAAGAATTTGACACATTATTGTGGGTGTTGAAGAGAAAGGACCATACACAAGGACTTGGTAATGGCGAGCTGCTGAGAGAGACCCCTATCTGAGAGCCAACAAAGAAGACCTCAGTCTAATAGCTACAAAAATGATTTTGCCAATGACAGTTGTGCCTTGGAAGAGGAGCTCAAGGTTCTGATGATTCTAGATGAAATCTCTGTGATATAAAAGGCCCTCTGTATTCTAAGGGAGGGAGGGTCATGGGTCTACTCAGTCAGTGCTTATGAGAGTAGCGTAAAGCTGGCATGGTGGCATTTTGTCCTGAAACCTGAGCAGACCCTTTGTCAAAACAAAATAAGAAAAGGGCTGGGGACGTAGCTTAGCGGGAAAGCCCTGGGTTCAGTCTCCAAGAATGGAAAGAAAAATCAATAGGATAGCATGGAATATGTAAGAGAAACAGGAAATCCTCAGGTTATGGTTAGGACATTCAACAACAGTCTTTAAAGAATCCTTTAGGAAACTGGGCTATACATGCTAGAGATATAGAAGGATCCTAATTGTACTCATGTCACCTTTGTCTTCTGTTTTAACCCTCTCATTTACCCACAGGAAATGTTTACCGAGAGACACAGTGCCCTGTGTTCTCATTGGATCTCAGAGCCTAGTATGTAATGATGCAAAAGTTATAATGGATTTCTCATAGTACCTCAAACTTGCCATACATGGGCAGTTCTCGCTGCTTCTGTGTATATTGCTCACTTAGTTCAGGCTGCAGTGCACATTCTTTTTTCGCCCTTTAATAAGCAGTCAGAACACAAAGTGGGCAATCAAAGTTCTGCTTATGAAGAAATGTAAACTAGTCTTTAAAACCTTTCCTGTACCCTCCCTTCCTCCATACTCAAGTCCCTACCTCTGTGTCTGGACAACTGGCAGCCAGACTTTGTGCCCCTGTTGTAGCATTTTGTCACTGAACTATTATTGCCCATTTTCTCACCATATTGGAAAAGAGATTGCCTTTCTCTGGTTCCCTGCTTCTAGATACACCACACATGCTAGATACTTGAGAATATACCTCCAGAAGTATATATACGTGCATAATCACATATGCCGTGCATATTAAATGTGCTTATATAATCACATCTACATCATTACATTATATAATTCATATAGAATTATAATTCACCATGAACATGATTGTTTATTTATGACTTAGTGTTACATATATTTATGTAAGATATATATATGTATAATCATAGAAAAAAGCAAACATAATAAAATAATTAAACTATATCTACAAAGGGACAGAACTCTGGAATGCTCTAATACACTAGAAATGTGTAGGCTTAATTCCCAGCAGAGTCCACGGCTACATTAGCTGCCTCTTTTGCCCAATGAGAACACAGAAGGAGCTAGGCCAAGCACAGGCTTTGGAACAGGGCTCTGCTAGACTGGCTTTGCAAGAAGCCTCCAATCAAGGTGGACAGCGCTGGGGTCTTAGGGTATGTCATGAATTTCCCTTCCCTGCTAGTCACCAGTCCACAGTAAGAATAATTGGGGACCATTGTGGTCTCCTCACCTTTCATGTGCTTAGGGGAAGGATTTTCAGGCCCTAATGAAGCCTTTTCTTCATCTTTCTTTCCATGGGAAATTTAAACAAGAGAACAGGTTATGGAGGGAATGGGCACCCAAGACCAGAGTCTTGTGATGATTGTTGCCCCTGGACGCATGGCTGGGCCTGGGCTTCCTCAGAGCCTGTCCCTCACCGGCAGAGCAAGGGGCTCCCAGATCACTAGCAAGGCAGAAAACACATCTTTCTGTTTTGGCCTTTACAGCTGATGCTGTATTGAGAACGGAATTATCTCACTTATATGGAAAGTAAAATAAGACATGTCTTCAAACAGCAAGTCTGACATCAGACTGTGCAGTGCAGATGAATTCTCTTCAACTGGAGGAGCAGTAAAGAAGCTAGACTCACCAAACTCTTGTATACAATATTTTATTGTATATTGATTTTCCATAATTTTTTCAAAAATATACATTGTGCTGAAAACATGCATGTGCACTTTTTCTCTTCATTGTCCATGATTGTGTATTTTATTTAAAATTCAACTTATTTTAAAAGGGAATTGAAGAGGTATTTACAATGTCTATAGCAGCACAATATTTAAAATAAATGAATAAATAAAGCAAAGGGGAATGAAAATAGAAGTAATAAATTCTGAAACCAGACGTATGATTCATATATAGAATATACACTGATGGCTTCAAACATTTACAGAAAAATAGATGTCTCTGAGTCTGAGTTTCCTAGCAGTCAACAGAAAGAGGACCCAGGATAAGTATGAAAATAAGACACTTTATTAGCTAAAAGAATCCACTGCCAGAAGAACCACAGCTGTTCCTGATACGGAAATGTGAGGATAATGTCTCCCGGAGGAGAAGTCTCCTGACTTCCTATCCGCGTCGGGTTTCTGCAGGAAAACCTCCACACTAAATAGAAGAAAGCATACTTACTCTTTCTTCTCATGTTTCATCAAGCCCAGGAAATAGTGAGATATAAAAAGAATATTTTAGCTGGGCCTAATGGTGCATGTTTGTAATCCCAGGACTCTGAGAGACTGACGCAGAATTCCAAGTTCGAGCCCAGCCTGAGAAACAGCAACTTAGTGAGACACTGTCTCAAAATAAAAAATAAAGATGAGCTAAGAATGTAGCTCAGTGGGAAAGCCCTGGGTTCAGTGACTAATATGAAGAAAAGGAGGAGGGATATTTTTTCTCAAGTAGTTGACTGTGACAGTGCCTGGTTCTTTTAAATGTTGATTTAGGGGGTAGGGATATTGCTCAATGGTAGTGTGCTTTCCTAGCATACATGAAGCCCTGAGTTCAATCCCCAGCACCACAAACAAAAACAAGTTAATAGAACTTGTTGAGGCAAAAAGAGTTTAAAAAATGAAAAAATAAATGTTTATTTGTATGACTGGCACCATAGGCCAGTTTCATTTAGCTTTATGAACTTCCTTTTCTGTGGCTGAAAATATTGCACAAATAAATTACTTCTTCTGACCTCATTCTTTCTCAGATTCAAATATCATGAGAATCCTAGGACAATGACCAAATTTGGAAACAATCATTTTGCAATATCTAAGATATAATCTCTGGAATAGATGACCCTCTAAACTTCGTGTAATTCATACTGTCTATGAGGTTGAATGTTTTTTTTAAATTGGCAAGAAATTAAATAAGCAGAGCAAGAACTGTGTTTTGAGACTGAAATTGAATGGGATATCCTTAGACAGTTTCACAGTTTACATAGCACAGACAGAGAGAAATGACAGAGATGATCCCACTGGCCAGCCTGTTCCAGTGTCAGCATCAGTCATCTGTGATAATTTTCATGTTATTTAGAAAAGTACAAGCTTTTGGTATCAGAGAAAACTTAAGTGACTTCTCAGATAACAGCTATGTGGCCTTCAGCAATTTGTTTAATCTCTATCTGTGACAATATATGTTTGTTAAGAAGATTAAATAACAGAATCAAAGATCTAAATGTTAAAACAAAAACAATCTCCTGGAAGATAAAATAGGTCAAACTCTTGAAGATACAGGCATAAGCAAGGACCTTCTGAACTGAACCCCAATGGCACAAGAAATAACATGAAAAATAAACAAATGGAATTGTATCAAATTTTAAAACTTCTGCACAGCAAAAGAAATAACCAACAGAGTGAAGAGACAATGTACAGAATGAGAAAAAAATTTTTTCCAGCTATTCCTCAAACAGAACTAGTATTGAGAATAAATAAAGAGTACAAAAAGTTAGACCTCCCAAAATAAAAGAACCAACCAAAAATGTGCAACTAAAACCATAAAGACTTCTTAGAAGAAGTACAAATGGCCAATAAACACATGAAAAAAATGTTTAATATCTCTGACCATTAGAAAAATGAAAATTCAAACAACACTGAGATTCCTTCTTACACTAGAAAGAAAGGCTGTCATTAAGAAATTAAATAACAAATGCTGGCGAGGCTGTGAGGGGAAAGGAACCTTTCCATATTGTTGGTAGGAATGTAAACTAATACAACCACTATGGAAATCAGTATGGAGATTTCTCAAAAATAAAACTAGAAATTCCATTTGATCAAACCATCCCCCTTCTAGGGTTAAAGATATCATGTTCACTGATACACCCATACTCATGTACATAGCAGCATAATTCACAGTAGCTAAATCTTAGAAACAGCCTATATGTCCATCAATGGATGAATGGATAAAGATAATATGGTATTTATAAATAATGAAGTACTATTCTGCCATAAAGAAGGAGAAAGTAGAGTCATTTGTAGGCAAATGGATGCAGCATGAGATCATAATATTAAGCGAAATAAATCAGACACATAGCTTAAATTATCATACTATTTCTCTTATATGAGAACCCAAAATATAAATAAGGACCAAAATAAAAGATAAATAATAGGAAATAGGAAGATAAATCTTTTGCAAAGTGGAGGGGGACAGGAGATGGGGTGTGGGGGGTTAGGGGAGAGGAAGTAGATAGAAAAAAGAATTAGGAGGTGTATGTACATATACTAACTCCCTACAAGGAATATGATTATTATGCACTGCAGCATGCACTAATAAAACATGAAAACTGAAAAACGACTAAGAGCAGAAGTACCTAGTGGTTTAAATAAAGGACATTCTCAGGAAATACTTGTTTTCTTCTTCTTTAGAAGTGTTATCCTTATAAATAACAAATTCATACACATTTAAGAGGTTCTTTGTCTAAACACATTATCCAAAGTTTCTTATAAGAAGCTAGAAAATTATAAAGATAAGCATACCTATAAACAAAGAGAAACTCTGCTTTTTTATGGTACAGATACATCATTTTAGCTTCAGGAAGTGTAGTCCATGTTCATTCTTGGAAACGTCTCCTGAATAAGAATATGCCATAGAGACATTTTGACCTGAGCGATATCATTTTCAGCAGAACAAAGATGTTTATGTGCTGTGTAGTGTTTTGGCATTTGATGCTGGGAGCAAAGTTTAAGGGGCTGGAATATACATGAAAACCCTAACTTCATTTAGCAGAGTCTCCTTTGAAAAGGTAAACTCGATACACTCTTGAATTTCATGCCAGTGGGTGTAGTTAAGATGGCATCTTGGAATGGAACACATTTAAAATCTGCTCCCTAGAGTGGAAAAATGGGGCTTGAAGCTCCTGTTTTTCCTCTTGTTTCTTTTCTTTGGCCTTTTTCACAGATAAA
Organism: Heterocephalus glaber; assembly: GCF_000247695.1. Next base: position 26,860,428 of record NW_004624735.1, read on the forward strand.
AATGTTTGTTGGTGAAAAAAAAAATTCAAGAAGATTCTTGCTTAAAATAAGATAAATTTACAGTAAGATTATGAAATGAAAAATGTTGTAAGAATAAAAATCAATTTCATTGGAAATCAAAGACTCTTAAAGCACCTTCTTTTATTAAAAGCAATGAAATCAGTATAATTGTAAAAAATTATAACAGCCAGTTCTGTCTTACAGTGCTGAAACTTGTAGCTTGACTATATCATTGAAAACTGTACAATTTTTAGCCAACCTGTAGGCAGTGGATATTAAGGGCTAAAAAACCATTCATTCCCTTTGACCCAATAATTTTGAATTTAGGAATTAATTTTACTTACTTATTTGAGAGAATGCTAGCTGGGAACCTCAGTTGGGCATTTGATCTTCAAAGACTAATAGGGCAAAAACTCTGTTTAAAAAAGTTTACAGTCTCCTGAGGGAATTTACTTTAAAAAACAATTTAGCAGAACTAAATGACATAGATAAGAAATTTTCACTATAGTACTGCAGAAGTGAAAAATATTATGCTTAGCAAATATTCAGCAACAAGAGGCTAATTAGATCTGTCAGCTCGCTGGAGAGAATATAAATGTATAAAGCATGGCAACTGGGGGCACTGGGGACCTGCTGTTGGAAGTTATAGCCCTCACCAGTACTGTCTCAAAGCTGTTCCTCCACCACTTCAAAGCTGCTCCTCCACCTCTTTGAAGATGTTCCTCCACCTCTCTGAAGCTGTTCCTCCACCTCTCTGAAGCAAACAGCTCTGCTTCATGGTGCCCTTCTGCCCTGATGCTTTTGCCTTGCCACGGGTCCACAGCAATGGAGTAGACCAACCATGGACTGAAACCTCGAAAACCAAGAAAGTAAGTACATCTTTAGTCTTTAAAGTCATTTATTTCATACATTTTGTCACAGTATAGAAGCTTACTAACACAGGCCCCCTAGATTATCTGTCAAAGACAAAAATTACAAATATTAAGCTCATACATACTACCCTGTGTTAGTATACTTTCATTGTAATGAGTGCCTTTAAAGACAGAGATTTGCCATTATCTTTGATTTAGTCTGTGTTCTTAATATAGTTTCTGCCACACACACACAAAACTTTTCCTTTAAATGTTGCCTAAGGAAAATAAATGGGAGGTAAGAAGGAAAGAAGGAATAAAAGAAGGAAAGCAAAAAGAGGGAGGCAGGGAGGGAGGCAAGAGAAAACAGAAGGAAGGGAGGAGGGAGCAAGAAGGAGAAGAATGAAGAGGCCAGCCTGAAAGAGGGACAAACGTGACGTTCTCCTGGCTTTGGTGTGCATGGGAGAAGACAGTGGCGACCAACAATGGTGCAGCTGAAGGAAACTGGAAACGCTGTTTTGTCTCAGACCGCACAGATGCTGCAGGCTGGGTGGTCAATATCACACTGTAGGGAAAGCTTCAAAGATAAATGACCTAAACCCCTATCGTTCCTCAATAGTTGGTCAGGGAAATCCATGAAATTGTTTTTCATGTGTGCACAGATCCGCAAGTGAGAGAGTTTATCATTGGAAAAACTTGTCAGAGTATAAAACAGATCCCTTTTCTTATTTCCAGGAACCCAGTCTGAAGTCCTCTTATCTCCACCCAGTGGGATTAAGACAGCAGAAGCCTGACTCTTGCCTTTTCCTGTCCTCACGAGGGGGCCTGGCGTGGCCGGCAGCAGCTGTTGTGTCCTCCCCCGCCCCGGCTTCCCTGGACAGCACCTCACCCCCTACAGCAAACTGGGATGAGTTACCTTGCTGTCTTCACCTCCATGCAGCTGTGACGGAAGCACAGCACTGCTGTCAGCTGCTGTGCCCCTCCCTGCCCTAATTGCCACTTGAGATGCTGCTGCCTTCTCTTGAAGAATCGGGGTGGCACCCTAACATGCACAAGATCATGGAAGGACAGATGTGGGCCCCATTTCCCTAAAGCCCAATTAGCTGTGATGAACCCAGCTAGGCTTTCCGGAAAAATTCCTTGGTTTCAGCTTTGCCACTTTTCCCAAAGACACAATAGCTGTCAATCAAACAGCTGCAGTTGCCCCTCACTAAGTCACAGCCAGTACAGCTGGAGCTATGATGGAGCCCTGCATCCATTTGAACCAATCGCAGACCTGTTATTGGACTAATCAATAGGCCTGAATTTGAACCAGTCATGAGCCTATAGGTAGACTAATCACAGACCTGCAGCTGCTATAAGCACACTCCCTACATGCTTGCCGGTTTAGTCTGGAAGAGCTCCCTACAGTGTAATGAGCATGGTGTGCTGTAGCAAGGTGCTATTACAATAAAGACTCGAATAAAATAGATTTTCCAAGTTCCTGTAAATCTACTCTGGACTGTTATCGTGAGTAGTGTGGACAGAGCGGTCATCTAAAAACAAAAACAGCAAAACCAAACAATAACAACAACAAATAAACACTAGGGGCTGCTACCCTGAAGAACTCCACAGACCAGCAGCCAATGAGACCAGCACCCAGAAGAGTCGACCTATGGCATCCAGCAAAGACTGGGGCCGGACCCCAGTGGCCTGCAGAGGTATCCAGCATTATCCAGCGTCGTCTGGTGACCCCAGGTCTGCTGGCCGCAGAGCCACACTCTGCCGATTTATGCTTTTCATCTGAATCAAGCAAAGGAAGCGTTAACTGACTGACAGCAGAGTGACTGCACCTTTATTCTCAAATCCCTTTCAACTTACTTCTTACATAAATTCTCCACTCAATTCCAACCTTTCCATGGCTGGCTCAAAATTTTTCTTCCCGTTATCTAGTAGTGCTCTCCCATCGTCTCAACAGCAACAAAGCTTCACAGCCTTCCATTACCTCCTGAACTCCTAACCATATTTAAAAGTCAGCCAAACATGGTGGGGCATATGGGTAATCTCAGCACTCTGGGAGACTGAGACAGGAGGACTGCAAGTTTGAGCTCAGTCTGGGCAACTTAGTGAGACTCTCAGAATATAAAATAAGAAAGGGCTGAGAGTGAAACTAAGTTTAAAAAAAGCCATGGGTTCAAGAAAGGAAGAGAGAGGGAGAAGGAAAAAGAGAGGAAGAGAACAAAAGAATGCTCATTTCCACCATCTGTCATTTGTGGAGGAACCGTCGACCTGGAGTGCCAGCCCCAGAGCCCCTTCACCCTTGGATATCTAGCGAATTCATACTCTTTCATCAACACCACACTCAACCTGAATTTTCACTGAAAGGCCTTCTTTAATTTCCCAGCAGATTATTTCCCTTTCCTCTTCAGGGTATTCATAGTGCTTTGCTTAATACATGTGCTTTTGAATAAACAAATGGAAAGATGAATGGATAAGGAAATAAAACAAGGGAGTTCAACCTTGAGATCAGAAACTTGGCCATTTATTTGGTAGTGAAGAAGTACTTTATTAAAAGTTTTCATGAGAATAAAAACACTGCAAATCCAAGTTTTTATTTCAGATACATTTTTTTTTTTGGAAGGAACATGAACTAGAATAAAAACAAATTTTGAAAGGAACTAACTGCTCAGGAATGCATACAACTGGAACATATCCATGTTGAAAATTCTGATCCCACATACATCTGCAGTAGAGTCCAGCTTCCCATTATTTCTGTTCTTCTCACACTTGCATCACTGAAACCATTATTTAAAAAATTTTGACAGCTCATACTTACGTTGAAGAAAGCATTGCCATCTTTTTGTCCCATTGTTACACAACTTCCTCATGTGTAGATTTGTAAATACCTGTTAGATGTGAATGAGGACTTGAGGAGCCTGGATTTGAGACCTGGCTTCATGCCATGGTTGTGTGCCCTTGGGCAGACCATTTTTCCTCTTCATAACTGAATTTCCTTTCCTGTAAAAATGGGCAAAACAATACTACTTGCCTAGTAAGTTGTTTTCTTCCCTCCCTTTTTCACTCTTTTTAATTTTGGAGATACATTTATGGAACACTGTATTCAGTCTTTCTGTGTAGCATCCCCTTTATCTGATAGTCTGATGGTTCAAAGTCAGAAATACTCGGGTCCCTCCTGAGCTGATGTGCTTTTTCATTTTCATCAATTCTTACTGATTTAAACCAGATATGGCTAAGAGAGGGAATTCATGGTTTTCTAGTTCATCTTTGCAATGAGAGGAAGAAGTGGGACAAATGTTCTCCAAGGGGAAGACCATAGGCTGGGATCTGCATCTACTGATGTTGGTCCAGCTCTGTTTCCAACACACACTAAAGGTATTTTGATAGTTAACTGATTGCGGCAACTTGAGTAAGAAATGAAACACTCAGCTAAATTGAATCAGCATAGTTCTGGGTGTGGCTGAGGGGATTTACGAAGACAGAAGGCCCACCCAGAGTGACAGTGGCACCAACCAACAGGCTTGTAGCCTGGATGGAATAAAAAGGGAACCGAAGGAGGAAGGCTCACCTCTGTTTCCTTGGAGGAGCTCCCGTCTTCACTTTCCCCTCAGACATCAACTCCTGGCTTCCCACACAGACCCTCCAGCCTCCTGATCGGATTCACACTGGATGCTACAGAGCTCCAGGCCTTTGACATCTGACTGGATCCTTTGGATCTCCAGTGCCCAGCCAGCCCCTTTGTACTCTGCCACACTTGACTGCGAGTGGTCATTGTAACCCTGCCTTGTGAATCCTCATATATTTTACATTAAATCTGTTTCTCTACTGGGCGCTGACTGGTGCAGGCATAAAGACATAGGATTACAAAAAAAAAAAAAAAAAAAAAAAGACATAGGATTGCTTGGGAAGAGACTCACTGAGAAATATGTATGTGGCTGGTATAAAATACACATAGAAAGAGGAGACATTTTTATTATGACCTTCTGAAAGTATGAAAGTGGATAATTCAGTACCTTTGGTAAATGCTCTCTTCTTTAGTCTACTACGTATGTATATTTTATTAGTTTGTTTTCTTTTGGTATAACAAAACAATGGAGGGAGACGGAGTATTTTATGAAAAAAAAGAAAAAAAAGATCTGTTTAACCCAAAGTTTTGGAGGTTGAAATTCCAGAATCTGGTGATGTCCTGCTTAGTATATCACACCATTATGGAGAATTGAAAAGGGAAATGGCCTCATGTAGAAGAAGCCACACATATTGACCCATCCTAGTGAGAACCAACTTCCTCCAGGAGGCCATCTTTAATCCCTTCTGAGGTGAAGGCTCCCTGGTCAGTTACCTTCCATTCACCTCTTCAAGGTTCTACCACCCTTCAGCATCACCACAATGGGGATCAAGCATTTAGCAGATGCTTCTTTGGCAAATAAACTTAAACTATATCTAAACTACAGCATTCCATCCCTGGTCCCTCACGTGCACATTTGTATCACAAAGCCAAATGCATCCATTCTATGCCAGTTGTTCCAAAGTCTTAGCTCATTGTAGCATCACTCAAAAGCCTAAGTTCAAGGACTTATCGGAGGCTGAAGGCAAACTCTTTCCATCTGTGAGCTTGTAATTTCTAAAACACCTCCCATGCCTCTACATACAGTGGTGGAACGAGCAGAGGGTGGACACCCCCACTCCAGAGGGGATAAATGGGCAAATGAGAAGGGGCTACCACCTCAACATTGAGCCCTAAATCTTCAAGTCAGTCATCCTGTGCACACTGAGGTGGGTGTGAACCCCAAATGCTCTGGGCCTCCCTTTCCCCATGGCTTTGCTGGCTGTGACACACATAGCTGCTATTGCAGATTGTACACTGTGCACACTGATGTTTGTGTTTTTCCCAAGTTGGAACTGAAAGGTGTCAGTGGCTCCAGCTTTCCGGGGTCTCCAAAGCCGTTGTCACACTCCTGATGGCCCCACTAAGCGTTCTGGTGGGGAGTACCTGAAAATGATGGTACCATGTGAACCATGCCTAGGATTGCCACTTCTCATTTTGGAGCAATGGAAGGGCCACAGAGTGCTTTCCTGGGGTGCACAGAGCCAAACCATGAGAGAGACCTTGGCAGTGAGCCTTGGAGTTTCCTGAAACCATTCTGCTTTCTAAGATCTTTGAGTATGTGACAGGAGAGGTGGCCTTACAGAGTTCTGGATGCCCTTGAGGTCTTTTCCTTTTGTCCTGACAATTGCCGTCTAGCTTTCTTTTGTCTGTGCCATGTCTTTAACAAGAGGTCAATAGGCTGTCCTCTCATTTAGTTCAAATACACACACTTTTTGGCCAAGCTGTGAAATTTCCAAATTATTCTGCTCTGCTTTCTTTTGCTTTCAAGTCACATTGAAAGCTATCAAAAGTACCTGTGCAATGCCTTCTGTATGTTGTTCTGAAGTTTCTTTGTCAGACAAGCTAATCTATCATTCTTAAGTATGGACCTATAAAGCCCTAGGATATAGACACAGTTTCGCCAAGCTCTAAACCACTTTATGGCAACCATGGCATGTTTTCCAATTTCCAGTAAGACATTCCTCATTTCTTTCTCATCAGTATGTGAAAATTGTACCTTCTTAGTCCTTGATCTTAGTGCCTGATCAATGTTACCCAAAAGGCTCCATTTCTAGTGATAAAAACTATTTCTAGCTTGTTCCTCCAAATTCTTCCAAACTTTGCCCATTACTGAGTTCCAAAGCCACTTGTACATTTTCAGATACTGTTATGGCAACAACTCACTCCATAGTACTGGTTTCCTATCTTAGTCCATTTTCTGTTGCTATAATAATATACCTGAGATGGAATACTTTATAGAGAAAAGAAGTTTATTTTCTTCATAGTTTTGGAAGCTAAAGTCCAATATCACCCCCACTCATTCAGCCTTTGGTGAGGCCCCTCAGATTTGTTACAACTTAGTAAGGAATCTGAAAGTGACATGACCACATGCAGAAGAGACCAAGTGTAAGGAGTGGCCTCACTTTATAACAACCTGCTCTAGTGAGAACTAAGTCACGGAGGAGCATTAATTCATTCTGAGGGGATGCCTCTGTGACCTTCACTAGACTGAACTCTGAAAGTTCCACCACCTTTCAAAGTCACCACTTTAGGAACCAAGATTCCAACACATACATCTTCGAGGAACACATCCAGCCATGTCTAATCATAGCTACAGTCTCAAATGTATCTCTGAAATTACCCCAAACTGCTAATATAATGTCTGTAGATTTCAAAACTAAAATTGACTCTTTGGGGTGAGAGGAGTGGTAACTTATAATGAATCTTCAAGAAATTTCTGTCTTAGAAGTTACAACTTCAAATACCCTCATGTTATTTCACTTTTGTTTCTTATTTCTAACTTCACAGCAATTGGGGGAGCATGAAGCTTCTAATTTCAAGGGTTGCATTTACTCATTGCCTCCTAGGCTCACTTATCCTATATTTCTTCATTCAGATGAAGTTAATATTACAAATAAGTGGAATGAGTATCTTTTTGCTAAAAGCAACAGCAATATAAAATGAAAAGGAAAACCAACAGCCTGTTTCAGTAGTGAGAAGTTTATCACAAGCTACAGTAGAGCAGTGTGAGTACCTCCAGCCAAGTGGGTAAATCTTGTCACTCGATACGTTCTGGAACAATGACTTTTACCAAGTAAAAATGTCACACCTGCTTGTATAATTTTTCACAGTCTCCATAATCCATGAATCATGTTACTGCTGAATTACTTTTAGGGGAAATAATTTCAGCAACAGCATATGTGTTGAAAGTTGTTAAAAAGGAAACTATTGACATAAATGTGTACAGGAGAAGATGAACATATGGAAATTTTCACGGGGAGTTTTCCTCCAGAGTAAATGAAAAGGAATGTCAAACCACAAAGACTCTTTTCCCTGAGCTTCAGAGAGTGACAGCAGAAGTTTTACAAAGGCTTTTAATGGAATCATACCTGGAAATGGTCGAATCATAAAATAAGGTGTAGCATCCAATTCTTTATTCAAAATGCTTTGGAAACCACAGATTTCTCTTCTAGAAAAATGAGTAAGACTCTAGCCTCCCTCAAGGTGAGGAGAGGTTATTTTGTAAGCCACTTCTCGTTTACTGGCTGGGTGAAGATGAACTCCTCCTCTTTTACCTCCCCACCTACACAGATCCCTCTGGCCCTTCAGGGTCTGAGCTCTAAGATTTCCTCCCTCCAGTTTCCTGTACTGGCATCCGCTCCTTTTGACGTCACTGTTTCCTGCAACATAAAGTAGTCGCTACTTGTAACACAGGATTTTACACTTGTTTCAGAAACTATCTTGCACTATACTTGAACCATATCCCAGAAGACTGTCAGGCCCCTAAAGAGATTAAAATCCTGCTCTCCACACTCAAATTATTTTGGATCTTCTGTGGAGGCTTAAAAAATGCTGCTTAGCATTCTGGCAGGCTGGGGCAGTAAGGTTGCAAGTTTGAACCCAGCTTGGGGAATTTAGTGAGTTACCAAGACCCTGTATCAAAAATTTTAAATATTCTTTAAAAAGATTGGGCTTGTACCTCAGTGCAAAGGCCTGGGGCTCCGTTCCCAGCACTGCAAAACAAAAACAAAAGCAAAACTAACAATAATCAGAATACAGCTGACAAAAGTCACTGTGACCTCTTTAATCAACGGTAAAGACTTCTCATGAAAAATTGAAACAAACTGCAATATTTTGAGCCCTCACCATCTATCAGACATGTTACTTTAAAATTTATGTTATGTATTTCTAATAACATCAGCACATCATTTTGCAGCTTAAGAAATTGAAGTTCAAATGTGAACACTTGCCCAGCAGAAAACGGCTGTGAGAGCCGAAGTTTACCTGGCAGTAGAAATACCAACATTCGAGGTGTGATTTAAAAATACGGGGAAAGATTAATTTTTTAAGAAAATGTACTGTAGTAAAAGACATAAAGAAATCATTCCCTCTCAAAATACTCCCCTCACATAGCCGTCATTCTTGCCACTTTCTGAGGCAACTCTGCAAGTCCTCTTTCGTGAGTGTCTTAGGTTGCACTTTTGTGGCTGCCTCGATGTCCTGAACTGATTACCTTTCACGGTCATTTGGACTTTAGTAAGAGCCAGAAGCTGCACTGCTGGGTGGACAGGGACATGCCGTAATATTAGTACGACCCTGCCTTTCTATTAAATGGTACTAAGCAGCAACCTTTTTGATCACACCTCATGAAGACACTCACAAAAGAAAACTCCCAGAACTGCCTCAGAAAGTGGCAAGAATGATAGACTAAGGGTGCTCAAACCAGAGGGAATATTTTAAGGCAGATTAATGGCAATATGTCTTTTACATGTGAATATTCACTGTATGTTCCAGTCATCCCTTGTACATTGGAAACAACAGAATCAACCACTAAAAGTATTTCCTTTGTGTCAGAGATAATCTCCCCATAGGTCAAAGGAGCTGCCCAATAGGAATCTTTTCTGGCCTTTCTTGCAAGTGGAGGTAAAGTCCTGTCCCTTTCTTGAGTCTCCCTACTTGTCTCTTTGATTCCTCAGCGAGCGCAGATTACCAAAGTGAAGAGAGATGGTGTAGAAGTCAGTTCCTTTTGGTTTGTGGTACACTGGTCCCTCTTCTAGCTCTTAGAGAACATAAATCTACGAAAATGAAAAGTGGCTGCTTTTCAGTAGCAGATTGGTAAAAAGAACAGATTTCAGAAATTTTTAAGGGTATGATGTTTATATTTCTTGAATCAATCTATTTATTATTTTCCCCAGCCTTTCTCTGCGCTGTGACAAACTAAGGGCAATTAAGATTTCTGACTTATCCAAAGAAGGGCCCCTTGGAGTGTCAAGTGTTTGGAGAAAACAGATACAATGAGACATTCTCAAACTCAAGGGCTTGTGACATATTTAGGTGAATGGTGTGAGGAGTTCAGGTGGGAAGAAAGACTGCAGCGATGTGCAAGATTAAATTCTACTTATACTCTAGTATTATCTCTTACAGTTCTGTGGGAACCCTGATAGGAGTGGCCAATGGGTGGCTACGAAAAAGAGGTGGAATTTGAGCTAGGTTTAAGAAAATGAGGAGACCTCTGATAGCAAGAACTATGTCAAAAGATGTTCAAGACAGGATGAAATCATGAATAAAGAAGAAGAGATGAGGAGATGGAAACATAATAGACACTTTCAGTGCAGCCTAAGGCATCAGAGATGTCAGAAGATAGAGCTTGGTAACTGGTCAAGGTATAATTTAGTGTGGGGAATGTGAGAGGGACTTTGTGCTACAAACTGTACATTCTATCTTAGTGCCACTGATATTTTTCTTAGTGGAAATTTGATTTGATGCAAACAGAGCTTTAAGAAATTTGAAAGTACTGATCCTTTGGAATATAGTAGTTTCTAAACTATTGATGTTTGGATTCAGATAATTCCTTTTTTGTGGCATTTGTCCTATGCATAGGACATTTAGCAGCATCTTCATGTTCTATTCACTAGTTTCTAGCAGTACCTGTGACAAATAGTGCCCAATAGTAGACAGAATTGCCCTCAGCTGGGAGACTCTGCCTCAAAGTCTATTTTACTATCAGTATGAAATTATATCCTTATCTCGGAATTTCTATTCCATCTGCCTCTCCAGAAAACTGAAGGGGGCTTGTATGGCTAATCTCTACATTCTTGCAAGCCCCATCATAGTATGATTTCTTTCATACTGAATCTGAGAAGATGAACTACTACAATATTAACTATCAAGTCAGGGGCTGTCTGGCAGAAGTACTGACCTATGGGGCAATTGTGACACAATGAACAGACAGATAAAAGGCTTCAAAACGGTCAGCACTCAGGTGATGACAGCTGCATATGGACTGGCTGTGTTGTGATTCTGAAAAAGGCTTCTTCAGCTATATTTTGAGGCTCCAAAAATGATATCCCAACTTTAGCATGCTAAATACTGTAAATTGAAAGACACTGGAAGAAACTCTTAATCTCTCTCTGATCTGTCTCTTGCTCCTCTTTCTCCCCAACGCGACTGATAAAAGTCACAATTCCTCTTGTACAGGATGGGTTATAGAAACTAGAATAGTACAGTAATTTCTCTGTGCTTTTTTCTGTGTAGATCGAGACATCAAGAAATTGCCTTGAATTACCTTATCTGATAGTATATTTTGAGACCCTCATTCCAGAGGGATCCTGCCCCACACCTGGGGGAAAGGAATGCAGCACAAAGAGACCGAGAAGAATCTGAACAGATGAGTCTTCCCACCTCAGTCTGCTACCAATGGGTCGCACCCTTGCATCTCAGCACTACACAGCCATCCACTTTCCTCAACAGTCAGAATAAAAAGAGATAGTTTCCCTGGGTCTTTGGGCTTCATTTCTGAAGGATCCTGCGTCATAAATTTTTGATTGAATGAATTATTTAACCTGTCTGTGCTACAGTGCTGTCTACTATGCCCCGGTGATGGGTGCGAAGCACTATCGCCCCTTCCCACCCCTACATGAGCAATGGGCAGCACTTCCTTAACAATATAAAATATACAAAATGTCAGCTCAGGTTCTGGCACACAGATGTGACACCGGACACACACATTCATTCCCTTCCTTCAAAGTAGATAGCTCCTGAGTGGATCCTGAAAGATCAAGCTTTCGGTGAAGCCTTGGGTAGCATCTTCTCCTCCTTTCTGAAGAAGAAACTACTTTACTTTCTACACCCCACAACCAGGGAGGGCAAACTGCCGCCCACAGGCTGAAATCAGCCTGCTGCCTGTTTTCATTTAATCCACATTAAGAATGATTTTTACATTTTTAAGAGATTGAAAAAAAACCAAAAGAAAATAATATTTTATGGCAAGAGAATTCACATTTCAGTGTTTGTTGGAAGTGTATCCACGTTCATTCCTTCACGTGTTGACTGGGTGCTGACAGCAGAGCTGAGTAATTGCAAAACAGATCCCATGGTCTTCTGGGAGGATAGTATTTACTGTCTGGTACTGTAGAGTTTGTTACCCTCTCCTATACTTGTTGGGGCTCAGAAAATGATACCCCGAAATATACCACTTCAGATGTCAACTGTAGGCAGGGCTTTCTCTGACATTCCCTTACCTACCTTAAGGCTCATCTTCCAAAGAGGAACACAATTGCCTTCAGTCTTCTCACTGAAAAGTCACCACCTGAGAGATGAAGGTAAAGCTCCTATCATGGAAGAAGAGACTACAATCAACCACACTCAGAACCCGGAGAAACTTTGTCCCAGGAGGTTGCCTGCTCTTCAGTTCTACTTATACCCCATAAAACTCATTCACCACCACCTTAAATCACCTACAACCTCCATCATCTTCTCTACGAAGACAGAATCTAAGCTTCAACCATCTGGCCCTTCTTTGAATTTCATAATTTGAATGACTCCCATCCATATGTGTACATGAAATAAATTCTTTCTCCTAGTAATGTGCCTGTTGTTAGTTTATTTCAGTAGATCCAAATGTCAGACCTTTCAAGGGAAGATTTGAACCCTCTTACACTGTCCTGACTCCATTTCTTCCTCTCTCACAAGAGCTCGCAGCCTTATGCTGCCCTGTGGTTAGCAACACAGCCTTGTGTTCCTCTAATCTCTATTATCACTTTAAGTACCCGAATTAATTTTCACAGCCCCCAATCATATCCCCAATCTTTCATTATCCTCATCTGGGTTATTTAAATGAAAGCATCTATATTACCATGAATGGCATTGGCTGGGCACAAAATTGGTAGTGTTCTCTACATTTACAGGAAACACATGCACACTATTTCTCACGTGGGCCTTGGGTGGGAGTGCAGTGCAAAAGAACTGGAAGTCCCAAAGGGCTGTATGAGCATCATGTTAATGAACACACTGAGTCCTTCCAGCAACTCTATGAGCTGGGTCAAATTATCATCCTTATTTTGTCCAGAGGAGAAACTGAGGCAAGGAGAGGTTAAAGAGCTTTTTCATGCTTAAAAAGCTGGCAACAGACACTGCTCAATTTCAAGCCCATGCAGAGACAGCCTGATGCCAGAAGCTTGGTGCACCCTAACCACTGCACACGGCCTCTCACATGGAGAGATAGACCGTGGCTCAGTTAATATTTCCCTTCTGAAGCCATGACTCTGGTCAGTTGCTAGATCTGCAATAGCTTCAGTTGGCTTAGCTATTAAATTACTGGGACAGGCACATGTCCCAGTACTTAATGGCAGGGCTATGTTGTTATGTGAATGCCAGAGTACTCAAACCAAGAAGGCCACACTGTCACTAGGCAGTACCGTCGTGTGGGCTTACTGTTGTATCTGACATCCATCCTTGTCTTATGCAGCATGTGACTATACCTGATTACGTGCTTCTTATATGTTGTAAAGCAAGTACAGCCTATAAGTACTAAGCATGATGCTGGGCTATGAAAACAGCACTCATAAAGCCAGGTATGGTGGCACACATAACCCCAGCACTCTTGGAGACTGAGGCAGGAGGATTGCTAGTTAGAGACCAGCCTGGGAAACTCAGCAACTTAGTGAGACTCTGTCTCAAAATAACAATTTAAAAAGAAGCTGTGGATGTGGCTCAGTGCTAAGGTCCTGGGTTCAATCGCTAGTATTGCAAAAGAAAAAAAGGAAAAAGAATAAACCTAATCATTTATTCTTACAGCTTCAAATTTGCTAAAAATGTCATTTTAGGTAGACAGGAAGGACAATGAGGGACCATGCTTGAAAAACACTCTTCCTTCGTGTCTTTTACGCTCCCTGCATAGAAACCCCATTGTGCGCATTTATGAAGCCAGCTTGGACACTACACACCATGTGTAACGCGCACGTCACCTCTTGATGTAGATGCTAGGAAGGGATCTTCAGTTCCGCTTTTCGGTCTATTTGTGCTCCTGAATATAATCACTTTCTCTTGTGGTTTTGGATTTATATACACATTACAGCCACAGGCACTCAGGCATGTATTTTTAGATCTCTATCTGAAAATGGAGCATCCAAGTTTTTAAAAATAAACTTGTGCTGGCCTAAAGCTGGAATCAATGAGCAGGGGAAAAACACTGCCTGGCCTGCCTTTCCCTTGTCCTCCCTGCTAACAACCAGGCCCTGTGCGCTCAGCTCTGACTGCAGCTGGTTCTTCCATTTCCTACCCTAGAATGTGCTGTGTGATCTCACAACTCAAGTGTGGGGTTTGCTCTTAAGTTTGACTTTCCGACTCCTCCTGGAGACTTGGCTTCTCACAAACATCCTTGAAAACATTTGGGGTGTGCCTACAGATTTCAAGGACCCCTCACATGAAATGAGGCTTCTCCCAGAAGATCCTCTCCGGGGTAGGAGCTTGCCAAGTACCCTTGCAACGGAGTGGAGCCAGCAAACACAGCAGACTCCTATGACGGATGCCTCAAAGCATGGGCAAGACAGAGCTCTGCTCCCCATTTCCCCACGTAGCCTAACAACTGGGAAAAATGTCATGGCTGACTAGTGCTTCTGGGCCAACTTAATATTGATCCTTGCAGGTGCCCATGGGGATCGGACAGGGTGATGTGCGGCAGAACGGAGTGGAAGCCAAGCGTATTTTTAGCATCAGCGCGATCTGTTCCTGACCCCCACCCCAACTCCTTTTCAGTCTTGGGAAATGCTCAGTCTGCTAACAATGAGGACAAACAGCAGAGAGGAGGCCCTGGGATCCCTGGGGAAAGATTTAACTGGGGATCAGCTCTGGGACTGACAAGAGGAGGGTCAAGAAGAAAAGAGAGAGATAGGAGGTACCTTGTTCAGCCAAAGGACAAAGACAGCGCAGGGTATAACCCTTGCATTTGGCATCTGGGAGGCTTTAGACAGGTGTGGGGTCTGAGAGAGCCAGTTGGCCGTTTGGAGATCGTAGTAGTATTAAAGAAAAAGGATTCTTTTCACTCAGTACCTGGAGGAAAGGCTTAAGGCTGAAGAGAAGGAAAGATACTAGGAGACCTGAGCTGGCATTAATGGTTTTGCCAGTGACACCTATCTGATGTTTTCCAGTTTACATCCAGACAAGGGCAAACTCCTTGGAGATTTGGTTTGTGCTTCCAGAACGAAGTGGCTGTCACTTCCTCACTACTGGCGCTGTTTTGTTTCTATAAGGCATCAAAGTGTCTGCTTCTGTTACTCCAGCCCTTTTCCAAAAAGAAACAAAAAATTTAGAAAATTAAGTGACCAGGTTGCCAGGCTTTCCAGAGAAGAGATCTGGCAACTAATCCTATTTCAAAGCAGTTTATCACAAACAATTGTTTCCCTGAGAGGTACCCGTGGTCTTCACATGGGCCAGGATAGGAGAAATGCCAGGTTTGTTTTCAGACTTGCCAGGGACGGAAACTCAGACTCCAGCATCCACACTGCTCTGCACAATTTACTCCACCTCTCTGAGCCTCTATTTTGGTCACCTCTAAGATGGGAAGCTTGCCACTTTTGAGGAGGCTTGGCTTAAAAATTAAACACAATACACACCCAGCGTGGTACAAGCATTTAGGACCTATTATTTTTGTTTTTATCTGATGACTCCCAAACATAAAGCTCCAGTATTATCATGTCAAGAGGACTTCAGAAAAAGTTTATGAAACATTTGAGAAAATTAATTCCAGGCAGTCTTGGGAATTATTTTTTACTTCAGAAGAGAAAATGTTGTTTTAACAGTATCATTTAAATAGTATTGCTGGCTGTGTCCTTGAAGAGAGGAAGTTGGAAGGTTCTCCCTGCATGTATATTTCATGCGCATTTGCCACATCTATGATTTCTCAGCAAGCTGCTCATATGGGAGAGCTCATTATGGAAAACGATAGTGATGTCATCGGACTGGCAGTGCCAGGATGTGAACTCTGCTCCCACAGTGCTGCTGGATCTACACAGCCACCAGTGTGCTCTCGGGAAGGGAGACTGTTCAGGGTGTTTCTGGAGCGTGTGCTTTGATTCGTTTCAGAGAAATCACTGGGAGGGTGTAATCTGATTTCCACAAAGAGGAAGGAGTGTGTGGGGCCAGAAATAGTTTATTCTGAGGGATTCCCAAGGAGCTCCTTGAAAGCATTTCTGATATTTCAGAACAGAGCAGGAGAGAATGTGGCAAATGTGTTCCATTCCTTTTATGTGGAAGAAAACAGTCCCTCTGAGGCCTCAGGAGCTCCAGGCCAGGGCCCTGCTCAGACTTGCTATTCAGTCGGCATTCTTCTGTGGCTTCTCTGAACAGATTAGCTCCAAAGGAGTTCCCAGTTTCTCTAGTGATTTAGATAACTTTAAACAAGGATTTCAGGATGGAATGGATGAAAGGAAGCCAGCTATTTGGGTGTGGTCTCTCTTTGAGGGAAATCTGTTTGTTTTTCCTCTCTTAAAACCAACAATGGAAAAAAAAGTTCATTCACCAAACTGTATTGGGATAGTTTAAATTCCATCCTTTGTTGAGAGGTACAATGCCCTTCATTAGCACTGATCTCTCTATAGAAAGAACCTCATTCATTATTTGGAATTCAGGACCCAGTCTATTAAGAACTAATCCCTGTAATCTTGTAGGAATTGCCACCCCTGGCCACACCCAGAAGGCTGCCTCTTGTTACTGGGGGGGTCAAATCCCAGGCCTGATTTCTTGCTGAAAATGCTTTGGTTTGGCAGAATGTTTGAAGGCTGGACTGGAATGCCTTTGGCCAGGGGGAAGCACTGTCATTGTCTGCCTAGACCCTAAATTTCCCTAATAAAGTTGCCACTGGCTTTGTTGGCATGATGTGGGATACCTGCCTGGTTCCCAGGGGCATTTGAATTTGAGTTCCTGGGACTAGAAGAGAAACCTGACAAAATGTGGAGAGGGTGTGAATTCTTCTGCAAAGTTCCTCAGATCCTGATGGTGATCAGTATGAACATGGGGGAATCCTATGCCTTGGTCTTGACAATGTTTTCCAAAGTTGATGGGCCACTCTTCTACTTTGTGTCTTTACTCTAGGGTCCAGGCTTAATGCACACATTTTCGATGTAGCCAGGCTGGTGGCAGAGAGAAAAGAGGACATGAACTATTTCTCTTACAATTTCTGCTCAACAGTAGCACACGCTACTCTTCTTGGGTGTCACTGGCCAAAGCAAGTCATATGCACTAGACTGACTTCCTCAAAGAAAGCAAATATCACCCTTCCCAAAGGAGAAGCAGCATTTGAACAATATTTAATTAACATCATCAGTAAAAAAAAAAATGTATAAACTTACCAAAAGTTGAGTGGAGGGATAAGTGGAGAATACAGTCTACCCCCAATTAGAAAGAGGTATGAGAAAATGTTTAAGAATATAAAAATTGTGTTGGTGATGGAAGATCAACTCTATTCTACCTTTACCTGGTGACAGAATCTCCCATTCCCCTGGGAAACTATTTCTCTCCATCATTTGTAGTTCCGGTGGAGCTTTGACCTCAGATGTCCCTTTTCTGTTGGATGTTGTCATCTTTAAAGGATGAAGGAAATAGTTTTATTGGCTGAGATTTTTTAAAGCTCCACTATGAAGGTTGTTGTGGGTGGAAGTGTATCTTCCCTCCCCAAGTTCATACCTTGAAATCAAACCACCAATACCTAATGGATTTAAGTTTATTTGGAAATAGGTGTGTTGTAAATATTATTAGTTAAAGCGAGGTCCTCCTGTGTTAAGATGATCCCTAATGCACTATGACATAAAAAAGGGGAAATTTGGGCACAGACACATATGCAAGGGTGCGCTCTATGTGAAGATAAAGGTAGACAATAAGGTGATCCAGCAGAAGCCAAGAAACCCAAAGTTTGACAGAAAACCAACGACGTCTGAGAGACATAGAATAGATTCCACTTCGGATCTCAGAAGAAACAAATCCTGCCACCCCCTTGATCTTGGACTTCCAGACTTCAGATCTGTGAGACAATGAATTTCTATGGGTTGAGCCACCCAGTTTGTGTTTCTTACCTACAGCAGCTCTGATCGTTAATATTAGCTGTCAATTTAAGACTCATAGAGTAGTAAGGCACACTCAGGATATGCCCAGGTGGACTGCGAGGGCCCCTCACCCCTTTTTCTCTGTCTCTTTCCCACCCTCTCTGTTCCTTGGTTTCCCTGAGGTGAGAAGCTTTACTCCACCGTGATGTTTTCTGCTTGGAGCCAGCCAGCTATAGTCTGAAATTTCTGAAATTGTGAGCCAAAATAAGTCTGTCCCTCTCTAAGTGGTTCTTCTTAGATATTTGGTCACAGTGATGAAAAGCTGACCAATAAAAGAGAACTCAGATATGAATACAATGGTTAGGAGAAAGAGAAATTTGGTGGATCGAGCTGTTGGTGCAAGTGAAAGAATAGACAAACAATAATAAAAGATCTTTTAATCTTCTGTGAAGAAAGAAAGAATATGGGGATTGGTGTGAATAAAACAGCTTTTGGGGAAAGAACATGAACAAACCTACATAGGTCAATATTTTATACTCTATCATAAAAAACTGGGGACATTCTGAAGGCATCCTTATTCCTATATATACCAAGACCCAGATGTCAGGTAAAAGGCAGAAGACCAAGACCAGATCAGGCCGCAACAACCCTTTATTAGGGGAACAGATCTGCTGGACTGTCTCTGAACAAAGGAGAGACAAAAGCAATACGGCCAGGACAGCAAGTGCCTTTTATAGGGGCTTGTAGGAGCTGAAGCAGGGTTGAGTGAGGTAGTGGCTAGGGAATGGAGGAGCCGGTGACCTAACTAGGTGGTAGGAGGTGAGCGAGTATTAGGTTACTCCCTAGGTGGGAACAGGGGCATGCTGGGAAGAAGGGTTTGTTCTTTGGTGGGAGCAACCATCTTGGCATGACGTCACACAGGGGAGGGGGCAAGGCACCATAGGAAGAGGGCAACTACTATACATAATAGCTGCTTAGGTAGTGGGAGACCTATCACCAGAGATTTTATAAACCAACTAACTGATGTAAATACTTTAAAAAAATCTATTCTCTACCCTGATACTCCTTTTAAATTGAAAGATAGTTTAGTGTATCTGATGAAAAATAAGAGCTCTAAACCCAGAATACCTGAGCTAAATCTGCTATCACAATTTCCTTTTTTGATCTAGTTAAGTTACTAAAACATTCCCCTAAGAATCTTCATCAGTTAAAGGAAAAAGAAGAAAGACAATACTTGACAGTGACTCTTTGCTTGACCAAGCGTGTTGCCAGGAGGATCCACTACAAAAATTACTGGACAAGAATTTTCATATCAGAGGAAAATGATCCTAGCAATAAATGTGTAATTTCAGATAAAAATGGAAAACATTAAAAGGAGTGAATATATGAACAACTGTAAAATAATAAGCAATCTTTAAATTCCCAATAATAACATCTCTCCAATGATATAACTATAGATTCTCAATTAGTATAACAGAAATAAGAAAAAGAAGAGCCAGGAAACAAGAGTTTGGTCAAACGGAAAGAAAGTACAAAAACAGCAAAAATGTACTGGCACACTGGCCAGGAATAGTAATAGTCCATGCCTGTAATCTTAGTACAAGGAGGCTGATGCAGGAGGATTGCTATGAATGCAAGGCCAGCCTGAACTGTACAGCAAGACTCTGTCTCAAGAAACAAACAAATAAACAAAAATGGCAATTTAGGACCATCCATATTGGAGTTACATTCAATGCAAATTATCTGATCATTCAACAGGAAAGCAAAGTTGTCAGCCTAGGAAAATTAAATTTACTAAATCCAAGTATGTGATACTTAAGAAAGAAACATTTGGTCTTTCAAAATGTAAAGTAAATGTAAAATGACAGCAACAACAACAGCTAATAATAAATTCTATAGTAGGTGAACCACATCAAAAGAAAACTCTTATAAGTGTATTGATATGAGAAAAATTAGCATTGAAGAAGTATTTAAAGAAAGAAGTTACATTTCATGTAGATAAAGAATAATAACACGGGTAATAGTAAGAAATCATAATAAGTTGAAATGTTTATGAACTTACAAAGATAGAGAATAGGAAAAACATACACTATTATTCTTATATGTTGCTAAATATTATTTTATAAAACAGACTAAACATCAGTACAGGTATAGAACATGTATTTAAAAACTCTACTAATTTGAACTAATTGAGAATTATAGAATCTACACTAAAATCAAAACATAAAACCATAATTTTGAAATGTGTTTGGAAAATTTATCCAAAAAGACATTATACTTAGTGAGCAATAAAGCAAATTTATATAAATCTCAAAGGACTCAGTTCATAAAGAATACATTTTCTGATTGCAATAGGATTAAAGAAGAAAAAATAAAAATATAAATACAATATGCCCATATCTCTAAAGAACACTGTGTTGTAAAGAAATTAAATCAGTAACAATATGAATAAAATATCCAAATAAGCAAGGCAACATGTCAAACTGGGGAGGGGGACTTCTGGCACAAATTATTTTGTTACTGTTTTCTAATGGGCATTTAAAAGAGGAATAACACCAATATTACACAAACCCAGCAAACGGAATAGGAGTATATCTGTTTACTTTATGAAGATGGTATAACTCTGATACCAAAAGCAGAAAAGGATATTACAAAAAATTATATTTGTATATTGCTCGTAAACAAGTGTTCACAAGTAAAATTTAGAGATACAGTAAAAAATATTAACCAAGTGAGATTTCTCCTGTTATGAGATCATCTTGGACAGTCTTTATAAGAAACTAATTCTCTGCCACATTAAGCCACTCACTTTGTGATAGTTTGTGACTTCAACTCTAGGAAACTCACAGCCTCCTACTTTACACCATACACAGAGTTTAATTTGGGATGTATCACAGACTGAGATGCGAAAAGTCAAAGTGTAAATTTTCTAGAACAGGCTCTACACATAGGAGAGTTATCTTCATAATGTCTTGGTTGCCAAAGATTCCTTACAGCTTGCAAAAAGATACCCACTATATATTTTAAAAATTGGTAAATTGGACTTTATAACATTATAAAATAAAAATTAACTTCATTAACTTGATTATATTTAAAAAACTCCTAAAATTTATAAAATCAACAGACAACTCTATTGGCAAAATTTAACCAAATAAAGACTTCTAGGGGACCGGGGATTTAGCTCAGTGGCACTGTGCCTGCCTTGCAAGCACAAGGTCCTGAGTTTGATCCCTGGTACCAAAAAAAAAAAAAAAAAAAAAAAGACTTCTAGAAAGAGTCTATCTAAACATCCAATAATTGTATAAAATGGTACTCATTACCATTAATATCTGAATCTAAAAATTCTGTATTAAAAATTGAGATGATATTACTTTCTTTAGATAATATGTCATATATGTTGCAAGCTTATTTTAAGGTATAAATGAAAGAATATATCCAAAACATTGAGCACAGTGCCTGGCTCAGTGTAACTGACCAATGCGTAAGGTTCCAAGGACTGTATCACACTATCAAACTTATTGCATAATGACGTGTGAAAAATTGTGGAACATTCAGGACAGATTTTTTAAAAAAAATACAGTAGAGAGGGGATTTAGCTCAGTGGTGCTGCACTTGCCCCTCAAGCATAAGGTCCTGAGTTTGATCCCCGGTACCCGCCCCCTCAAAAAAAGCAACAACAAAAAACAAAACAAAAAAAATACAGTAGAGGGAATGGATATAATTATTCTCACTGAAGACCCACACACACTGTGAAACCAGGGAGACTGCAGGGCAAGAGGGTAAGAGAGAGGTCTGAAAGTGATCGAAGTATGTTCCGTACATTTATGATTCTGCACCATGAAACCTATTAATCTATATATTCAATAAAAAAGAAATGAAATAATAAGAACTAACAGCAAAGACATTTTTGGACTATTTTTTGAGTTGTTGTAGTGTTAAATTACCAAATGTCATGCAGTGCCACATTCCAACTGGAACTGGGAAAAATCAAACAAGGATAGCTAAATAATAGCACTGATTTCCAAAGATATCCACAGACCTCCATGACCACTAAGAAATCTGAATTTCTTCCCCTCTGCCGCATTCCCTTTATTTGCTCCTGGAGGCAAAACAAAACAAAACAAAAAACACACAAAGAGTAGAAGGTTTTTGCCTTTTGTTTTGTTTAGGTTTTTGTAACTTCGTGTGGACTATAACTGCAACAGTTCCCGCTATACAAAATGCTTCATAGCATGGCTTTCCAGCCTCATCCTTAACCGCTGCCTCTCTCCTACCTCATACTTTGCTAACACTGAACTGGAACTGAAGGCGTATTTCTGATCTTGTACATCTCATGCCTTACTCGTATTTACATGTGCTCTTTCTGCCCCCCAAACAGGCTTCCCACCCAAGTACTTACCCCAAGCTCCTCTATCTTCTAGAAAGCTTTACAATCTCAGTTACCAGGTGATCTTCTCACCCCAGCTCCAGGGATCCCCACCAAGTTTACACAGACCCTATCAGAGGCCTAAGAAGAATATGTTAGTGACATCTCTTCACGTTTTAGCTCCCTCTCTAAACTGGTGTGTTGAACATTTTGGATACCAGGTCAATTCTGATGTGCAAAATATCTGACAGCCCACTTCTTCCCTTGCTATTATTGGGTGACAGATTAAGAAGTATTCATGCAGTCCTGTAAACTCAGTACTCGGGAAGCTGAGGCAGAAGGATCGTATGTTCTGGACAAGGCTGGGCACTGATTTAGACTGTGACTCAAAATATAAAAGAAAAAAAATGGGCTCAGGATGTAATTAAGTGTGAAGGTTCTGGGTGCAGTGGAAAGGCCATGGATTCAATCCTCAGTACCACCCCCCCCCACACACACACACGACTGAGAAGTGGGTCCATTTCTGATGTAGAAAGATCCTTCTGACTTCTAGTGGGGTGCTTCCTTTGACAGCACATGTTCTAAAATTGACCTCTAGTGGGCTACAGACCACACATTGGAAATTACCCCAGTACACAAAAGTCAGGAACTGCTCTATTTACTAAGTAAGTGGGATCAGGCCAGCCTCTTGAGTTTGAACTGTGGCTCAATCACTTACCAATGGTGCTTTGTCGAAATCACCTGTTTCTCTCAGTTCCCTTAATTGAACAAGAACAATAATAACTGTGTGTTTCTCATCAGAGTGAAATGATCTATTTTCATGAATGATTCGTACATAATAAGTGTGCTGCAGACATTAGCTAACTGTCTTAATCTGTTTCCTGTTGCTGTAACAGAATGCTGCAGAGTGGAGAATTTATCAACAATAGAATTGATGTGGCTCATGGCTGCAGGGCTGGGAAGTCTGAGAGCATGTACTGGTACCTGGTGAGGGCCCTTGTGCTGAATCATAGCATGGCGAAAGGAAACACATGTGAGATTGAGAGAAAAAAACTGGTGAACTCATTCTGCTATCAAAGACACACAGCCGTGAAAACTAATCCACTCCTGAGATAACCATAGCACCCATTCAGGAAGTCAGAGCCCTCTCAACCTAATCACCAGTTCTAGATCTCATCTCTCGTTACTATTGCAATGACAATGACTCTTACTTGAATTTTGAAGGGGGCATTCAAATTAAAGCAATAGCTATTATAATTAGCCGTATTCCCACACTATCAGTTCCTGGCACATTATTTAGGACACAGCAAGTTTTAAGTGTCATACTGATTGTTAATTGTAATACTGCAATATCACCCCCTTATCCACAGAGGAAACATTGCAAGCTCCTCAGCGGATGCCTGAAACCACAAATAGAAGAAAATCACTGTTTTTTTCTTATACATCTATACATGCATACCTGTGAAAATGTTTAATTCACAAATTAGGTATGGTAAAGAGATGAATTAATAATAAATTAAAACAATATACCACAATGGAAATTATGCACACATGATCCCTCTCTCAAAATATCTTTCTTTTTTCTTTCATTAAGTTTATTGGTACATTTTAGGTATAACATACAGTTACATTCATCATTGGGATCTTGTACCTTTACATGGTATATCTTAGTTCTTATTTTTTCCCCATTTCCCTGCCCTCCCTTCATCCCCTCTACCCTTCCCTATTTACACAGAGTTTGTTTTCATTTTTTCCTTTTCTCATATTTTTGCTTTTCCCTTCTTTCCTTTCCCCTACCCCTCCCACTTCCCCAACTCCTTTAGACCTTTTCTTCCTATTTCACATTACCAATTATACCATTTGAACCTTATTTACACTTTTAGTTTTTTACATCAGAGAAACTATTCGGTATTTACACATGTGTATCCTATTTATTTCACTTAGGAGTGTGGCCTACAAAACAACCTACAATGTGGGAAAAAAATTTTTACCAGCTGTTCTTCAGACAAAGGTCTATTATCTAGAATATATAAAGAGCTCAAAAAACTCAGACCCCCCAAATATAAAAACCTGATTCAAAAATGGCCATCTGAAATGAATAGACATTTCTCAGACAAACAAGTAAAAGCAGCAAATAAACATATGAAAAAACATTCAAAATATCTTCTAGTACTTTCATCTTTTACTTTCAAGGAAGTACTCTACAGCTTTTCTTTGACACATCTGAACTGTCAGCATCACTATCCTTGAACTGTGGGACCGTCAGTAAGTCAAGTGAGGGTCACTTGAGCACAGGCACTGTGGTATCATGACCGTCAACCTGATTTCCCAGAAGGCTGATAAGTGATTAAGAGTACACAGCACAAAGCAATGATTCACATCCCGCACCACACCAAGCAGCTTGGCATGAGATCTCATCATATTGCTCAGAATGGTGTGTGACTTAAAATTTGCAAGTTGTTTACTTCCAGCATTTTACATTTAATATTTTCAGACCATGGTTGTTTGAGGGTAACTGAAACCATGGACAAGGGGGACTGCAGTCACTGTTTTCCAAATAAAGGAACGAATCAGCCTGTATGGACAAAATGCTGACTAAGAAGGAATGTAAAACACAGCTTTCATCTCAACCAACCTTTATCTTTCCTATGATTGCTTTAGCCAATGGAATTGTGGAATTTAAGACATCTGAGGAAAACAAATATCCTAGTCCAGACTAGCCCTGAGTGGATTTGAATGTGGAGAGTTCTGAGAAAACAGAAAGAAATGCTTAGCTTCTCTTGGCACTGAAGCAAGATGATTAGAAGGGGAAAATGGAGGCCTAGAGAATGGAGAGAGAGAGAGGGAGGGAGGGAGGAAGGAGGAGGAGGAGCAGGAGGAGGAGGAGGAGGAGGAGGAACAAGAAAAGAGGGGGAGTGGAGAGAGAGAGAAGGAGCAGGTGGAAGAGAAAAGAGGGAGGAAAGAAGAGGGAAGGGAAAGAAAGATGAGAAGTGAAGAGAACAGGAAGGTAGGAGGAAGAGGGTGGAAGAGGAAAAGGGGGAGGAACACAACAAGGAGGAGGAGGGAAGAAGGAAGAGGAGCAGTAGGACAGGAAGGAGAGGAAGGAGAGGGGAGAGGACAGGAGATGGAGACTGAGGAGGAGGGAAGAGGAGGGGACAGGTGGAAGGAAATTCAGGAGATTGGGGTCAATTCTCCCTGGTATTAATGGGCAAAGACACTTAATAACCTTATTTATGCCAGCGTAATTGGAAGTGTTTATGTTCTAGTCATTCCCTGCTGATGCTTAGCTCCATCCACACCTTGTCCATCTTTTCTTCTCGTAGTGACGCACTTAGATGCCTTTGGTAAGAGGTTTTCAGAGGGAACCACACTCAAAAGCCTTCATTCTTTATTTATGAAGAGTGCATGGCCAGTCGTCATTAGAAATTATATTAAATGAGAAAGTGTACTTTGAAGATCTTTATATTCCGGTGACTACAGAAATGTGTGCTGTCACTGTCTTATGAAAAAGTCAGTTATAGATAATATATATTTTAGTTTACAAACCATTTTTCATAATTTAATTTTGGCTGGCATCTTAACCCTCAGGAAAACATTATGATGCCAGTTTCTGAAACGTTCTAGTTCAAATCAGCATTTTGGAAACATAAAAAATATGCCGTGTTCATTTAAGAATACTTGTTTTCAAAAGATTTTATAGTAATTCTTGCCTAATAAAATAATGTACTTCACAAAGTTTAAATATTTTATAGTGAAGTTTCATTTACCTGGGTCTGGTGTCCATGTCTTTTCTGGTTTCCTGTATTCTTAGGTTTAAATGTGATATGTCCTCAATATGCATCCATTTAGCTATAAATGACTCGGCCATACTCTTAAGTGAAATAAATAGGACACACATGTGTAAATACTGAATAGTTTCTCTAGTGTGAGAAACTGAAAGTGTAAATAAAGATGAAAATGATTAAAACGAATAACTGATAATTTGAAATAGGAAAAGGTCCAAAGGTGGAGGGGTGATGGGAGGGGAAGGGGAAAGGGAAGAAGGGAAAGGGGAAATTATGAGAAAAGAAAAATAAAATGGAAACAAAGTCTATGTAAATAGGGAAGGGTCGTGGGGCTGAAGGGCGCACGGGTAATGGGGAAAAATATAAGAACCAAGATACATCATGTTCAGGTACAAACATCCAATGACAAATGTAAATGTATTGTATACCTACAATGTACCAATTAATATATAAATAAAAATTAAAAAATAATAAATGTGATATCTATGTATATATATTTTTAAACAATATACATATTAAAATATATATTTTAAAACAATACATATTTGAAACAAACATCTCATTTTCAATTTTTTAAAGCAGGAAATATACGGAATCTGAAGTATATCTGATGCAGCACATTTCTTGCTTCAACAAATTTGAATATGAGACACGTTTATTTGTTTTAGAGGCATATAACATAAAATGTGTGACTGAATACTGCAGACTTAGGGGATAGGCATACTTGGGTTCCATTTCTTTCATGACCATATGCATATCAGAATCCTTTCTATAAAATAAGAAATTGTATCTAACTCCTAGAATTATTTTGGGAACTAAATGAAATAATGCCTGCCGCAACTCGCACAGCATAGGGTCCGAAGCCGGGGAGAGCGGTGGGAGATGAAGACGATGAAGAGACCAAGGTCACTCTTGATAGCTAGGACCAGGTGGACCCTCAGCTCGTCGGGAGCTGATGGCCGCCTGCAGCACCAGGCGCTCTTTATTTATAGTGGAAGCAAACAGGAGGAGGAGGCGGGGCAAACAGTGCTACGCGACCCACGTGGCCTAGGCGGAATGTAGCGTGATTGTTTCGTGATGGGGCGTGTGCAGGAAGGGGACAGGGAAGGATACAATCTAACTGTCTCCTGGAGGTGCCATCCAGGGTCCAGTCTCTGGAGGAGAAAGGGAGCAGAGGGAGCCATCTTCAGGCTCAGCCCTGGCAAATGCCTATAAAGTATTTAGTACTGGGCCTGGCAAAGAGTGCTCATCAATAATTGCTAATTGATTTTTCTACGATTAATAATCATATTTCATAAACAAATCATAGTTATTAATAAACACCTTTGAAACAATAATAGTAAAGGTAGGAGCTGGTTTTGTTGTTCAGGTGTTTGGGTAGGAAAACTTCTGGACAAGCTTTTTATGATTTCCGGGTCATGAGTAATTAACAGGTGAGGAACACGTAGGATCCAGGAAATTCCAGCGCTTTGCTCTAATCTGAGGTTCCAGTTTGCATCTGCTTCCTGTGGCTGCTGGAACAAATCGCTGCAAAGCTTCAGCGGTGAAAGCAACAGAGTGCATCATCCACAGTTCTGGAGGCCGGGAGTGTGAAGTGAGGCTCGCTCGCTCAGGGTGGCTCTGTTCCTCCGAAGGTGCCTTTTTTCCATACTGACCTCACTCTCTAGTTCTCTTTCCTATCTCCCTCCTCCACATTTAAGCCCATTTATGATTGTGTTGGAAACACTCATAAATGGATAATCTTTCCATTTTAAGGTCAGCTGGTTAGCAACCTTAATTCTGCTTGCATTTGATGTCCCTTTATGGGATAACCTAAGCTATTCACAAGTTCCCTAAGGAACATGTTGAGGGGCATGATTCTGCCTATGCCATAGCTCCAAATTCTACTAGCTTATAAAACAATGATCTGTGGCCGGGGATTTAGCTCTGTGGTTCTGCCACCTGCCTCGAAAGCACAAGGTCCCGAGTTCCATCCTGGGTACCAAAACAAACAAAAAAAAAGACAGTGATCTGAAACTAGGAGAGATGCAAGGTTTGATTCTGATTTCAAGTCCTAAGCTTGATACTTTTTTGGCTCCTTGCTATTTTCACATGGCTGTTTCCCAGGAGCACGCAGTAACCCATTTCAGGTTGGACCATGCACTCTTAGAAAGTCCAACTCAACTTGGCTTGAAGTCCATGTCTTTTTAATTTTTCTGGTTCCTGCATTTTTCTTCTTCTCTGAAAGCCACCTAAGAAGGTCCAGCGTTTATAGTACCCTTCAAGACCTATATCCACTTTCCTGGAAGGTCAGGAAAGCTCTGTGGTCAAATAAAAAGGTTGTGGGATTTAGTTAGTGGCTGTCATGCTACAGTGGAGGAGCTGTGGCCCTCTGCCAGTCATCCCTCTCCTGGGTGACACCATCTGCCTGTAAACCTAGGCACACCTGTGAGCCCCGAGGCTTCCTCTGCCAGGCACTTCATGTGTCATACCTTTATGTGCTTCACCACTGTTCTGGAGCAAATAATCATACATGGGGTGAGAGACGTGCAAAGAGATGCATCTTCGAAGCAGAAGAATCCAGTTAAATCACAATGTCTGACTCTGAGGACAAGCAAGGATTTTCCAAGTCACTCCTGCACACCCTAATGTAATCACATATCACCCTAGCGTAATCACATATTATAGAACTTGGGTTAAAGCTTTGTCCAAGAATGTGACTTGGAGGATCCAAGGCACACTTTTTCTCTCTCCTGCATCCAGCCCTGGCCCAGATGTGTAGCCAGGGTTCAGTAACATTTACTTATTTTATGAAGGTGCGATTTAGCTAGAACACTGCTATGGATGAATCAACTACACCAGCCTACAGAAAAACCTACATTTGGAGAAGCACCATCAACTTAGGAACTGATGGGAAATTGGCCAGGGAACATTTTTTTCCTCTAAAAGCCATTCCCGTGGTACTTGATTGGGCTTTCTGAGGCATATTAATCAATCCTCAAAACACTGCTCAGTGACACATGACTCATTAGTAATCAGGAATATTTGTCTACTGAGAAATTAGAGAAGACAAAACATAAAATGCAGCCTTTCACCCAGTGCTTCAGTGCATCCCCTCCCTTCCAGTTTTGTTTAAAACCCTTCTCGACTGTAGAGGTGTACATTCTGCTTAAAAGCAGCACTCCTCCAGCTAAAGAGCTCAATGCACACTACTTGGGAGATTTCCACCTACTAAGTTAGAAGCATTGTTTGTCCCTGTGTATATTTGGATACTAAAAGCCAACAAATGATCAATTTATACAATGGTACCTTTACCTAAAATTCAAATATATCACAGTGTTCCACAAATATAGGCTAAAGTTTCTTTTTAAAGAATATTTTTCAGTCTTCTAAGGAACTTTTCCCTTTTGGGATGAATTTTTAGTATCACGGGCAGTATTTACTCTTTAAGGCCAAAATTTCCTTTGACAAATTTGCCTCAGAATATCTTTAAAATAACCCTAAAATAGGTAAACCAGGAAAAACGATGGATCCCATTAAATGCTTGAATCCTTCAGTGCAAGAAATGTGTCAAATATGCTAAATATGTACTATTCAAAACATTTTTACGTCTTCCAGAATGGTTAAAATTATACTGGTAATATCAAATATTCCCAAAGATGTGGAACAACTGCAGATTTTATGAGCTGAGAGTGAGGTTATAAATTTGTATAACCACTTTGAAGGTGAATTGACAATATCTGCTAAAACTAAGTACATATACAACCTAAAACCCAGTGATTCAACACTTTGGGGGCAAGTGTGCCTGTATAAGTGTGTATCTGTATTCTCCTTGGTGAGATCTGTCTGTCTCTCTGTCTCTCTGTCTATCTGTCATCTATCTATCTATCATCTATCTCAAATGGTTATTTTCACTAAAAGACATTAATTTCTGTCAAAATTGTTCGTATATGACTTTATATTTAATAGTTCCAAAGTAGAAACAAGTCATATTTCCACTAGAAATAGAATGAATTTATGCAATGCACATATACCCCCAAATTAAAAACTACACAGTATGTAAGGGCATAGTTGTTTGGCACAGACATAAGATTATGTTCAAAGAGCCTGACACAAAGTGAAGTCCAAAACTAGTAAATGATGACAGAGCTCCATGATGACAGAAGACACATCCTCGGGGAGGAGCTATTAAAGAGGTCACTGGAAATGTTCTATATGCAACATGGCTGGCATTTAGGTGAGGATAAACATATAAAAAGTAGCTGAGATATTTAGTCATTATTCATTCTATGTTATGGAATGTAAGTTATACTTCAGTAAAAAGTGAATTTAAAATATGCATAAATACCTCCTATACTTTAGGCAAGTATATGAAAAATGTATGTCTAGGCATATTTGCTGTATAAATAATGGCAAGGAAATTTTGACCACAGGTTTCCCTAAGGTCCATTATAACATGACCATTGGAAGAGCTGTTTTCTTTCTGGAAGCCCACAGCACATGTCAATGCCTTTCCTGTGAGATCTATTTGTCGTGTTTCCCCTGTGAGTATGCTATGGCCTCTCTCCATATTATCTCACAATTCAGGGGCTTCTGGAATGAAGAGATACACACATGATGCATTTCTATTCCTCTCAGCCCCACAGGACCCCAGCCTGGGTCTGTATCCCTTCATATGGACATCCCACTCAGTACGCCCAATTTCACATCTAACCCACACCATCTAAACTCCCAAGAGCACTAGTGTTATTAGATGGCTCAAGCTGCTGTGGCAGAGTACACAGAGCAGGTGGGTCAAACAACAAAAACTTGTTTTCTCGGTGTTCTAGAGACTGGGAGTCAAAGATCAAGCCACCCACGGGGTTGATTTCAGGTGAGGACTCCTGCTGGCTTACAAATAACCATTTTCACATTACCTTTCTTCACTGAGCATCAGATAAAAAAGGAGCTCTGTTAACCCTTGCTCTTCTGACAAGGCTATCGCTCTTATTAGAGTAGGACTTCACATACCTGCATAACCTCCTTTAACTATAATGAGCTCTTTAAAAGCTTTTTGTCCAAGTGTGGCCACATTGAAGGTTAGGATTTCAACATATGAATTTAGGAGTGTTGGGGGACATAGTCAAGTTCATAACAGCTATATTGACTAAACCTCTTTGTCAATTCATCGCAGCTCCTGGAGTTATATTTATGTCATATTTGGTTCTGGTCCTTATGGATGTCTAGCTGTATTATTGATCCTGGCCCCATGGTCTGGTATCACGTTCTGTCTCCTCTTAATTTGTTTCTCAGCCTGGACTTAGTCACTAACCAGGAAGGAATCCTAATCATGTTGAGTCTTACAGAGGACACCAACTCTGAGACATACATAACTCTGACAGCATGCATAACATTTTTGTATGACATTCCACATGTGTTTTCCCCCAAAACTCGACATTCTAAAAAATTGCTCAGTCAAAAATCATAAATTACAAGAAAAATCCGGCTAGAGTAAGACAACTCAAAGTATATGAAACTCTCTTATCAGAACTCTAACAAGAACTATATCTATCCTAATTGACAAATAAAAGTACAAAATTGATTTTTTATTGGCGTCTGCAAGTTGTATTCTCAACAGCTTGGTAGTATTAAATATTTGGCTTAAGTCTTCTCCTTAAAGATGTAAGTCTTTGGTGGTCATTTTTTTCTAACAGAGAATACAAAGAACAAAATTGAAACTCTGACCCAGAAAATAGCTTTCCTCACTCATGCATGATTTCAGTTCAGAAAGAAAAGAAATGTCTCTGCAGTTCTTTATGTGCACTCATGTCCCTCCCCATTGGGTTGTCACAAGGCAAAGCCTGCAGGCTGGAGGTCATTACAGTAGCCACTACTTGTGCTAAAGAAGGTCCCTTCTATAGATTTTCAACTTTTACTTCAGATCTTTATCTTTAATTGTGAGGTAAGTTGCCCCAATTGCTACAAAATACTTACATATTGAAAAAACTGTGCACAGATCAACACAACTTTTATTCTTTATTGACAAAGTCCCCTTTTGATCAATGACCTGCCAGATAAGCCCTACCAAAGAAATACTCATTAAAGCTAAATGTAGTGCAGTAAATTTTGAGGTTCTACTCTTCCACAGTGTTCCAACCCCAGAAAATATAGCAGAAAAATTAATCTTTCTCTTCTGACTGTTCTCTTTTTGCAAGTTAGAGGTGTGGGAAGACCTAAGCCTAAAAGCTGGAACAAAGAACTCTAGGGCTGAAGTCAAGAACTGTTTCTCAGATGCCAGCAAGGATTCATTATCTCCTTTATTCTCGTGTTTGTGTGCTTACTAAATGTTATTGATGAAGAACAATTTATTAGGAGGTGAGTGGAGGCTAGGGCTTCCCTGTTTCTGCTCAGTGCTGTAACTTCTATTACCTTAGTCAATTTCTGCAGCAGTGCTCTGAGGCAGTCTTCTCCATTCTCTTCTGCAGATGACAATGCTCAAACACCTTAGTAAATGAGAGCACATGTGTGATACATCTAGACTGGAAAATTTATTTCTGCTTTTGCTCAAAAAGTCATTGTAACATTTACGGTGGGGTGTCAACATGATTTGCTTTGTGATCTAGCCAGGTGACTGGTGGAACACACTTATAAATGTGTCTAGGTGAATCTAGAGATGTGGCCTTCCATACTATATCTTATCCCTCACTCCTTTGCCTCTGGTACTGTTTCCCTTCTCTGCTTTCTGGCCCTCATGAACTAAGCATGCTTGCTTTATCAAGCTCTTCTATCATTATATTTCTGCTTAGAGCCAGACAACCATGAACTGCATCCCCTAACACCATGAGCTAAATTAAACTTTACCTCCTTTAAGTTGTAGGTATTGTGTGCTGTGTTCAAAACACAAATGATAACCCATCCCCTGGCATAACTCAGGGACAGAGAAATTTTACCTGGCCTAGACTTAGTGGCCTGAGGCCTCAGTCTTCTGCTAGGAAATGTTGGGCATAGACACATAATCAGATAGTGGGAAATCTATAAGTATTAGTTTGATTTCTCATTTGTTCAAAATTATGCAACAATATAGCAAGCAACATTTGTAAATGGTTATGAATATAGATTGCATGCTTATTTGTCAATAACATGCTTCTCTTCTTATATAATAAGGAATAAATTGACATGCAAGATACAACTGGTAATCTTATTGGATCACAAGTGATTGCTGGGAGACAGGAAGAGAGCCACCTCCATGCCAAAATTCATTCATGAGCTGATGCAATCTACACAGGATGCTCCGTTAGGGACTCAGGTTCTTAGAGGGACTGGAGTCAGGACTGGAGACAAGGTGACACTGCATGTGGGTTGGATAGGAGATGTCATTCAGGAGCTTAGAGATTGAACTGGTCCTGAAGAAATGGGACTCTAGGATACACATGGGGAACTGGATAACATAGTCATTTTTCTCCTCTCCCCTTCCACCCCTATACTTTTGCAGCATTTTATGTACTTTTATCTACTTCTCAAGTTTATTCTATGTGAGACAAAAACCCATGACCTCCATCTAACTGTATTGTCTCTAGGAACCATTATATTTCTAAAAAATATAGAAATAGTCATTCTTCTTGGACCATAAGGTAGGATCACAACCAAGTGAATCTTGCTGTTCTTGACTGTTTTCCCTCTCTCCTGAATACATCATGCAGGCCTCTGCTCTTAAAGCTTTCACCACAGGCACTCATCCATAGCTTTGAATCACTGCACAAACGTTTCCTCCCAAGTCAGCCCAGTGGTCCTGGAGTCGGTGTTCCCACAACCTAATCTCTGTGGGTACTTTGTGACATCCCTTTTGGGTCATGAGTCATCTTTGAAACTTCTGGATTCTAACTTTTCCTCTAAGCTCCTTGAAGACTTTTGTTTGTATTTGTCAAAGCCTCTGATAACTCAGGAAATTCAGCAATGCACCCATTCATCCCAAGGAAAAGTTTTCCCTATCTACATCCCTGATGGAGCTGTGCTTTTTTTCTTTCTCTCTTTTCATAGCATGTGATTTTGCAATTCCAAGAAACACCTACAGATAGGCATTATTTGAAAACTTGAAGTTTCTTTGGTGAGTCACATGTTTGGTGTCCTTTCTTTCCTCTATAAAGTTATAGAGAGTGGGACTGGAGAAGTTTATAACACAAACTACAGTCATTTAGCCATAATTCAAATCCCTGTCTGACATTAATTATATCACCTTGACTAAGATAATTGACCTCTTTACATTTTCATCTTTTGATCTGTAAAATGGACAAATAACATTGGAAGCACTTATGTAAAATCCACACACAGTTCCTTGCCCATGGATCATACTTCCTAAGTATTTACTGCATTTATTTGAACCACAAGTCTGTGTCCATTAGATATTTATTTAGGATTCTCTCCTCACTTACCATGGCAAGAACTGTGCCAGACACTTGATATAAGGTGATGAACAAGACTGACCTAGTCCTGCTGCTTACGTAATTATAGTTCACTTAAATGATTAATGACATAGACAGCCAAAACCTTCTTCTAAGTCTTATCAACTTTATATCCCTCATCTCTCTCTTAATCCCTCTGCTTTTGTCCAGTGGAGAGCAAAAGCGAAAGGAGAGCACACAGTAGATTTATCAGATACATTTATTGGTCACTGCTTGTATGCATGCTTTTTTCCCAAAAGAATAAATGCAGCATGAAGTGACCAAGAAGACTAATCCAATTAGAACACACAGTCCACTCAGCATTAGGGTGTGAACCTCCTCATGGCTCAGTAGATAGTCCATATGTCCACAGTAAAAGTACCTGTGGCAGCACCACACTGCCCATCCATGTAATTAGTGATGTGTATTAGCAGAGCATTTTAGTTCCCTAAGAAGAGGAAAATGAGAGCGTATCCTAGTGTCACATTATTTATCCATTGAATAGGGATTAAAATGAGTACTTGTCAAGCTCTTGTCAGGATTACATGGGATCATATGCATAAAGGGCTTAGTTCAGGCTATGTTTAAAGTACTCAATAAATAGTAGTCGTAAATAGTTCCTTCTCCTTTTCCTCTTCCTAATTCTTTTCTAATTACTATTATTATTACTAATACTTGTATTATTCTATTACTACAATTGCTGCTACACAGCAATGTGGAATATGTGTAGGACTTATAATTATTATTCTGGCTTTATTACTCCCTGACTTTCCTGATTTTGTTGAATTTCCAGTCAGAAGATACATATTTTGAGGCTACTTCTAATCATTATACCATCTTGGAAGTAGCACAAATACTTTGCTAAACTGAGACAAATAGCCCATTTTCTCATTCATTAATTACTCTTGAATGCAGCCATCCCACTTCTAATTCATATGTCTTTAAATCTGTATTACATGAACAGGGCTTCCATTTAGTCATGATTAACATGAAAGTCTTGGTGTTGGGTGAGGAATCTTGCCTATAAGTCACATCCTGTTCAAACAAGCAATATCTATCCTTGGTTTATCCAGACCACTGTTTTGTTCCATGGTGATAGGGCAACACAAGCAAATTTCTCATCATCAAATAGTCCTATGAACTCTCCTGGCACATCTTACCTATAGGTAAGTAGTAGGGACAGTCTAGACCAGAGTCCTGGATCAAGAGGGAAGCTGGCTACAGGAAAATATCTGTGATGAACGGGACACTTGGAGAAGCCTAGGATCATCTTCTTTCAGTGGCTGTATCATCATGGAAAAGGTGAGAACCTGGGACAAAATAGACCTCTATTTGAGTCCTGGACATGTGACTAGAGAGTTACAGCTTCTTCCAAAGTTTTAATTTCCTCAAATAGGATAGCCAGTACATGTAATACTAGTTGTGAGAATTAGAAATGCTTTGGACATATGTATTGATGTGATATTTTCCACATGACACTCAATAAATAATAGCTGTTATGGTTAGATAAGTAATTTGTTTTCCACACAGAGTCACAGGAGTGGCACCCATCTTCCAACCAGCTGCAGAAGGTTCGGGCACTAAGAGGTGAAGTCAGGCAGCCACTCTGCCATCCTCCATAATCAGCATTGCCATTGCTTCTCAGAACCCTGATGCAGAGGCTCTGCTATCTTTTGTCCTGAGGAGCTCACATGGCTGGTGTTAACATCAACTGATCGGCCAAGACTTTCACCTAGGCAAAAGCAGATTTCCATTTGCTCACAAAGTATCTGACATCTGCAATTTAAAGGAGGAGAAGTGTATTTTAACCCACACTTTCAGAGGTTTCAATCATGATTGTCTGGCTCCAAGGCAGAAGTTACATGGCAGAAGGGCATGGAGGGGGAAATCTGCTCATTTCAATGGTACCCAGGAAGCAGAGCACAGAGGAAGAATGCTAGAGAGAAAGGGAAGGTGCCAGGGACCAGATAAAGTCCCTAAGGCCATATCCATATGACCCACTTTCTCCACTAGGCACCATCTCCTGACGGCTTCCTAACAGCCATTCGGTTACAAACTCATCAATGGGTTAGCCCATGGGTGAGGTTAGTGTCATCATGAGTATACCTTTCTGGGATACTCTAAATCCTATCACCTTGACCAGAAGATTGACAAGCACTCTTGCCTGGGCTAGTCAGTTCCTCACAGCCCTCTCAGTCATTTTGCAAACTGGGAAGGGTCAGATTCCCACCCTGAGTTAAGGTCTTGTGTATGTGTGTTACTCACATATTTGAGTATTACTGCATTTAGTGACATATTCTACCTTCAAGTTCACCAGGAAAACTGAACCAATTATATTTATTGTGAGGAACTAGCCCATACGACTACAGAGACTGAGAAATACCATAATCTACCATCTGCAAGTTGGAGATCTGGGGAAATCAGTGGTGTAACTTAATCTGAGTCTGAAGAACTTTGAACCAGACACACTTACGGTGTAAAGCCTAAAGCAGAAGAATACACGATGAAGTGAGTACTCATGACCAGTTCTTTTATTCTATTCATGCCGACAAGGGATTGGAATGAGGCCCACCCATGTTGGAGAGCACAATATATTTATGAAGGCTAATCTTACCCAGAAACACCCTCAGAGTCATCTCTATAAACGATGTTTAAACTGGGCACCCTGTGGCTCAGTAAAATTGACATATAAAGTTAACTTTCATACCCTGTTCTTTAATTACTTTAAACACCACTAGAATACCCATGTTGGTTTGTATTCAAGTGTTAGCTGTTACTCTATCCCTGCATCCTACCTCCCATGCAGTCCCTTCCAATCCTCATTACTAGTGGATAAATCGGTTCTCAAGTTCCCTTTCTCTTTGGTCTGTCTTTCTGACCTTCTTATCCCAGTTCTGAGATTGGCAGACACATTTCTAAAAGTTTGCACTACCAAAGTTGAATACAGTTCAAGTCATCCACTCATATTCCTTGCCTCTTGGATCTTTCCAGTTCACAGGGAAATCAGTGGACTCCGGTAGACACCGTGAGTGATGCAGAATGTGGCTCGGTCACCATCCAGACTCATTTACTGGTCATTTTAGAACTTTGTTATATCTCAGTCAGGATCCCTGCTGTGTGAACTATGATTTTTTTTTTTTTTTGCCATCCCGGTGATCAAAGCCAGAGCCTCACACATGGTAGCCAAGTCCTCTACCACTGAACTCCATCCTTAGCCCTTAATTTTACGGTCATACAGTGTTTGAGTCCTGAAGGGGACTGACTGACAAAAGTGATGTATGTGGTCTGGTGTGTTTTTTTGTTGTTGTTGTTGTTTTTTTTTTTGGTGCCGGGGATAGAACTCAGATCCTTCCGCTTGCGCAGCAGGCGGCGAAACCACTGAGCCAAATCCTGGGCCCTAGTCTGGCGTCTTGACAGTGACCCATCACACTCTCCGTCAGAGGTGGGATTGCAACACCACAAGCATTGAGTTGGGAATTTCTTATAATGTGCCAGATTCTGTGATCAGTACCTTCAAAGCTTTAGCTCATGAAGTGAGCTCTGTGGAGTATGTTTGATTAAAATCTTCTTCTTTAATGATAGGAAAGACATCCAGGAAGTTTATTATATCTGTCTGAAATCCACTAATATGAAGAAAATTTAGGGTTTGCCCTCTTGCCAGACTCCAAGGAATCTTTATTGACTCTGAGAATAAATAATTTAACATAGTGTTTAACTTGCACTAAGGTTTTCATCAATGATTATTGTCTTATATTAAGGTTAGTTGTATCTGCAAAGAACCTGAGGAAAAATGCTTTGTCTTTCCTCCTTTTAATTCTTACCATTGTCTCATTAATGCCAGCGGTTAACTTAAATACCTGCCCAGTTTAGGAGATTTTGATGCTTCTTAGCTCTGAAATGGTCACAAGCCCATAATTTTTGTGCATTGATTCTGCAGCAGAGGAGAATCATGACATGGTTTTAAGATTTTAATGAATATAAAACCCAAAAAAGCCTTCAGTTGGGTTTTCCAGACTCAGTCTCTATTAATATCTGGGACTCAGAATTTAGGAGCCATAAATGGATAAATAAAATTAAATTTTAAAAATAGAAATAAGAATTCTTGCCTGTATATTTGTGGAGTCTGAGATGGTGGTTAATGTCACAAACCTCAACAGTTGTGATGGAAGTCTAACTCATGAAGATTGAATAAATGTTAGCACATTGTGTTTCAAGCCAGTTTGCTGAGCTGGCACAAAAGATCTTAGCTGAAAATAAGATCAAAAGTGACAATAAAGCAATCTGAGTAAAGCTGAATGGGTTTATTTGCACTGTCAGCAAGCCTTCTTTCATGAGAGATGTAGAGTCTTTCCCTAGTCCTAAATACTACAAGTTTTACCCCTGACCTTTGCTTTATATGCCAAATATAATTAACATGAGAAAGTGAACCAGCTTAGAAAGAGAGAGGGTCAATTTGGAAGATATTGAGTTAGCTGTACTCCACACCTTCCATGAATTATTAATATAGCTTGAACCCAGTCTTGAAAAAGCTGGACATCTTTTTTCGTTTTTTTAAAAAAAATTTTTTATTACAGTGATCCAATTACTTAAATTTCAAAAAAGCAACTATTTCTGGGTGTTTCCAAATACCCCTTCTTTGTGATGAAAAGAAACAAGTATGCATTCCTATGTAGAGCAGCATCATTTGAAGCATCCCTAGTTTGATGCTGAGTCATCCCTACTAGTGAGTAGCAAAGGGAACCTGGGCTTCAAAATCACCATGAACCTGAAATTTAATTCCGAGCCCATCCCTAACCCACAATGTAACCTTATGAATCTCATATAACTTACCTGAGACTAGTTTCTCTGTTGGTAACACGGAGTAAGTACTAGCCACCTTGCAGCAACTGTGAGAATGAGAAGACAAAATGCACACATTGTAGGTGCTCAGTAAGTGGCACCGGTCACAACGATTTGCTTATGGGAAAAAGGAATCCCGCAGACCGAATGCTGGACCTACAGGAACTTGCCGCTAAAGACTATCCTCATCTTGACCCACACCATGCGCCCCGGTCTAGCTCCTTTTCCACTCCTTTTTCTCTCCCTATCTATCGCAACTTCTTCAAGCCGAGGGACCACAGTTCTCCAAGTTTCCCACCCTGTATGTCTTTCATCATGCAGAGAACGTCCTTCCCTCCCCTGAACTGTTTCCTACCCCCCTTTGTGTTCTAATACTCCTCTTCAGCATCATCTATTCCCAAACATATATGACCTTCACTTCTCCTTCCAGATACTCCCCTTCTGTCTTCTCATGTCTTCAAGAATCAAATGTGCAGCACCTTTACTGACTGCTGTTGTTAGCATTGATTTTAGTCATCTGCAAGAGCAAACTGAGCTCCCAAGGATTTTCATAGTCTCAACACCCAATATTGGACTTGACATCATAAAGTAAAAAATAAATGCTGAATAGCTGAGTGAATGAACAAATGAATCTCTTGAAATAACTTTAACATCGCTCATGCAAAAATGGAGTTTCTAAGGATTAATACTGATAATAAATTTGCCTTTAAATATAAGGCTTTTTACATATTTGTGCCTGAATCTATATATCTATCTACAGTGATTTTATTCATTACTTCCTGGCACAAGCAAAATTAATTCATTTCTTTTTAAAATTAGAAAATGAAAGCACAGATTACTGTGAGACAAAATTTTCTATTATTTAAAAGAAAAATGTTCATGTGTGCATATTAATTTATTCAATTACTCATCCACTGTGACCAAAAATTGGTCAGCAATTAATATGATGCCCGGCATGGGGCAGGGTGCTGGGGAGATGATCCTTTCTCTCCCCTGCCTGCAGTCTTTGGAAAACACATAAGGAGCATAGATTATCAAATGCAGCTATAGTGTAAAAACCAAACTGAGATAAATCCTTTGAAGTAAAATACAAGAGTCTAACAGCAAATCTTGTCTTATTCAAAGAGTATCAGGGAATGTTAAATATTGATGCAGTCCAGGCTGATAAAAGGGTAAGGAGTAGTGAGTAGCGAGGAAGGAGGGATGAGGACACATTACTTCTTTATAGCAGGAAGCAGCCTGAGAGAGATCAAGGGGGTTTTCCAAACATTACCTCTACTGAAACCCAAGTCCAAGGGTAAGAAACCCAATTCATTCCTTTTAGAATGGTTTCCTGATTTCTGTTAGTTTCCCTACCTGCTTTTCATTAGTGAACTACCTATATTTCATTGGATGTAATTGGTTTATTTGGAGCCCTGGGCCCATATAATACCTGTATTTAGTATGGACCATCAAGTTGAGAATGTGTCTCTGTATGTTGGACATGAAAGAAGAGTTCCCTTAGAGAAATTCCAGGGTTCTGCTCGGTTACTCTGGGAACCAGTAATGTGTGCTGGGGTGGGGGGGGTCTGTACTCAGAAACAGCAGGAACCTTATGGACAGAGGATACTGCTGAAAGATTTTAAGTAACAGGAAGGGAACTTGCACTTACATCAGAATTCTAGCCTCTATGTCTACAGTGGCCTGGAAGCAACTTCTCCCTCACTTCCAGCTTCCTCAGACAAGGTAGGATTGCATGGCATATTTTGTCTGGGCCTTTTTTCCATCTAAATATACATGAATCACCCTCAGCACTGGTAGGAAGTGGGGTTGAGTCCTCACACTAACAGTCACTTCAATCGTGTCAAGTGCTTGAGACAGACAGCAGCCACGGACAAAATGCAGAAAGTTAAATTTCCTCTAGGTTGAATTTATACTCATGGAAGGTTCCTCTGGATGGCTCTACTCAGGGAAGAACTCATCCTACTTCAGGTTGGAATAGGCTGGAAATCACACTTTAAAGAGATGGAGATGCTACAACACCAGTAGATTGCTACTCTTCAAATCATTCTAGGGGACTTACCCTTGCCTAATAAATAGGACTCCCTTTGGGGTGGCATAGCCTCTCTCTTCCATAATTGTGAACATTTCTTTTGTCTGATTTAATGCTCAGATGACATTAGTTTTGTGGCAGCAGTAGGACACTATTGATGCATGTGGAGTTATGGAAGGTCTCAGGCTGGGAGATCTCATTGCAGGAAGTGACTGATGACACTACTCCATGCTTCCTTTCTATAGTTGGCCCATTTTGAAATTTGGGGGATTTATGTAATCTTATACATGAATGACCACTTCTAGCATTTTTCCATGTGTGGATCAAGCGTGTCCAGCTTTGGACCTGTTTTCAAATCACTAACCGATATCCTTAACCTATGGAATGCATGTGAATTGACCTCCAATATTCAGCCCCCCTCCCCAGGGCTTCAAAGTTCCTTAAAATAGCCAAGCCAGCTTCTGTTGGCTGCTAATCAAAGAACTCAGACTCACAACTCTACTGCACTGGTTCCCTGTGTCCTTTCCCAGTTTAAAATCTCACTTCCTTGTTCAGGAATTCAGGAGTTTAGTGCTTGTTCCTTAGTGTACAATTCTAAAAGGTATGCAAAAGGGAAGGGGAAGGGGGGTAGGGGAAAGGAAAGAAGGGAATGGAATTAATATGAGAAAATGAAAAAATGGAAATAAAATCTTTGTAAATAGGAAGGCATGGAGGGGTTGAAGGGAGGGCAGGGGAATGGGGAAAAAATAAGAACAAAGACAGATTATGTAAAGGTGTAAATTTCCAAGGAAGAATGTCATTATACTGTTTACCTAAAATGTACCAATAAACTTAATTAAAAAAGAAAAGAATTCTACCAAGATATTTTCTGACCAAGGTGGCTTGCCTTCCACTTAGCGTATGACCATCATGAAAATTATATAGCTCTGATCATCAAGACATCTTGGAGACTACCTGGAAGGAAGCTCCCCTGCCACCATCCCATGCTCCTAGGGCAGAGAAGCTGAGCCAGTCCCAGCACCCAGAAAGAAGCTCCCCCACTGCCATCCCATGCTCCTAGGGCAGAGAAGGTGAGCTGTGCCAGAAGCACCCCCCCCCCATGGAAATGAGAAGACATGTAAACAAGCCTCAAAAACAGACTTCCAGATTACCTACAGCAACCCTACAGGGAAACGAGATGGAACAATCTCATACTCAACCACCTGAACTCTCTGAACTGGCAACAAAAGAGGATCTGGGAAAAATGAAATCAGAAACAGTTTCTCAGATAACAGCAAAGATTGTGCTCATAGTGCAAAACATGATTAATCTACAGAGGACACAGATTAAAAAAAATAGAGGATCTGAGGAACACAATGGAATCCCAACATAGGAAACAAATGGAACGCATAACACAGATGCAAACAGATTTCCAGGAGATTAAAAACTCCATTGAAAGTCTGTGCAGCAGAATAAACCAATGTGAAGATAGAATTTCAGATATAGAAGATAAGATTGCAATGAGTGAGGAGGAAAAGAAAAATTGGTTTAAAATTGTAAGGGACCATGAGAAATCAATCCAGCAGCTGCTAGACGATGCAAAGAAGAATAACATAAGACAGATTGGAGTTAATGAAGAAAGAGGAGAGAGTGCAGATGACATAAAAAACTGTTCACAGAAGTGATGGCAGAAAACCTCCCAAGCAGGGGAAAAGAACTTGACATACAGATAAGTGAGGCATATAGGACTCCAAATAGCCTTGATCAAAAAAAATCTACACA
>NW_004624735.1:26905146-26966690 GCF_000247695.1 Heterocephalus glaber
TTTGTTAAACAAATTTCTATCTAGGTTCATACTTTTTTCTTCTATTATCTTTATCTAGTTTTGGGATTAGCACAATGTTGATTTCCTAAAATGAGGGGAGAAGTGTTCATTTATTTTTTTTCTGCTTTAAATGTTTGATGTAATTTATCAGTTAAAATGTATATGAGCCTGTTGTTATGTACATAGGTTTTCAAGCTAGGAATATACTTTCTTTAATACGTGCTATTCAAATTTTATATTTCCTCCAGAGGTAGTTTCATTAGTTTGTCTTCCAAGGTACTTCTCAATAGTTGTCAAATTTATTTCAAAAAAGATTTTTTTAATAAGCTTTCTATATCCTTTTAAATTCTGTCAAATCTGTGGTATTGTCTCCTGGATCTTGATATTGTAATTTAAAAAATGTATAATTGATATTGTGTAATAGGAAGAAAAGGTCTAAAGGAGCAGAGGAAGTGGGAGGGGTAGGGGAGGGAAAAAAGGGAAAAGAAAAAAATATGACAAAAGAAAAAAAATGGAAACAAGGTCTTTGCAAATAGGGAAGGGTGGAGGGGGTGAAGGGAGGGCAAGGGAAGGGGATAAAAATAAGAACCAAGAGACTCATGTAAAGGTAGAAGATCCCAATGATGAATGTAACTGTATTTTATACCTAAAATGTACCAATAAACTTAATGGAAAAAAAAAAAAGACGTCTTGGAGCTTGCAGAAGTTCACCTTCATGGACTGTGAAGAAAAGATTGCAAACAGAACTCTACAATTGAAAAACTGTTGATTTTGACCAATTTTTCCAACTCTTCTCTCTGTGACCATGAGCAATTTGTTCACATTCACAAAACCTCAGTTTCTCTGGGAAAAGCAAATAGTCCTTTTGATGCCAGGCACTGATTGAGGATTAGGGAAAGTGATTTTCTGTTCGACTGCTTCCCCCTGTTTTTTCACTTCTCTCGTTTGTTTTCTGTTGTTTCTCTTTTTGTCTTCTTGACCTTCTCTTTTTAAGCTTTTTCTTGTCCTTCTGTTTTTATATAAATGTAGTTATTCTCTGTCTTTTTTACTTTTATCAAGTAAAAAATTATTGTTTAAAATTGTCATGTTCCCGCCTAGTATCATTTCTCCTTTTGCTTGTTAAATATAATGTATATTGCAGAGGGGATTTTCCCTACACTGTAGTGGATTGGAGAGAGATATTCAAGCATATTTTCTGATGGTCCAGAAAAGCACTGGTGTGGGGGCCCAAAATACACCAGTTAAATGCTTCTCCTTAATGGATTGCTATCACACTGAAATCCCACTGTGGAATCATCCCACCCATGGCACTCTGAAGAAACTCCCCTCTAGATCTTTCCAACTATATTTACATACCTGTTCTAATGCTCTTCCTTTGGGAAACCGATTCTTCAGTTTTTCTTTTATTTTAGAGAGCTACTCCCTCCTCTTGACAAATCCCACTTTTTGCTTCAGTTAACCAGAGAATGTTTATGTAGCTCACTGCCACAAATCCCTGAGCAATTCCCTCTTTTTGTCCCAGGAGTGTTTCTCCTACCTCATTTGCAGTTGCTCAACCACAGTGTCCAACATAAAACACATACGCAGAAGCAGGTACACAGATCAAAAGTGGATAAGAATGATATTTGAAAGCCTTAGTAATCATGACATGCAGTGCAGCATTAGCTGGCATACCTCTCTTGGCATAGACCCTCACTGCTAGAGTAATGGAGACAGACTTAGGCATCA
Organism: Heterocephalus glaber; assembly: GCF_000247695.1. The sequence continues at coordinate 26,906,875 of NW_004624735.1, forward strand.
TTCAAAGACCAAGGTGGAACTCTCCACTGGTGAGTGAGCTTCTCCCAGGTCAGGGGTCAGTAATGAGGTTCTCTTGTTCATACAGTGAGGAAGTCTCTAGCCTGACTCTAACCTATGCTCACTTTTTTACAGAAGGAGATGGGATTAGTCTCAGGGCTCCTGGAGCTGCTATTTACCATTTCTCCCTTCCACTAAGCTTCAAGTTGTGGGCCTATTCTTCTGCTGTCCACACACAGACAAAGACATCTACACCACCTCTAACATTTATTTTTTCCTAACCCCAGAATAATATTTAACATTTTGAGGTCATGAAGCTTAAACCCATGCCCTTCCAGTTTTTAAACATCTCCCTTGGAGAACAATATTGACCCCTTTAAAATTTAGTTTCTCCATGGCTGTCTCAGCAAAAGGAAGCATGCACTTCAGATACTTTTAGTTTTAGTCTTACTGATGTGTATTTTACATCCACTGACTTCAAAGATTATATATTTGTAAGGGAGAAGTTAACTGGATTGTGAACCTAAGAACAGGTTTGTTTGAGAAACTCAAGAGCACTTTCCATCTCTCATTTTCTTTTTCTCAGTTTAAGGGAAATGACATTTTCTGGTGCCAAGAAGGAAACAGCACCTTCTTGTTGGTGACAAGCATGTAAAGAACTTACTCCAGCTGCCTGTACAGAAGCAATAGTGTGACTGCTCTGTAAGCTCATTGCCGGAAACAGCCCAGGAAAATTGAAAGATAAATATATTGTGGTGATGGCATTCCCATCGCATCAGAATCTTATTTGTCTGAGAAGACTGTTAACAGCTCTGTGCTTAGGACACGAGTTTAAAAGAATTTGCCTAGAAAAGACCCCGGGCTTTAAATACTCCCTCTGAAATGAAGGCTGTTGGAGCAGATTGAAATAGTCATCTGTCTGCTTATTAGTTGAGAGTGTTTGTTGCACTGTAATTGCAGACAGCAAAAGCTTGCAATCCATGCAGCTCATTCTGCCAGTCACTGGCGGGTGTATTTCTCTCTGGGGAACAAATCGCTATTTGTTTTTTGGGGTTTTTTTCCCCCTTCCTGGAGAAGCTTACAGTATGATGGGCTATGATCCCTAATAGATACAATACATCTTCTCTGAAGAACTTAGGAAAGAAATCAATGGTTTGCTTTATATCCATTGTCTCCCCAAATTCTCTCATACATTTGCCTTGCCTGGGTTGGGTGGCTTAAGAACAACCACACTTCATAAAAAAATGTTGGCTCATAAACATGGACTTGGACTAGAAACTTCAGTTGGAGGCTCATTTATTTATAGCATTAATTGTAATCCTAGCTCAAAATAGCATGGAAAAACATCCGAAAGAAGAAAGAAACACTAAAACTGATGAAGTATGCCTTTACACAGTGTTACTGTGAAAGATTTGCTAGAATCTTTGGATCTGTGGCCAAGGGCTGGAGTGAAGATGAAGATTTTAAGCTCAGTAATAAGAAGAAAACCCTATAACAATCTAAACTGCACAGTAAGGAGGCTTCACTACACTCTGAGTAATTTCTTTATCCAAAGAAAAAGCTTCACAGAAGATAAATGTTCCTGAACTTGCACATGGAAGGAATGCTGTGGACAAGGACCAACACTAAGCCTTGGAGTAGATCTGAAGGAATTATTTAGCCCTGTTGAGTTTGTTTTATCATCTACAAAATGATGATAATGCTCATCACCTGGATTTTGAAGATTTAATGAACTCCTATATGCAAAGTGGATAATGTAATACCTCAAACATATTTCTGACCCAATAAATGTTAGCTTGATCTATTCTAGGAAGGTCAAATGCTTAGGTACTGCTTAGGAGGTGGCCAAATGGTACTTAGCATCAACTCCATCATCTCCTACTGTGTCGCCCTGTACTTCAAAGCATAGATGGCCAGAATGTTCCTTTTCCAGAGTCTCTTGGAGCCCGGGTTCTGGATGAAGTTAAAATGCACGTATTCAGTGAATTCATATACACACTAGAGAGCAAAAATATAGCAGGTAGCATATCCCTGCAGCTTTGGAGTATTTCTCACTGCAAGAAGAAAGGCAGTACAGGAATCTGTGCTCATTCCCCAGCTTCACGGTATTGAGGCCCAGCTGATGTGGCAGTGGGCAGGACTTCCGGAGCTAGTGACCGCACAGAGGCGCTGGCGCTGACAAGGGCTTCCTGACTGTCATGATTTCCTGCTCTTGATGAGAGTCTCGGCCATCAGCTCTTACCTGAGCTGTGCTACTTTTCTTGGAATGCTTATTTTAGGAGTCGCTTTACTGTTGAGCTTGTTCCTCGGGTGCTTCAGAAAGTTTATGAGCAACTCTTTCTCCGTTTTAAATATCTTTCTTCTTAAAAGTTCCTTATGGTGGTTTCTTCTTGCTACCTTGAATCTTGATAAAGGTATAAAGAGGGTATCCTAGAAGTGTACCATTTTAAGAAGAATAAAATTGCCTACAATTTCAAAAATAAGGATAATTGAAGAATTGGGCATATCTTGTTAAAGATTTGCAAATTTCATACATTGACATGAAGAAAATATTTTAAATTTATAATTTTGCAAACTTTCAGTTATTTTGTTTTATAGACAAACTTAAGTTTTCCAAAGTAAACATAAAAGCATGTTACAAGATAATATCCAATTTTTATAAAAATAATATTTTAAAAATACATTATTCATAGAGTAAACAATATGTGGAGAATAGCTAAAGAAAGTAGAGAAGTTTATCTTGGAACAAAGAAGACTTAAGGAGAAGCATAATATGAAAGGTGAAAAACAATGTCATGCTTCTTCTGAATAGAAAACCACATCCACCCAATGGAGGTTACAAACACACTGATTTGGTTGAACATGAGGAAGAACTTTCTGAAGTCCTACGATAAAGAGACTGCAGTCAAAGGAAGTAATATAGTGTTTAAATGGGGAACAAAAAGCCACTTTCCAGGGCTAAATTACCAGGGTTTTTTTTTGTTTGTTTTTTTTTTGGTACTAGGATCGAACTTGGGTCCTTGTACTTAAGCAGCAGGCAGCGAAACCACTGAGCTAAATCCCTGGCCCAACCAGGATTTTTTAAGCAAAGAGTTGAATTAGAGAAACTTCATGTTCCCCTCCAATTTTAATATGCTATGATTTTCCAATCATTTATGTTTATATTATTTCACTTAAATTTGAGATGCAAAAGCAATTTTAAGTTCAACTTTTCAGAAATACAATAACACGAATTGAGGCATAGAGTGTTTCACTGATATTAGTACAATTAACAAGTATTGATTTTTTATTTTACTCTTAAGTATATACATATATGTGAATATATTTGAGGTATAACTGAAAACTAGTGAGTATTTAAATAAAAACCTCATTAGAGTAAAAGACACACTGCCATCCGTGCCCCTCAGAATACTCCATCTGATTTTGAACACATTTACCACATCATTCTTGCCACTTTCTGAAGCTGTTCTGAAAGTCCTCTTTCCCAAGTGTTTTTAGTTATACTACCATGGTTACCCCCTCAATATCCTGAATCCATTCAAAATGTCTGCCTTTCATAGTCATTCTGAATTCTGGGAAGAGCCAGAAGTTGTACGGTGTCAGATGTGGTAAATAAGGTAGACGAGGACACGCTGTGTTTTCATGCCTTTCCATTGTATGGCACTGGGCAGCAACATTCATTGTATTTTTTTTTTAAATCACACCTCATAAAGACACTCATGAAAGAGGACTTCAAGGATGGTTTCAGAAAAGTGCCAAGAATAATGAGATAAATATGTTTAAAATGAGGGGGAGTATTCTGAGAGGGATTAATGGCAAATGTCTTTTACTGTAATCGTTTTTAAAAATTTAAACACATACTGGTTGTTTTCATTGGTCCTTACACACACACACACACACACACACACGAGTTAACACAAATAATGTGTTTGTATTTATTAATTTTTCATCTAACGCTCCATCTATCCAATTAGTCTCCTTTTTATTATATGGCTCATAACTTAGACATATGTAACTGAAAATCCTAATGATATTCATATTATTATCATTATCTACTGGATTTTTTAAAAGCAGCAAATTAAATGAATGAGTCAGAGCAGCAATGTGTTCACCTAGATGATTCTAACACATACTCTATTTTTGGAAGCCTCCAATGTGTTCTTAACCCTGTGACAAATTGTTTGAAGGTTATGTATGCTTCTAGGGCATCTTCTGTACTTCTGTTTCCTTAGCCATAAATACGTGATATAAAACCAATCTTATGACACAGTAGTAAAAATCAAGTAACATGTGAAAGTGTTTATAAATCTGGGTTAACTATATGGTTGTTGAATTTGTTTGAATCACAGGAATATAATGAAGCACTGCAAAGAGGAGAATTTTTTTTTAAAGCATGTCAATGCTTCATTAACTTGAGTCTAGAAGGAAGTTTTCCGTTTGTTGAACACAAGACCTGATTTTAAATCTCTGCTCCTTAGTTCTTGGCGTCCATTTCCAGAGTCACTAACTATAAGTGGTAGAAAGCTTTGCCTATGGAGTGCCTTTCAATCACAGCGTATATGTTCATCTACATGGAGCCTTGCCATATAACAGGAGCACCATGCCCATTAGGCAGATGAGAATCTAGACTCGGTCTATGGCATTTTGTCCTGTGAATGGCTTACCCCATATCTAATAAACTTCAGCCTAATCTGTGTTTCTATGGTCCACGGAAGCACGAGCCCTCACACCTGGCTAAACATGTCACCATTGGCAACCCTAATATCAACGCCAGCTTAGACCTTGGCCAGTTATATGTGTCCTTTGAATATCACAATTTCAATGACTGGTGAAATCTTTCAGGTACCAGAGTCACAATTCTCAAGTATTTTCCTCACTGTTTTGAGGGTCTTGGGGTCATAATCATGTGTGTGAACAATATTTTATAGATTGTACAAATTAAATTCCTCCAAAGCTACCAAGTATAACATTCCATAAGTAGGAAGGTGGAGGGGCTTTAAAAGTCCTGTACCATTGTGAAAATGGATAGTTATTCTATCTGAATGTGTGGCCTTGCTCTATCCAGTACAATTAGCATATTGTGGGGAAAATGGATGGCAAGAATGGCTTCACTTTGTGGGGGCGTAAATCATATTTAGAACCTTCTTAGAGTTCTGGGAGGCTTTGGGAAACTCCAGATCACTTGCTCCCTGTAATTACAGTTCATCATATTTGCTTTTGAGTTTGTCTGTTAATGGCATCTCTTGATCTGCTTAACTGCCTCCTCTGTAATTAACCAGTCAAGGAAAGCATATGGATAATACTGTGCTAATGATACAGTTTTAAAATTTAGAATAATTTAAAAGGAAATTTTAATCGTCTATTGAATTTGGCCTCCAACTGCTCTGGTCATAATGGTCATGTTTTCAAACTTATGCTACGAAGGCTTCGCATTTCACAAAGCTTTCTTTGCAGCCAAAGAATCTTATCCACATTCATTCAGAACTAGATGAATCCCAATCTCTACTTTGTATCCTTAACTTTTGCCCATGGCTGAATAGGCTAACCCTTCAGATAAGAGTGCAGAATGTTTATGTGACTTTCCTAATGCCCTACTCTAACTCAGTATTTAAAAAGATCTTCTGGTTCACATTTAAAAAGTAGTTGGAAGTTCTGGATTTTCTATGAGAAATACGTTTTGTAAATCTGTGGTGATACTTCAGATCTCAGTGGCTTGTAAAGCAAACTTGTTTTTCTGTGTCAGATTACATGTCAGTAACTGTTGCAACTCTGCTGGCTTTGATATTCTGCACATTTCCCCAGACTGGTGCCCTGGGACATCTGGGACATGCCATGCTAACAGCAGAAAGTAGAGTCAGCAAAGCTGCACAATTGTGTTCAGGACGTGGTTGTGGCCTGTATAACATCCACTAGCAATCTATCAACCAAGGAAAATCAGTGAATGGGAAATATCACTTTTTTTTCCTACAAGAGGAGAGGACTGAATATATGCAAATGATAATGTAATCTACTATGTAGGGTCCAGTGACAATTCTAGCTGCATGCATTTCTAAAATTTTCTGAAATTACTCAGCTGTCTATTAGATAAGAGGCCTGGGGGTCACCAGGGACCTTTTATTTCTATGATTCTGGTATGCTTTGCTTTGACTTGGAAAAGGTGTGAGAGAACAGAGTGGCCATTTCTTTCATTTTACAGATGAACACATATTCTCCACTCTTATGATACAGAGCAAAATATTTCAAATTATTGCATCTGATTTTTGGGTTGATTTTATTTTTTTTGTCTTATAATTGCAGATAAGATACTTATTGAAATGCTGAGATGGTGTGCTTTATTATAAATTTCTATCATTACTTATTTCAATTCTCTTGGTCTTGTAATTCAAATCAATAGAGCAATATGCATAAATTCATGGGTAAACATACAGACTCATGCTTCTCAACTCTGTTGTGTACTGGAATCGCTCAGGCAACTTAAAAAAAAACCTCCTAATTTCTGGCCCTACTCTAATGACTTTGATTCACTGTTCTTAGTTGCAGGTGGGTCTCAGGCAAGGTTTTCTTATGTTTGTCTTTTCACTGGTTGTTGTAAATGCCTCAGGAGAGAGGTTCTACTGTGTTATGCTTGCAGCTGTGGAAAAACTGTTTAGAAACATCAACCTGAATAAGTCAAGACTCAAGGAATTGAAAGTTTGTTTTTTAATTAGACATATGCAGAAAAACAATTTAGAAATGCCCTGTAACAGAATTGTGTTGAACACGGGTTCAATCTGAGAGCTGAGAGAAAATTTTATAAAAGGAGTAAAGCTCAAACTTACCTCTGAAAACAAGAGTCAAGATTTTCCAGCTCCAGGAAAGGGGAAAATGGTGAGACAAAGCATGCACAGTGACTGGGTCAGTGACCAGGAAGGATATCCCCAAACACAGAGCCTGAGGTTGGGTGTACAGCAAGGGATAAAGACAGACAGCGAGGTGAGAACCACAATAAGAAGGAGCTTGCTTCACTTGGGACTCCTGCATCGCACATATACAAATGGATTTCTAAGCAAGCAGGTCACTTTTTCCAAGAATTCTCCAATTAAACCAACTCATTTGGCCTTAAGTCTCCGGTCCATGTTCTCTTGGTCTATTTTGGATCACATTCGTTTGTATGTCTCTGTACTTGTGCATCACACATAAATCCTAGAGGGTCCCTGAAAGAACTCGTCTTTTGAAAAGTATGCTACCTCTAAAATAATTTCATGTTCATGCAAATATTTCAGTTTTGAATTGTCCTTACTTCCATGACTCTTAAGATGATAGTGATTATAAAAAAACACTTTAATAAACCCTTTCTGTGGGAAGAACACAAGGAAAATGACCACTTTTGCCACATTAAATATATTCTGTGCTTGCATCAGACAGCCTAATTGTCAGACACATTAAAATTGGGGAAAATGTGCATGTTAGATTAACATAATGAGAGTAGATGGTACGATCCTCAAACCTCAGACTATGCTCTGATAATGAATGAAAAGATAATTCCGAGGTTTTAGTTGTTTTTTCTTTTATTTTTTTTAATTAAAAAAAATCTCCCCCAAAAGACCTGAAAATTCCAAATAGTGTCAATATAAAAGAGATAAAACTAATGCTTTTCTTTAGATACAATTTTCATATTTATACCAGTGATTTATTAATTTATTAATCCACCAAAAGACCAGTGCTTGTGGACTGCATCTGCATGCAAGGCACATGAAAAATATTAAAAGGTGAAGTAAAGTCATTCGCTCATTGACACTTTCAGATCTTACTTTGAGTTCTTATCATGTACCTGGCCCTACACTAGGATCTGAGAATATAAAGATAGGAAGGAGTCCAACAGACCAAGAATGTGGGAGAGAATGTAAAACAAATTTAAGATGAGTCATGTACATGTACCAAACACCTAAAATGAGTATAAAAATTATATGTTACAAATGTGAACTAAAATAATAATAACAATAATAATAATAATAAATAATAATGAAAATGGGGAAAGAGAATCTAGAGATTGAGGGGAAGAAAAAGGTTTTCTATCATTTCCTGATGGCACCATCACATTATGATCTTATCAATGGATTAATCTACTCGCTGAAGTTACAGCTCTTGTGATCAAATCAGTTCCCCAAAGTGTTCATCAGTTGGCAACTGAGCCTTTAGCACATGCGTTTTGGAGGCACATTTCAAATCTAAACCATAGCAGCTGCCACAGCAACTGCAGCGTACTGGTGGTGGGAAATGGAGAGGTGCGGTAATTAATGCAAATCTCTGCCCAAGAAGGAGCTATGGAGTAAAGAGTTGAAAGAAAAAAAGAAAAACAACGGATAACTCAAAGCCAAATACAAAATTTCAACTTTGTAGAATAAATAAATGAGGAAAGAGGTAGAAACGAGACAGAATGTCTCAGAACAATTCTTCCCATGGTCTTCCAACTCTGTGTTGTACCTCTCGACTTTCTTTAGGGTCAACTCCTCCTACCTCACCATATTCCAGTTGTTTTGCTGGCTCTTGTTGGGTGATTAATACATTCCTTTCTGCTTCAAAGACTTGTACTTTCCCTTCTCCTTCATTAGATGGTCCCTGTGCCTGGTTCCTTCCCATTTTCCAAGTTTCTGCTGTAACCTCTCTTCATTGGATCTGCTCCCAGAGAGCGTTCTCAAGCACTAACCAGGCCATTCACTATCATTTAACCTGCATTGCCTTCAAGACTTAATCTCCACATGGATTCTATCACTGTTTCTCATCGGGTAACATGCCCTTCCCAGTTTGTTATGACAGCTTCAAGAAGGCTGAGATGCCATCATATCCTTAGAGGGGAATAGGTGCTCATTAAATCTATGTCAAATGAATGAATACATGACATCATCGAAGACATTTAGCTTTCACTAATGCTGACTCACTTATAGCTCAAAAACAGCTAGTAGCTAATAAGATAAACAGGAAAAACCCTATGTCTGGTATAGTCATTACCAGGATCCTCTGTTTACTTTTGTCCAAATTCTTTCTCTCCCCTCATTGTCAGCTGTTTATTCCATTATTTTCCTCTGTACCTTCGGGATTAGCCTGTAAACATAACTGCTGCTGAGTGTCAGACTCCCTCTGTGGGTACCAGCTCTTTTGTATGCAGTGCCTCAAATAGTCTAGTTCTAGATTTTGGAGAAATAACCTGTGATGAGAGCAGGAGGAAGGGAGAGAGAGAGAGAAACGGGGAGATGTGACATGAAGGTCAATAACAATATAGAATTTGCAATAAAGTGTAATAAATAATTGCTGTACCTGGAGTACTACGGTGTAGATATTGTTGGTCCCTGAGGATCCTGTGATGCAACATTGTTTCTCAGTGTGGGCGTGGAGACATAGTACACCATCCTTCAGAGGTGGGCACTGTGGGAAGTGCTTAGGTCATTGAGGAAAGGCAGTGGAAAACCTGATGTAGTTCTCATGTTTCCTGGTTAGTTCTTGTGAGGGGTTGTTATAAAGAGTGGTCCTGGCCCCTCCTCTTTCTCTGGCTATCTTGCATATGATTCCACTATTGTGCTGTCACCACAGGTCACACCAACACAGTCACCTCATCTCAGACTTCCAGCCTGCCAAAGTGTGAGCTAAATGAGCCTATTTTCTTCGAAAGTACTCCATGTCAGGTATTATGTTATGTAATAGAAAACAGACTGAAGCAGATAGGAAAAAAACTTCATGAAAACACAGATTTATGTGTTGGTGTAATTAAACCCCAAAGAAAGTAAGCATTGCTTAAAAAACCTGAAAGATGGGCTATTTAGGACAGTAAAATTTCTTGATAGGAACTAATTTTTTCAAAGGAACATGGGCTTTCTTCAGCTCTGCTCTCATTCTGACCAAATATCTTCTTCTTGATCAGTCATGGCATTTCCTGGGTTTTCATTTCAAAACACATATCTGGGTAACAAAATGGACTTTTACTCCCACATTTCCTCAGTTCTCACACTTGGGAAAGTCACTGCCGTGGGGTCAAGTGTGTTGGGAATGGGGGATGCTGATGAGTATGGCAGAAGTGAGACAGAGAATAAGAAATGATTGAGTGCAGCATGTCCATTTTATGGATATGATGCTCGAGCTCAGTGCCAGCATACCTCAATGGCTCTTTCAAATTGGAAGTACTTTCTCAGTCTGCTATCACCATACCTGAAATTTCTCAGTTCCTTAGGGGTGTTGACATTGATGCTACCTCTCTTTTAGAATGAGGGAGCATTTCCATGTCAGAAAAAAGCATTCCTGTCAATTATTCTGGTCAGAGATAGGTAGGTGGATTCTGGCAGTGCAGGACAGTAGACTGGAAGGTGTTGATGGCGGAACAAGGAAACATCTTGCTTCAGTGGCTCTTTCTTGTGATAACTATTACTCACACCTGCTGTGCACTCACATTGTGTCAGGAATGGTTTTAGGTGCTCCACATAGAGCTAGTTTAATCCTCACATAAAAGCAATCTGACAGATATAATCATTATTATTATTTGTATTTACAAATGAGGGTGCTAAGGTCTAAAGAAAGGTTAAGTAACACATTCAAGGCACATATACAATGTACTAGAGCCCAAATTGAAACCAAAGCAATCCTTGAAACATGAGCACCAATCCACTCTATGTACTTCCTTCTCCAGAACACATTTGCATTGAAAGTTATATCAGGAAGAAACTTAGAGATTTATAAATATGGACTCATGAAATATGATTCCAAGACTCACAAAAGCAAATGTTCTTAGAATCATAGGGTCTTTGGGTTAGAAGAAACACTGATGAAAGTCCCTATGTCCCACTCAAATTTGCTCAGTGATATTTGTACCACATGACAATCCAACCTCACTCCCTCTTGAAGACAGGCAATGATAGGAACTTTGTACCCCTTGATATTTGTGTACTTTGACCAAACAGAACATATACATTTTATACAATGAATAAAATCTTGATTCCTTAAATCTTCTATCTTCTGGCTCTGATATTGCTTCTTAGGAAGATAGAGGCTAAAAAGATAATGCATCTCCATCTGGCAACACTTCCTTTGAAAATAGTGACTATTTTATCCCATCGCTATATTTTTTTGGTACCGGGGATCAACCTATCCCTATTTTTAATCCAAGAAAAGTACAATATTCCTATTTTCACAAATATTCCTTTCATAAAATGAGTTTCAAGTTCCCTCCCAACTAGTGGAGGCTTCTATGGGAGAAAGCATTCTGGGAAAAAGTAAAAGAAAACAAGAAGTCCCCAAACCAAAACAAACCAAAACAAAACAAAATAAAAATGGATATCGGGGATCAAAACATATACAAAACTAAGACCATTTGATTGTTCCTTTTGACTCAACAATGAAAAACATGGCTTATTTATATTTACATTAGGCAGTATAGTAGTTAAGGTAAAATTCTTTCTTGTTCATGTAACAGTCTGAAGTTAATATTCCTGGATGGGACAGGTTTTTACTCTTTGACATGATTCAAGGATGCAGGCTCCTTCGACATCATGATCTACCATTCCTCAGCACCATTTTCCACTGGTATTTGGTGTATGGAATAAGACAAATTCCTGGAGGAAGTATATTTCTATCTTTAAAGCCGTGAGGCTAGTGACCCACACCATTTCTACTTACAACCCCCCAGTAGGAAGGCACAAATGATGAGATCTAATTGAAAAACAGGCTGAAAATGTAGCCTTGCTGTGTATCCAGGAAGGTGCAGCAATGCATTGTAGTGAACAGCTATGCAACCTTGCACAAGTCCTACATGCAATGTTAGTGAATCAGACCTAGAATGGAATCGTGGTGTCCCTTTGTTACTGAACATATAAATGTAGGTAAGTTCTTAATCATGGGAATCCTCTACCTCTTCAGTTATTAATAACATGTATCTTACAGAAATCTTTGAATTTTAGATGAGACAACATATTTAATGTCCTTGTCCTTGTCTAGCAAAAAGAAAGTATTAAATCAATTGTAATTATCATTGTCATCGGTTCTCATACTGTTAGTGACAGATCCCCACTCAGATCTGGAAGGTAATGGACCTCAATAAACATGTCTTACGCTGAAATGAACTAAACTTCAGTTATCCTCAAGGTCAGTCATGCCCTTATAAGGAGGTGCAGGAAGAGTATGACCCATATTTGCTCTGATGCTAACATGCTTACGGTATGCTTGTTTTGTGTTCCCACACCTCGGGTTGCATTCATTTGTGAGGCTGATTTATGCTTTCTCCAGGGATACACTTTCCCTAAGTGAGGACTGAAAATAAAAATCAAGAGCCGAATTGAAGAAGTCGATCAGTTTGATAGTTGCCACTGGCCTCATTCTTCCAGCCCTTAGGGCCAGTGGTAGCTATAACATCAGGACAAGCATAAGCCCAGCTGTTTGGCCACTGAGCAGGGTGACTCAAAGGGGAAGGTAAAAGGCCTTCCAGGGACACCTCTGCTTTATACACAGAAGCCCTACCAGAATCCAGCAGTCATCTGACACCAGGACCCCATAAACTCCAGAAGGCAACTGTGAGCCAAACCAACTCAATCCTGAATGCTATGTGGACTGTTTGCCTTTTTAAAAACAAAATTACTAAATAAAAATCACTATTTTCAGGATTAGTGTGTGTCAGTGTGAACCTGGCTCCCCGGGGCTGCAATGACAAAGGCTGGTTTATTTTGTGCCATCTGTTCTCCACCTGATATCTTCTCCACGGGTTCCTTTGCAGTGGTTATTCTTGTTAATTCTTGGAGCAGTGAATTGCTGGACAGGTTGCCAGGTGAAATGAGGATGTGATATTCAGGCCAGGTTGCCAGGTGAAATGAGGATGTGAATTCTTCATATTCAGAGTCTCTGAGACATTTTGATGTGCTGAAGCTGGGTGGCAGAGGGATCATAACAAAAGGACTGCCTGCCTCTGAATGCCAGACTGGATGTGAAGTTGAAAATATTACAATTTCCCTTCTTTGAAGAACTACCCATTCATCTCCTGTTCAGATTTTGCTTGTGATCCCACCCCTTGTCTCTTCAGTGCTGAAAAATATCCCCGGGTGAAACTCAATGGAACTAATTATTCAGCACTGGGGAAAATGGCTAAAGCATGAAGCATCATCTCAACAACTGAACTCTCCTTTTACCTGAAGGTTACCAGGCCAAGAGTGTCAGGATTTCCCTGGGTATTCTTTAAAGGCCAAACAGCCTTCATGGCTGTGAAATTCTATGTAGGCTTGGTCTCTTTTCCACTTCTAGCAGTTTCCTTTAATCCTCTGTTTCACAAGGGTGGGAAAGATCTGGACAGCAGCCTGTAACTGTCTTCCTTGTGGTATTTCCCATCCATCTGTTTGTATAAGACTTTTCCCATCTTTTCTTTTGAAAGAAATGGAAAGATAAAAACTGAATAAATTCCAGGAGAAACAATTTGGAGCTACTCTCAGAACCAAGGGGTAACTGGAGATGTAGTGGCTGCAATTGCTCCTTCAAAATGCCTCTCTTCGCTTCAATTTCTCTACAGCTTGAGATGTATACTCCTGCGACAGAGACGGATGAAGAGCTCAGTGTTGGGAACTCTGGGTGTTTGGGACTTTTCAGAGTCAGGCCTGCCATGGAGAGGAGTTTGAGACTCCTGCAGGAGGTCACTTGGGAGGTGACTATAACCAGAGGCCCAGAGAGTGTTCAAAAGAGCCATACTCTCCAGTTGAAGTCGAGACTGTCCACTTGTGAGCCATTGATTTGGGAGCAAATCATCACCCTTCTGGGGCTTCGTGTTTTCATCTGTAAAATGTGGCTCATAATAATTACTTCTCAAGCTGCTTGTGCAGATGGAATGTGTTAGTGTGTGGAAAGGGTTTTATGAACTGTAAAAGAAGGCTATAAATAGTAATTGTATGTTCAAGGCAAACAGTAGGAAAAGCAACATCAGAGCAGTGCGTGTGAGGGGAAAAAGGAGGCAGGGGGAGTGAAAGAGGCCTACCCCTGAAGCCACTTCCTCTGTCTGGCAGGCTCCTGGCGATAGATCTTTGGCCTTTGGTCTCCAGCTCAAACCATCTCTCCTGGCTGGCACGGAGGTGACTCCTGGACAGAGCGACTTCATCACCAAGATTAAAGAAAAACAAAAAGAGGGATGATGAAGAGGGGCAAATGTTTTCACCATTTTTAACAATATTGAACATGTAGCACCCTGAGTCCAAGTTCCCCTAATTGGGGTCTGCTGCAGTGCACTAAGTGAAGAAAATTATATTTCTTAAGAAGCACAGCACATGCTGAAATGCGCACACAGTAGGATCTTGATAAACTGTCTTAGCAACAAATAAGAGACATGATGTGTACAAAGAAGGGGGAGGCATGAGGAAAAACGTTTAGGTTGGTGTTGGGCTGCGATTGCTCCCTGGCTTTGCTGTGCAGCTGTTTCATGTGTTTATTGGTCTGTTTTAATTGTCAATTCTGTACTGTACTTTATAGTCTTGGGGAATGCTGTTCAGTCACCTAACCTGTTTGACATTTAGTTTCCTGAATTTCATAAAAGGTGCATCGTTCTTATGTCATAAGGTTAATTGAAAGAATAGGTACAAATTACCCATCTCATTCCCGAGGGCATTCCTGATAAAGGGTAATTCACTGCCCCAAACAACCTTAGAGGTACAAAATTGTGTAAGCCAGAGCCTACACGATCATAACACTGGCTTTCTGTATGTATACCTGCATACCCGTCAAGCAGGTGGTTTTTGTCTGCATATTGGTTTTTCTGGTCAATGTACAACGTCGGCACTTCTGATGCCGTCTTGTCAAGGACAGGGAAACATCGTAGTCTTCATACACTGTGGAAACCTGCAAAACCTGTGAAGTAAGTAGAACTTGCATAACCAATTTTAAAGGTATTATCATACTTCAACATTGCACATACCATATTTTGTTGGTAAATGTTACGGCTTAGAATTATTCAGTCATTTTAACCTTAGAATGGGGAAGTTAAAATAAATCTATTATCGTGAGAACTTTACCTGGAGCAGAGGAGCTGCTATTTTAAAATAACTTGGCAGACTCGAGCTCAATGTGATAATTTGAAAAAATTAGGAACACATGTGGGGTCTAATATAATGCCTTAGAAATAGCTAGGAAGGTTTTGAGAGAGGGGGGAAAAAGGGTCAGCATGAATCGAATGTGTAATGTGTACCAGAGGCTCTGCTGCATGCTTGTTATACATCATTCATCTATTCTCACAGTTGCCTCATGAAGCAGGCAATGCCTACTTCGGTGATGAGAAAAGCAACACCTTGAGATGTTAGGCCATTTTTGCATAATCACACAGATAACAAGTGACAGAACTAAAGTATAAACACATACTATTGCTAATTTATTTAATAAATGCATGCTAAGAGTTCATATGTTCTGATCATTAATTTTTTAGGTGCCGAGGATTTTATAATTAACAAACCAAGTGTAACTTGTTAACTTGGACTTAATATATAACAAAGAGTGATATAAGAATATATAAGAATATACACCAGAAAACTGGATGCTTTAAATTAGACCATACTGATAAATGTAGTTACCTCAAGGATTCTACAGCAAGGTATCTGGGACAGGTCCATTAAAAATCCTTTAAAATATTTGTTTTGGTTTATTTTGAAATTTAAAATTATTAAAAATAATTTTAGCTTTACAAGGCTGTTGTAGGGTGGCCATATACCCTTCACCCAGATTCCTCAAATGTCACCCTTCTTTAAAACCACAGTAAAGTGATCAAAACCAGAGACTGAATGCTCATATAAAAGTAAAATCTAATATATAGCACTCTTATAGACATCACCAATTGCCCTACAATATCCTCTTTCTAGTCTAGGACCCAATCCAGGTTCCTTATTGTACTTGGATATTATGTCAGCTTGCACTCCTTCAGGGAAAGTATAATCTGAGACTTCACAGTCTTTCTTTTCCTATATGAAGAGATTTTTGAAGAGTCTGAGCCCATTACTTTGCAGAATATTCCTTCAGTTTAGGTTTGTATAATTTACCCCATGATTATGCATTTTTCACAAATGCACACACACACACACACATGGTCTATACCAATAGTATATATATACATATATACACTATATAATATAGTACATATATACATATATACACTATATAATATAGTACATAAATATACTATATATTATAGTATATACCAATAGTATATGTATATGTAATATATAGTATTGATGTACATATAGTATATATGCATCACTACTACTATATATATAGTGTGTGTATATATATATATAGTATTCATATACATATAGTATATATGCATCACTACCAAAGCATACTAGAAGGTACATGGTGTTGATGTCTCATTCTTTAAGTTTTTATGAGAACACTTGTCTAACTTTTTTCCCCAATGAAATTGCATTTAATAAGTACTTTGTGGAGAGATATTTGGAGATAGTGCAAACAACCTCTTGCTCATCATATTTATATTGATTAATTTCATTGTCCATTCATGGTTGTTTTTGTATTTATTTGATTTTTGAGTTTTTTTCTTTTTGTACCAGAGATCGAACTCGGGTCCTTGAGCTTGCGCAGCAGATGATGAAACCATTGAGCTAAATCCCCAGCCCTATTTTTGTATTTATGATTACTAGGTATTCATTTAATAGTTATTGCTCTATTTCTATTATTCCCTCTACATTTATTAACTAGAATTGTCATACAAATGAATGGATATTTATTCTAACCTATGCAATTGATGACCCGTTACTGACATTATTTATTTTATTGCACTTATTGGCCCTTACTAGGCTATTAGAAGCCAGCTCTTTCACACTGGTTTCTGGATACCTTTGACAAAACACCACGACTTTTAAGGATATTCTTACTTTGCTATGATATGACAGTGGCATGCTGATAAACTGCTTCTGAGAAAGAAACAGTGGAAACAAAGATCTGAATCCTGAGTGTGCTAATTGCTGTTGGAAAGTCATTGAATATTGGCTCACTCAGAGATTAAAGTTAGGAAAATTTTCTATATACATTCCCACTTGGACATGCATTCATGTCTCTTTCTACTTGTGTAAATACATTAAGAATTATGACGTTGTACTGATATCTTGGATTGAAACCTATCATCCCAGGGTTTATTCTTGCCTTTCCCCTGCCCATATTATAAATCCTTCTCGGTGGTGAGAAACATGGTTCTCAACAGCTACAATACCTTACCTATTTGCTTAATCTTAGAATTCATGAAAAAAGTTGCAGTACTAGTAACTCATGCTGACTTAGGTTGTTCCTGTTGATATAATAAAAATACCTGAGACTTGTTAATATATACAGATAAAAAATGTATTGCTAAAAAAAAAAAATGTATTGCTCACAGTTCTGAAGCCTGAAAGTTCAAGATCAAGGGGCCAGCCAGCAGGTGCAGGGTTTGGTGAGGGCCTGATCTCCACTTCCAAGATGGTACCTAGTAAATGAATTCCCTGGTGAGGTGGGAAAGAATGCTGTGTCCTCACATGTCAGAAGGGACAGGAGGGGGGAAAAATAGTGTGCTCCCCTCACTTGCATAAAGTCACAAACGCCATTCATGAAGGCCTGGACCTCATGACTTCATTACCCCTTAAAGGCCCTGTGTTTTATTAATACTTCATTGGCAATCATATTTCAGCATATAATTTTGGGGGGAAACATTCAGAACATACCATTCACTTGTGAGACCTGAAATTCATGTCGTTCTCATATGCAAAATACATTTATTCCATCTTATTCTAGTACCAACTCCAGTGTGTAAATCAATTGTGGGTGAGACTCAAAGTAGGACTCACTCTGAAACAAATCCTCTCCTCCAGCTGTAACCCTGTAAAATCAAATACATGTTTTCCTTCCATACCACAATGATAGTATGGGAGGATATTCATAGGATATTCATTTAAATTCCAGAAGGGAGAAATAAGAAAAAGACTTTCTCCACTTCAAGTAGAGAAATGTGCAAGTGACTTTTACTTTATCTACTGATGTTTAGAATCCTGTATTGTTTTTTCAACAAACTATGATCAAATTTCCTCAAGGCAGGGAGGGTAGATGTTTGTGTCCTACCTAAGGAAAAACTCTGTGGACATTCATGGAAGCCGAGAACTGGGAGTGACTGGAGAAGTTTGTCAACCAGACCACCTTGATTTTCCCTAGCCTCACTTCAATCTTTTCACTGGAGCAGCCAGGGTAATATGTAAGTCAGAACATGGTACTCCTTAGTCAAATTATGCAGCCTCATGGGCTTGTTTCTTGAACCTCTAAGCTGTTTCTGCCTCAGGGCCCTTGCAATGCCTCCTCTTTGCTCAGCAAGCTCTTTCTTTTAGGCAACTATGTGAATTGTTCTCCTACTTGCCTTCCAATCTCTCATAGAGTGCTTGGTCAAACAGGTTTCCTATGGCTATTCCATGTGAAATAGAGATCTGTCCCTACTTCCACTACTGCCCACTTCTCCTCGTTTAGTTTCAGTCTTCATTGCCACACCATAGTTATATTACTTGCTTGCTTACTTATTTTCTTTCTTTCTTTTTTTTTTTTTTTTGGTACTGGGGATCAAACTCAGGTCCTTGAGCTTGTGAGGCAGGCAGTGGAACCACTGAGCTAAATCCCCGGCCCGTTTACTTATTTTCCATCTCCTTCTAGTACAATCAAGGCTTCGTGAGGACAGTGGTGCTTGTGTTTTTCACTCTGTTAGTTAAATAGAAAGCACTCAAGAATGACTTGAAGAACTATATTAATTACTATATTAGTTTGGGCTGGCTGGATTCTCAATAATAGAAGTTTCTAGAAAAAAATTTCTTTTGTAGAATTGCCTGATCATAATGGCTATTATAATTCAGAATCAAACGATGTGTGGATCAAAAGAGCCCTTGGGGATGCGGTAGGTTACTATTGTCCTATTCAAAAGAAGACCTGCAATCCCCCTGCAGTGTAAAGACCTGTCCAATGTCCACAGCCAACCCAGCTTCTCAGTCATTAATCTGAGTGTTTACAGTCATCCAACAAATTGCTGTGTTTTTAATACTTAACTGGAAAAATAACTTAATTGGTCTGAGTCTCAATTGCCACATCTTGTAAAATGGGGATAATAATATATAACAGGAGTTATTAGAGGAATTAAGTGTTGTGAAAGGCTTACTGCAATGCTTGGTATATAACATAGACATCTACAAGGAAGTTATTATAACAATTCTTATTTTACTTCTTGTTATTATTTTGCTATTAATATTGGTAATAGTACTGAAGCAAATATGGTTTTAATTGCTTTTGCTGTTTTTATTATCTTTACTGCCTAAAACTTTGGCTAGCAGGGGCTCCCAACAAATACCTCCTCTATTCCAGTTCAGGGCAATCATCCCACACCATTTCCTGATGAGATTGAACAGAGAATCAATGAGAGTAGCCCTTAGGGTTAACTTTAATTCCCTCAAGAACAGTTTCCAAGGCCTTGGGCAGAATTAATATTTTGTCTGTGAACTCAGAGGCAGTTCTTCATCAGGGAAAGCACAAAAACTCCTCTTAGGAGGGGCAGAGTTATTTTATTCTTTTCTCTGAATTCTATGCTTTCTGAAAATTCTCTTCTTGCTGTTGGCAGCTAACTTTGATTTCTCTGCATCTGAACAGGAAGAAATTTCTCTTAGAATGAATGTTCTTGCTTTATTTCCCACAGTTGAAGCCTTTTTATTCAACTTGTTTTAACTAAAGCATTTTTTTTTCTTTTTAAGGATGCATTTTGTTCTGAGGATCCTCTTGTGCTTTAGAAGATCAGGGTCTCTGTCCTGAGGAAGCTTACAGAGTAGTACAGATCTACTGAGAAATAAAGTTCCAAATCTGCTCCTGTGTGGTGTGGTTTATATGTAGACATCTCCTAAAGGCTGGTGTGATTGTGGGTGGTATTTCCAGAGGATGACTGGACTGTAGGCATGACAGCTGACTGGCTGCATTACAAAGTGGGTCTGCTCAGAAGAGGCTGCTCACTATAGGCACGACCCGGAGGTTGCATCTCCTTTCCTGGCAACTCCCTTGACTCTCTGCTTCCTGTCTGCCATGAGGTGAGAAGCTGTTCCTCCTCTGTGCCCCTGTGCCATGAAGCCATCCAACTATGACTGAAATGTCCTGTCCCAGGGACAGGAAAGTGGACTTAGTTTCCTTACAGGGACATAGCTTGTTAAGATGCAGCACCAGATACACTAACTGCCATGAAGTGAGCAGCTTTGCTCCACCTGTGCTTCTGTTTCTCTTCCTTTAAGATGAAGGTATCTGCAAGAGAATTTCAATTTGATTCACAGTTCAGGGGGTTCAGTCCATGGATGGCTGAATCCAAGATAGAAATATTGAGGCAGAAGCACATGGTGCAGTAAAGCTGCTCATTTCATGGCAGTCAAAAAGCAAAGGAGGGAAATGCTGCTGGAGAGGAACAGGCTAGGACCATGTATGGTACCCAAGGTCACACTTCCCACCCAGACTCACCCAGGAGCATCCTCCAGTAATCTATTGGGAATATCTAAATCTAATTACATTTACAAATCAAGATTAATGCTCTTACTGGGCTGGGGATTTAGCTCAGTGGCTTCTCCGCCTGCTGCTCAAGCGCAAGGACCTGAGTTTGATCCCCAGTACCAAAAAAAAAAAAAAGGATTAATGCTTTCAGTTCCTTAGATGATTTTGGAAGTCCAATAAGTGTTATATCTTAAAATTAGAGTGACAAAACTGATTTTCTATATCTATATCCATATACATAGACATAGATAAGGGCATATACATGGATATATAGACATACAGTAAGTCCCTGACTTATGAACAAATTCTGTTCCAGGAGAATTGTTCATAAGTCAGACTTGTTACTAACCCTAAGCTGACAAAGTGAGTCTTATAAAGTACACCTGTGAAAGCTCGTAATGTGAATATTTGTAAGTTGGGACTTACACTTATATATTTGTTTGCTTTTCATCTATCTTCATTGATCAGACAAGTCAGTCAGTCACACACATAGAGGATCGTTAGTACAACGGCTCAGTGAAACTTTTCCAACTGAGATATTCATATGGCCAGTTCTGTTAATACATAAATCTAAGACCTGAGCAGGTGCACAATATGCTGCTAAGGAGAAGTGATATTTCTAGGGCTAGAGAATTTGTGAAAAATATAAGGACAAAGTCATAAAGTCTCACATTTGTATATCTTGGAGGTCTAACGCAACGATCTTAATGCAGGAATCAAATCAGCAGCTTCAACCTCACTCACAAAGAGTACACTAGAGTCATCACTGACAGTGTGGAATGTTGAGGCTGGGGGAGAATGATATCTGCTGCTGCCCAAGGTCCTGAAAATTGTTCTTGCTATGATATGGTTTATTCTAACATTAGTCCCAGAACAAAGGTGGCTTCTGTTTAATCCTGGTTCTATAGTCTTGAACCAGCTGTGTAAAAGGCAATGAAGGAAGAGAAAAAGGAAAGAGAAGATGGAGAGAAGGGGGAGGACAGAGATTGTAAAGAGTGCCAGGGTAAGAATGGAATCCTTGATTTCTTAGCCATGTTCATGTAATTCCAATTACCAATAAAAAAGTCTTGAACTTTGATATGTGAGTGTCTTAGTTCTATGCTATGACAAAACACCATAGAATGATTGGCTTGTAAACAATAGAAACCTATTTCTCACAATTTCGAAATGAGGAGGCCCCAGGTAGAGGTGTCAGTTTATCTGGCATCTGATGAGGGCTCAAGTCCTCATGGGTGGCTGGCTTACTGTAATGTCACAGGAGGGCTTTCTCTGGGGCACCTTCCATAATGTCACTAATCCCATTTATGAGGACTCCAGTGTCATATTATTACTTCTCAAGGGCCTCGCCTCCAAATATCATTACCCTGAAGTTATAAATTACATATTCTGGGATTAAAAATTTTGGGGAACACATTTTTCAGACCATATCATTGGATAATTCTATAAATTAGCTTTTCTAGAAAACAAAGTCTGAGACGGAGTAAGCATGTAGGAAATTTTAAGTCATGTGTTTGGGATTTATACCTGTTTGGGGGAAGAAAAAGACATAGACTGGGAGGAGGAAGGGATCCTGAACATCTTAGCTGATTATTAGGAAATTAAGTCTCAAGAATGTAATTGACCCAACAGGAAATAAAGAAACTAGACTGACCTTTCGGAGTTCTTTAGAAGCAGGCCAGGGCTTCATAGTACCAGCCAAATCAGTCATGGAATCTGGGTTGTCCTGGTAAGGAGGAAGATTGTGGGTAAAACACTTCTGTAGAACTCAGGAAACCCACGACAGTGATGATGCTGGGTCTCCAGGTACTTTCCTGAGGAGACATCCAGCCAGTTTATCCAGTATTCACCACAGGCATCCTGGGTCCCCTTGTTCCTCATGCTAAGCTATGTCTAAGCTCAAATCCCCTCAAGTCAACCTAAACTGGTATTATACATCTCATTATATACGTATATATTCTACATTAGATTGGATCAATAGCTTTCTCCTTGTAATATCCTATCATTCATCTGCACATAATGAATCCCTTATTCACATTTCTTACCACCACTCATCTGAAAGCAGCTACCATGTTTCAACATCACCTGTAAAATACCACACCTTTTCGGTTTTGGTGCACTATTCTTGCTTCCTTAAGTTTTTTGAGATGACAATTCTCAAGTCATCTTTCATCTTACTTTCTCCTGGTTGTATTCATATTCACCAAGTTCACTTATAAAAATAGAACCACCAGTAAAACTAGCTGCAAAAATGTAGTCACTAAGCCACTTGGAACAAATTTCAGGAGTAAATACATATTGTGGTATTCATTTCAGTTGTGTGTATGGGGCACACTACTGAAAACAACTAAAGAAAAGAAAGAAAAGAGAATATGTATGGCAATATCAAAAGAGGCAAAACATAAATGCAAAAGTTTAAGGTTCGAGGCTATCAAGTGGGCAGAATAAAAGATGAAGTAGGAATCTGTGTAGGCTGTCCACTATTAAATCCAACAGAGTTCTTTCAAATGAAACAATCTGAGTTTTTAACACCCAGTTTTCTCCAAGAATTGGGTCACCCCACCCCATTCTTCCCTGTCTTGGATCTGAACAGCTTCCTCTGCTTGTATTACACTCTACATCTCAACAAGCTGAATACTTACTTTTTATTGTCTAACTCATTGTCCACTTATGATCTCACCTCTTTCTTTGAAAAAGTGCATTGGTCCCATTCTGCCAGGCACAAGCTATGCTTTCCTCCCAATTATTTAAATCTTTCTTTGGGCCACATCTGCAAGACAGTAATTTCCCCGAAGACAGGAACTACACTGTTTTACTCCCCCTTCAGTTCCTAGCATGGAGGACAGTGTCCAGCATCCCCAAGAGTCTGGCTGGTTGGGTGGTGCCTCAAATAGTATGAAAAATGTATGCATGGCTTGGTCTCTACTTGGGATCCTCAGCTCCTCCCTCAAGCATGCCATTCACCAAGCCCACGCTGCTTTGCCTATGAGAGGGAGGACAAAACAGTGACTCATTCTTCCTCTCTTCATAGAGAAAGTATCATCTGACAGGAATCCCAATCCTGGGTAGCAAGCAGTTAACTCTGGGGAGAGGAGAAAGGAGAAGACAATAGAGGAATGGTCTTCATTTCCAAGGGCATCTGCTTCCCCAAAATGAAACATTTGGAAGTTTTTTGAGCCTTGGCAGGGGTGGGGGGTGGGGGCAGGGGGGGGGGAGTGGGGGGGTTCTAAAATGCAACATGTGAAGTGAGGTTATTTAAATTCTGGTCTAACTGTGTGGCCCATCTTTATGCCTGCATTAAAGTTGTTCAGCTCTGACCATCCACCCCCATCATTTTGTTTGGATTAGCCAAGGGCTCCACTTGTGTGGTACGTTTTGATTTTGTCTGACACTGTTCCCATTCCATCCTCTCTCAAGTAGGTCTGGGGAAAAATGTACTTAGCTGAGAAGTCATAATTTCTGCTGTTTTTATGCTTCCAAGGAAACTTCACAGGAAATGGCTTTGCTTTGCCATATTTAGGATAGATTGCAGTGCAGATTCAAACAATGTTCCTCAAGTTACATTTCACACAGAAAATGCAGATGCAAATAGAGACCTGATCTCAGCATCCACTCCCAGGATGTCTCCAGGGTACAATTAAAGCTTTCTACTAGATAGTTGAAGGAATTAATTTCTGGTGATTAAAAATGTTTAACTCAAAGCCACACAGTGAACCATTGATCATTTAGAACCAGAGCTGGAACCTGGGTCTCTCGCTGCTGTTAGGCAAGACATAGAAGTTAAGCTAAAATGTATTCAGTGGATTCAGAGTCTTATGCTTTCATTTCTAACTCTAGAATCACAAAGCAGTCATCAAAAATTGTATTTCTCTAGTTTAGTCGCCTGGATGCTAGAACGTGTTGGAGGTGGGTGCAGAGGATAAAATATGGACACTGTGGGCCAGAGAAATCACTGAGGGAGTTCTACAGGGTGTGTAAAGGTAACAAATGAAAAGTTTGATCAGCCAGATCCAGAATTCTAAGACTGTCATGGCCTGGAGATGTTTTTCTTTACACTCTTTAAAAGAAGCATGATGAGACCTGGAGCAAAGAGAAAAATTAATTACAAATGTATGCCTGACATAGTTTCACTCTTCATAAATGAGCAGAGTTATAAGTAGTGGAAGCTTCTACAAGGTGAGCCAGCCTCTATCCAGGACAAGGCAGATAGCTCAGTCATGCTGTGTGGAAACAGCTTTAAAGTTGGTTAGAAAAGAGACAGGAACATAGGTTAGCTTCCCCCAGCTTTGTGAAGTAATAGGGAAGAAAGAAAGATGAGGAAAAATTAAAGAAAGGGTTTGTGTGAAGGAGTGCTCTGGAATATTCCAAAGTCTGTTTGTTTTCCTATAATGGTCCATTAATATCTCACACCTGTAGGCTCTGAAAAATCACAGTCCCAGGGGAAATTTTATTTTGAAGAAATCTTCAGGGTCACTGACTGGGAGGAGCGGGAAGGTCAGCCATTCAGAGGGGCTTCCAAGCGGAAGGAAGACCCCAGATGGCAGGGACAGTTTTGCATAGCTCAGTACAGGGCCTGTGTTGTTCTGTGGGGGGTTTCTGATTCTCCTCATCCTCTACAGTGTGCTTTGTTATTCTCTTTCAGCAGCAATATCCATAGTAACCACCACTTCAGCTTATGTGAGTGTCCTTCAACATGTTAGGAAATATGAATGTGTTTGGTATTTTACATGCATTGTATTTGATCACAGCAACAATCCTGAAGTACAAATATTATCAATTAATATTCCATGGAAAAAGTACTGGACACTCAAAAATGTAAAGCATTTAGCCCTAGTCCAAAGTATCACATTCTTGAGTAACAAAGAGGTTGATGGTTAAGAGCACATACCCTGGAAACAGAATTACTGGGTTTAAGTCTCAAGCTTGATGCCTGTTAGCCTTGAGATCAGGAAACAAAGTCTGTAAAATGACCCAAATTGATTCTCATGTCCTGTATTCCTGAATTTGCTACTCCTCTTCTGGCTAAGTAACTGGATTCTCCCACTATAAGATGGCAATAATATTGGTGAATAGGTTACAGAAAACTGTATCTTGATAGTGGATTCTTTTGCTGGCTTTGATGCAGCAGGTTGTTGTGTGGCAGAGGTCCTCTTGGCAAGGAAGTGAGAGTGACTCCCAGCCAAAGCCAACCATGAACTGGAGTTTTCAGGCCAACAAACCATGGGGAATGGAATTCTGCCAAATATCACATGAATGAACCTGAAAAGAGATTCTTCTCTAGTCAACCATTCACAAGAACCCTATCTCAGGAGCCACCTGAATCTCACCCTTATGAAAAATGGAGAAGCAGCAGACCCAGAAAAGCCAAGTCCTGTTTCCTGACCCACAAATAATGTCACAAAATAAACATATGTTACTTTAAACCTATAAATGTGAGGATCGTGGATAAGTAATTTAATTGTCTCAATTTTCTTTTAATATAGAGAAAAATAATTCCAGCTATTTTACAGGATTGCTAGGTGGATTCTATGAGACTATGTATGAATAGCCTGATGCTTGTCAAATATTCTCCAAGTTTTAAAGTAGCAAAGCTAAACGTGAAATCTGAGTCTGCTTGCTGCTCAAGCTGACTCCCCTGAAGCAGGCTGTCTTGACCTGTGCCAGTCTGTAAGAATCCTATCTTTAATACTGACTGCACATTCCTTAATGATTTTGTTTTTGTTTTTCTCTTGGTGCAGCCTGAAATTTTACTTTGTTCCTGACTCTGTGCTGTCTTCAGCTCCTAAACCCAATTTTGACCTTTGAACAAAGAGAGAACTGATTTGTCCACCTGACTCTTAGGATCCTTTCTTGGACACCATTTCTTCCTGCTTTCTGCTTAACTCTATGTGAGTTAATGCATGTTCATTCAAGGGGCCTTATTCCTGAGTTTGGAGCTATGTGAAGACCTATATGTGCCATCCTGCAATGCCAGGATAACGATGATGAAGGGTAAAGAACTTTGGCTTCTTGTTCCAGTTCATCCTTACAATAAGTCCCTTCACCATTTCCTGTACTCTGTTTATTTTATAGGGCAGAGCAATTATAATTTGTATCTTATAGACACTCTATTGGGATTAAATGAGATGAAGAGATAAAATAATTGACTTTAAGTAGGGGCTCTTTAGAGGTTAATCTGGTCCTTCCATCTCTCAGCTCTAGGACTCCATGCTTGTAGCTGTAAGTGCCGCAAGCAGAGAGCATGGGGAGGACTAGAACATCCCTCCCTCTTGGTCCTGATCTCTTTCTCTTTCTTCCCTGACCTCTTTCCCACTGGAAGTACTATTTCTATCTAGGAAAAAATAAACCAGCTTCAAAGATCAGAAATTCAAGTTTCCTGTGGTTAGGAAAGTGGTTAGGACTTTGGAGCAAAAAGCCAGGCCGCTTTTCTCTTTCCCTTGCCCTTTCTCATGTTCAGTCCGTCCATAAATCCTGGGAGCCCTGCCCCTCCATTCCAGTCCTGGCCATCCTACTTGTTAAAGTTTCAAGCTACAGACATATAGCCACCTTGTGTCCCGGATTTTCCACTTTGACCCCCTCTGTCATATAATCTTTTTTCACTTGCTAACCTTGGGCTTTCTGAGATTTAATTGCTTCATCTGTAACATGAGGTTAGAGTGCCTACTTTGCTTATAATAATGTACATAAGGTGCCTTGCACACAGGACTTAGTATAAAATTATTATTCTTTTAAAAATAGGTCATATCAAGCTAAACCATAGTCTATCTTTGTGAAGCTTTCACTACAGATGTGGTGACTGAGAAAAAAAATCTTTCAGGAGATTGTTTATCCCTGTCCACCAAACCTTTCTTGAGGGCATCGGTAATGCTGGAGGGAGTTGTGAGAGCATGCAGACTTCAGTGGAAGCTGGACCTGGAGCCACTCATTCAGCTGTGCATTTTTGGCATGCTCCTTCAGTTGCCGGCTACTCCTCTGCACAACTGTGCTAGCAGAACTCACCTTGCAGGGAGTTGGTACACCAGGAATGTCTGTCACATACGAAGAGCTCGTGCATTAGCTCTCTCACCTGGACAGTATCATCCTTTCAAGACAACTCGGTTGTGCTGACTAGAGATAGTCTTGGCCCTGTTTCATCTGCTGTGGGGTTTTTATAAGTGTAATATGCCTCCCTTCACAGAAGCCGCCTCTTTTGCGGTGCCTAATACAGGGTAACTCATCCTTCTCATCATTCTGCTTCTTGCTATAACCCCAGATTTGCTTCTTATCTAGAAAAAGCTCTGTGAGGTTCAAAAGGCCAAAGGGTCTTCAGAGGGAAATCAAATCTCTTCATACTTTGCCAGAGAACTTTCCCACAGAGAGGAAATTCTACAAATACTTGAATGACATCATTGCTAATAGACTCTTGTTCCTCCAGGGCCCAGCCTTCCCGGAGGATGACAAGGGTTAAGAATAGAGAAGCTTCAGGCTACTTGTCGGATTTGGCAAGCGGCAGCCGGCAGCTGGTCCAGGCAGTTAATTAGCCCTGCTCTCTGCTCCTGTCCAGCCTTTACTGGCGATGGCACAGCCAAGCGGCTCTGGCCCACTTTTTTCTTTCTATTAACAAAGCCCAGTGCCATCGGATTACCTTGGCTCCTAGCCAGGCCCACATGCCCTTTGCCTGCCTGAGCGTCACTATGGCAATGGCGATGTGCATTTTGCCAAGGCAGCAGCTGGTGGATGGGCAAAGATTACCTGCCAACCAGATTTACTGACTCTAGAGTGCAGATTTCTCCAGTAAGTGAAAGGGGTGGGGGTAGGGCATGGGTTCCAGACTCAGGAAACAAGGGAGGAGAGCTCACCCACCTTTTGCTCTGCTTCCCCTATTTTGATGTTCAAACAACAGATGATTATATTCGTCTTCATTTGTCCAGATGCCCATCTGCTAGGCACACAGGCTCATGTCATGTCTTTTTCTGAAGTGAGGCAGTAAACAATTTAGTCGTTGTCTCTGCTACAAGAAACACAGTACCCACCCCCAGCATCCTGCGGCAGGATGCGGCGCCTTCCATACTGCAAGGCTGGGCTTGGGGGATGAAAGGGTCTCAGGCAGTGAAACAGTTTCTGACAAGACAGGAAAGCAGTGCCGATGGTGACAGAATACGGAAAAACTTAGTGGAAAATGTAGAGTGGTGCTAGTTCTCACCAAGGAAGGCATACCCAGGGACTACGAGCCCCTGCATTTTAGAGTGCCTTTTTATATCCTAAATTTTATTCAGAGAACATCTGTTAAACACTACCTGTATGCAGTTAGATTTTACTGCACTTCAAGCATTGATCTCCCACTTGGATCCTCCAGATCCAAAGCAGGTGACTTCAAAAGACAGATAGGAGGAGGTGAGAAATGCCGTGCTCCTGGCATAGAAGATGAGTGAATGCAGGATCAGGGACAGGAGGAAAGGGAGGAAAGGCCAGCACTCTGCATGGCTAGAGTGTGGAAGTTGTGGCCGGCAGAGAGGAGAACAGAGCAGAAGCAGCGATCGGGGAGAGCGAGCTGGAATTTTCTCTGTGTTACAGGATGTTTTAAGGGAATATGTATGGAGGAATTTTCCTGCTCTCCAGACAGTAGGGAGCTAGCAAAGGTTCCTAGAGAGGGGCAGCATGATTGAACCTCACAGTGTCTTACAGAATGAATTGGAATGAGGACAGAGACAAATGGGGTAAGAGGAGGGGAGGAGACTTCGGTAGGGCACTATGGGTGAGAATGAAAAAGAAGAGAGCCGGCCCCGGTGCAGTGGTGAATGTCCAATCCTAGCACTCTGGGAGGCATAGGCAAGAGGACTGTAAGTTCAAGCCCAGCCCCAGCAACTTAGCCCCACCCCCAGGGGAAGTTAAGATCTATGCTAGCAATGCTTCAGTGGTGCCACAATAATAGCTAAGGCTATTCTGAGGCTCCATGACCAGTGCTGCAAATATGTCCATCCCTCTTTAACCCACATACTGCGCTCAGTCACTACCGTTATTGTCAGTTCCATACCATTGCATCATCAAGTCCACCTTCGAGTTGTGAAAATGGACCCTGAGATGTTACTGCAATTGCATGGTTGGTAGTATTGGCAAAGTGTAATTCAAAGAAGCCTGGAAAAGGAAGCAAAAGCTAAAAGAGACAACTGAGATGACATGAGAATAAAGAGCTTCTATACAGCAAAGGAAACAATCAAAAGGTGAAGGGACAACAAGCAGAATGGGAGAAGATATTTGCAAACTATTCATTTGATAAGGGATTGATATCAGGGATATATAAGGAACCCAAGAAAAAATATAACCCTATTAAAAATGGGCAAGAGGCTTAAATAGACATTTCTCAAAGGAGACTACAAGTGGTCGACAAGCACATGAAAAAATGCTCAACTTTACTAATCTTCAGGGAAATGCAAGTCAGAACCTCAAGGAGATATAATCTCATCCCAGTTGAGAATGTCTATTACTAAAGCCTAAAGATGCCACACACTGGCAAGAATGTGGAGAAGGGAAACAGTATACACTACAGAGGGGAGTGGAAACTAGTACAGCCATTACACAGACTAGTATGAAGTTTCCCCAAATAATTAAAACCAGAACCATATGATCCACCAACCCCACTTCAGAGAATATGTCCAAAGGAAATGAAATCAGTGTGCTGAAGAGAGAGCTGCACTTCCATGTAGCTCTATTCACAACAGCCGAGCAATGGAAACAACCTAAATGTTCATCAACTGATGAATACATAAAATATGTTACATATAGAATGAAATACTGTTCAGCTATAAGAAATATTTGTCAAAGTGAATGGAACTGGAGGTCATCATGTTAAGTGAAATAGGACAGGCGTAGATAAACAAATAGTGCATTATCCCTTTCATATGTGAGATCTAAAGCAATTGATTGTATAGAAGTTGAGTGCACAGTTGTGGTTACCAGAGGCTGAGAAGAGTCAGGAGAATGGAGTGATTGGAAAAGGTTGATCAATGATCACACTAAGGAGGAGCAAGAAGGTGGTCTTTTTTGTACCAGGGATCGAACTCGGGACCTTGCACTCCCACTGAGCTAAATACCCGGCCCTAGGAGCAAGAAGTGTTAATGTGCTATTATGCATTGAAAACATCATCAGTAATATTAAAGTAGGGTGACAGTGGATAAGAGCTTCATACTATACTTTTCAAAAAGCAAGAAGCAAAGATTTTGAAAGTTGTCACCATGAAGAAATGATGAATATTTGAGGAGATAGATATGTTTACCGTGATTTAAACATTATAAGTTCAACACAAGTATCAAAACATCTTATGATTTCACATCATCTATTATACATTTTGATGAAGTGGGAAGGGTAGGGGAAATGAAAGAAGGGAATGGAATTAATGTGAGAAAATGAAAAAATGGAAACAAAGTCTTTGTAGATAGGGAGGGGTGGAGGGGTTGGAGGGAGGGCAGGGGATTGGGAAAAAATAAGAACCAAGATATATTGCATAAAGGTACAAATCTCCAATGATGAATGTCATTATATTGTATACCTAAAATTCACCAATAAAATTAATTTTTTAAAAATCATCATATGGCATTCTTTTAATTGTATAGTTTTCATCATTTTTGTATTAATTTTTGAAGTGTAATATTTAAAATATCTGATTCTAGATCATTCAGTTTTAGCCATTTTTCCATACAGTCCCCAAATTCTATTCAGAGTCAGGTGTGATGCATTTGTGGGATGTACAAAATTCATAAACTAAGGCAGGGGGTTTGTTAGCTAAGATTTTCAGAAAAAAAATAAAATAATAACTATTTTAGAATTTCCATCCATGCAGTCTGTGTTGTAAATGCTTTTGCAGTGCAGAAAGAAAGCAGAGTAGAGTGCGGCTATGTTCCAATAAAACTTTATTTACAAAACAGTACAGGTAGCAGGCCAAATTTGGCCATGGGCTGTAACATGCCAAATAATCTACCATACATAATGTGAGGAGGTCTCCTTTGGTTGCAAAAATGGTACAACTAAGGTGATGGGTTACTGAATTAGATAGGAAGGGACCCTACTGTCTAGAAATTGACTTCTAGAAGGAACTTTACAATTTAATCTCACCTAAGGGCTCCTAACTTAAATAGTTGGCTGAAGACCAGTGATATTAGGGAAGAACTGGGATATCGGTTTGAGGGTTTATGTTAACATCTCTTGGTAAAAACTGGATGAACTTTGGGCCAGGGATTTAGCTCAGTGGTTCCGCCTCCTGCCTTGCAAGCACAAGGTTCAAAGTTTGATGCCTGGTACCAACAAAAAACAAACAAACAAATAAACTGGATGAACTTTGAGAAAGTCGTCATCAATGTGTGAGTACTTTTTGCTTTCCTAGTAAAATCAATTGCACCTAGTAAAGTGCAATAAATGTTCTTGGTTGGAGTTACCTAAGTGCTGGAATGCAACCACACTGCAGGAGACCTCCGTGATAGCAAAGTGGTCCTGTGATAGGTCTTCAGAGGACATGTGAGTCTCCTGAGATTAGTTGCAGAATTGTTTGGAGGTGTGAATGTTTGTGAACATTAACACTGGTTTCCTGGTCCCAAATCTGCAAATCAGTGGCACAGTTCAGTTGATGCAGACTCCACTACTGGACTCAAATGGACCTGGGTGCAGCTCTGTCATACAATAACACTGTTGAGCCCACCCTAGTTTGCATATTTATAAAATGGGACAAAATATCAATAATGTTTGTGTGTAGATGATGTTGCTCTGAAGAATAAATGATGTCAATAAGTATGCATAAGTTAGATACACACGGTTAGGTAGGGTAAGAATAAAGGCAGAACCTAGGGCTCACAAGAGAAGGTACAGGAGTGATTCACTCATGGCAGGAAACTGTACCTCATTTTCTCATTTGCCAAAGATGGTAAATGACAGAACTCACTTTACTGTGTTACTTGGGAGTTGCTTCTGAAGAGTTCGGACAGAAGAAAAGTAGACAATAACGAGGGAAGCAAATGTGACTGGATGTATGTCACTCATCAGAAGCTTCGTGGTATGTATCTGATCTGAAGATGTTACCCAATCCCTGGCTGTGGTCTAAGGTCACTTTTTCAATGGAGTCTTAGCCATGCCTTCCTGTATCTTCAGAGAATCAGCCTCTCTCTGCATCATGTCCGGCGGCTTTTTCATCCAGACTTCTGGGACAGTATCTGCAACACACTGGCAAGTGTGGGGGATTATCTTCTGCATTTGCAAGTCCTTGAGGGCGGGGACCTTGTTATGTCCATCTTTGCATTCTCAAGAACCAGCACAGTACCTGGTACAGCATAAGCACTGACGAAATAAACAAATCTACAAAGAAATGTGTAACATGTTTTTAGTGAAAGGTGGGTCCAGAGATCATAAAAAGACTTGAGGAAGACCCAGGACTGTGTTGTAATGAACTCCTCAGTGGCCTGATGAAGCTATTGAGAGACTCTCCTCCCAGCTGGATGTTGAAAAGCAAACTGACATGAACCCGTGTTCTGGTAAGGATAACACCTATGAGATAGCAGTGTTTGAAATAAGTCTTTCTCGGGAAAGGTTCCTGAGCCTTGTAATTTTACTTTTATAGTCGTGGCCCAGCATGTTTGACTTTTCAAATCCCCTTACTGAGATCCAAGGGTGTGTTTATAAAAGCCATATCTTAAACTCATGCCTCTGTAAGGTACAAGTAGGATTTGTATTCCTCTGTATAAATTGGTCCCCTGGAGTGACACTGCATTCTGCTCCATGCAGGCTTCTTCTCTATTTCATGGAATTGGAAAAGAAAGCAAATGGCATCATATAGAGTTGATCATAAATGCCTCTCAGAAACCATAGCCTTCTAACAATAAAAACAACAATAACAACAGTAGTAATAATAGCCTCAAACAGCTGCTATCCAAGAGGCAAGAGCAAACAGGGACTTAGTAGAAGAGACTAGATTAGTACCAGATGAGCAATAGGATATTTTAAGTGTGACGCTCTAGGCAGCAGACAGAAACCAGGGACACTGGAACAGGAGGGGAGAACAAAAATCACTGGAACACAGAGTCAAAGGATTCAGAACCTTCCTGAGGATTCAGGAAGAGCTACCAAGACATCAAGTTGACTGGATTCCTGTGTGGTCTGTTTAAGACACTTAGGACCAGACCAGAGCTCAGTTGGTCAGGCTGGACTGCAGCTCCCAGGATTCCATTCCTGGAGTGTCTCTCTGGTCAGTATGACCTACAGCAGAGACCCTGTGCAAGCCTTGGAGGATGCCCCCACCATTCTGAAGCTTTCTCAGAACGTCTCTCATCTGCTGCCTCACTGGCTCGCACAGGGCATAGTTGGCCCAGAGGCTGCTTCTGCATCCTATGGTTCCTCCCCCAGCTTCTCAGTCTGTTAGGCCAAGTACATTTGTTTAGTTCTAGGATAAAAATGTGCCAGTGTCTTCCATAGAATACCTATATAATTAAGGTCAAAGGGAGCAAGAACTGACACATTTCAGCCTGTCTCTGTGGCTTTCACCTTGCCCTCTTGGAAAGATCTGAGCTTTGTACCAGAGAAAAAGACTTGAGTTTAAATCCCACTCTTGCCCCTCCTTGTTTTTAACCATCCATGTAGTTTCTATATCCTGAAAAACACTGTTTCTTGAGGATAATGTCTAATGTCAACTTCATAGGTTGTTGTAAGGATTACATGGAATAAATATGGAAAGTAGCTAATTCATAGTAGGTGATCCAATGATGACCAAGGTTGGGGAGAGTAGAGGGAATCCTTGGCATTCCAGTTACTTAAGGTATCTTCTCTTCAGTCCATCCAGAGCAGCCGTGTCAGAACAAGTGGTACTAAATATGTGCTCCTCCTCCGTTAATATGTGATGAGTGGTCACAACTGCCCACTTCCGGAAAGCAACGAGGATGAGACTGGTTTGACTCAGGCCCTGCTTGCTCTCTCTGAAGTGAGTCACTGCAGGCAATTTCCTCTTCACTGCAGGGGGATCAATGCCTCACTTGGAATGAGCTGAGCACATGTGTCTCAGTTCTGATCCCCAAACATTTCCATATGGTCCCCTGGCTGTGGATTCCCCAGGACTGACTCTCTCATCGCTTCTTGCCTGTCTTGGTTATCAGAGGACTTGGGAACACAGCTGGTGAGGAAGAGGGTGAGCACCTTGCCAGTCAGTTTCATGAGACCCTGCTGAACTCAAGCTGAGTCTCCAGGGGCCTCTTGGCTTTCAGAGTACTTGCAGTGTGACACTAAGAACAGTCTTGGGACACACAGCTTCCTTTAAGTTAATGATGGGTGTTCAGTTTCTTTCTCACTGCTGGGACAAAATAGCTGACATCCACAACTTAAAGGAGGAATAGTTTACTTTGGCTCACAGTTTGTAGAAGTTTCAGTCCATAGTCAGATGGCTATAAGGCAGGGCAGTGTGGTAGAGGGGTATGGCATAGGAGAAAGAGTTCATAGTATAGCAGACAGGAGGCAGCAGGGCATTCCTTCTCTGTTCTGTTTTCATTACATCCAGGCTACAAGTCTATGGGTTGGTGCTGCCTACATCCAGGGTAAGTTTTCCTTCTTCAGTAAGCCTGTCACCCACACCCATTCCTATCTAAGCAGTCAGTAGACTGACTGAACATCACACAGTCATGATGCAGTCACTCCCAAAAGCCCCACTTATGAGTGTATGAGGCTTTTGGGGGAGGACATCTAGATACAAACCATAGCAATGGGTGTTGTCAGGGTGAGATTCATGGTGACAAGTGCTTTCTCCTCTGTCTTCACCTCAAAGTTCTATTTCTGAAACTGATTGTTTACATTTCAGCATGGATTAGCAAAGAGGACTACACTATCAAGCCATAAATACTTCTGGATATCGATTATGTACCAAGCAATTTGCAACATTGCATAGAATCAACAAATAGGAAGATATGATTTGTAACTTCAGGGAAAGCTAAGAATGAAACATTGAAGAAGTTATTACATAATATTAAAACAATAATAGAAAAGTGTCAAAGACAGAATGTGATTAATTGGCTTGGGACTTGTACAGAAATCTGTGCTTTCAAAAGGCAAATAAATTAAAAGGAAAAGTAAGGGAACTGTGAACTAATTGGTGTGTATAGGTTAAGGAGATAGATTTGTGCTCCATGAAGCACAGGATTTGGATACCAAAGCATTTGGAAACTAAAGATGAGGCAAAGAAACTAGATTCTCTACCTCCAACTAGACAACTGGTCTTGGGAAGATTGTAGACATTCCCAATCCTCAGTTACTTCATCTGCTACCTGGGGTTATCAGGTTAATTTAAAAGAGGATCAGACTGAGTACCTAATTAGGAGACATTTCCTACTGCTTTGAACTACAGTGTGCACATGAAAGTCACTGTTTATCAACTGAGTGGCTTTGCTAAACATCAGTGATGAATAAATAGAAACCTAGCCAAGCAGGGAGAGATTGTTCTAGTTACTTTCTTCTTGCTGGGGCAAAATATCTCACATTCACATGTTAAAGGAGGAAAGGTTTACTTCAGCTCATAGTTTGTAGAGGTTTCTGTCCTTAGTGGAATGATTCCAAGGCAGGGCAGTCTGACAGAGGGGCATTGCAGGGAGGAAACAGTCCATGGCAGGGTTGGTAGGAAGCAATGAGACTTCCTTCTTTCCCTTTTCATTCAATTCAGGCTACAAGCCTATTGAATGGTGCCACCCACCTTGGCAGTGATTCTTCCCTCTACAGTAAGTCTGTCACCTACACACAGAACCATAACCAATCAGTGGACTAATTCAGTATTACACACCCAGGATCCAATCACTCCCCAAAGTCCTATGAGTGTGTGAGGCTTTGAGGGAACATCTAGATACAAGTCGTAACAGAGATGAGCCAAAATAAACATAAGCTATAGGATTTTATCTCAAAATGTTAACAGTCATGGATGCATAATTAAGAGATTACTCCAGCTGTTGTGCTTTGAAGCAGTGTTGTATACACCCGTTGGGCATACTCTAAATGAAACCAAGATGAACATAGGTAGTCTGGCTTCAATCGCCAAGCCAATGTAGAATCAGAGCTTTTCAACTCAAATTCCCTCCCACCCTGGAAGAGTGCAACACTGAAAATTTATGCAAGGAGAGGAAAATGTGTGAAAATTGTCACCACAATGTCTTTTCTCACAAAGCAGAACACTTGGTGTCTTTTTTGCAAGTTTGCACAGTGACAAAAAGACTCCTTGGGCTCTCTTGGGAACAGACTGTCCCTTTGGCCTGGTGGAAGGGGGTGAGCAGCTGACTGCTGAGTAACATGTCTGAAATGCAGACCTGATATTTATGTGTGAGTTTCGGTGGTTTGAGTGGAATGACGGAGGTTTTTTATGAATTTATCGTTTTGGCCCTTTAAATTTGTAAGTCTGTTTTCAATCAAATGAGATCTTGTCCCTTTCAGGGCGATATTTCAAAAAGGAAAAATTAGTTGAGCTAGACAGGGTCTTCTCCATATCCTTCTCCTTACAGAGTTTAAGTAAAGTGCTTTCTTGGGCAAGAATTCTGTCTTGTCCGAAGGGAACAGAGAATTGTTTTTAACTTGTGAAGAATCTGACTTTTGACATATTAGAACACAGAAAAGTGTTACAGGTTCTATTCATGTCCTAAACACCTGGCACAGGCAATATTATCATGCTCATCATAGTTGTCATTTAATTTGGAAACAAGTTTTGTTTTAAAAAGAGCCATGACTGTACTCCCAGTGCTCTGAGAGGCTGAGGCAGGAAGAGCTCAACTTTGAGTCTCATGTGGGCAACTTAGTGACTTAGCCAGACCCTTTCTCAAGGTTAAAAAGTGGGGCTGGGGATGTAGTTCAGGGTGGAGAGCCAGGGTTCACCACAAAAGAAAA
Organism: Heterocephalus glaber; assembly: GCF_000247695.1. Next base: position 26,944,238 of record NW_004624735.1, read on the forward strand.
ATGAGTGTGCTTCTGGATTATCTGAATACCACCCACTTTTTGGTAGAACTGGTGATTGAACCCAGGAACATTCAACCACTAAGCTACATCTCTGTTCCTTTTTAGTTTATTCTTTCATATTTTGAGACAAGGTCTTGCTGAGTTTTCCAGACTGGCCTTACACCTGTGATCCTCCTGCCTCAGCCTCCTAAGTAGCTAGGATTACAGACATGCAATCCCACACCTAGCCAGATTCATTATCTTCATAACTTAGCATAGTAATAATTATCTTCCATGTCCTACTTTACCTAAGGCTACCTGGCAACACTTTCCGTGTCTGGCTTTCCTGTCAGATTACTGCCTGTTCATCTTGGTTTCTCCTCTAGCACTTGGGACTTATTCTGTGGTGAACATAATTGCTATTTTCCAAAGTGACTTTGACTTTCCCAAAACAAAATGCAGGCTGGGAAAGCCAGGAATCTTGTTATTTAATTATCTGAGGCCAAGAGGCAATGGACCCTGCATGAGAACCAGTCCCCTCTCGCCATTTCTTTCTCTTTTCCAAGTGGATAATTCACAACTGTCTCGTCCTACCCAAAGTCCCTGTCTCATCTATGTGTCCACTGCACACACCAAGGCTCATTTCAGTGGACTTCTGCCCTAAAATACAGTCCTAAGGGGAGACTCTGCCATGTTCATCTGTCTTCTCTTAAAGCCATACTAGCCATACTGATGGTATCTCATAAGAAAAAAGTCTCAAAAACTCTTTTTACTAGAAAACAGGACTTTCAAGACAACTAAAGGAAAATTTCTCTTTCTCCAGTAATTTACAATTCAGCTACGAATCATAACTTTTGGCTTTTGCATTCATTGTTATCTGAAATGCAAAGGTTCATTGGTTCAGTGTTGGTGAGGTCATGTCTTCCTGCTTCCTCCCTGAAGTCTATAGCTATCTCTTTGTGAAAACCCAGGGCTTTGGTTCACCAGAGAACCATGCCATTATTTCTCTGCTGAAAGGGGCATCTAATTGAAGAGATCAGATATTGTGGCTTATCTAAGGATTCTTCCCCACCAAAAAATATTCATATGTACACACAAACCTGCACACCTCCCCACTCACACAAATATGCATTATCTATATATAATCTTCAAATTAAAAAATTAACTTTACCATTAAGTCTTCAATTTTTTAATCCTCTGGAACACGTTTAATATGGCACGAGTTTAAGATTTATTTTTCTCAAATACAAAACTCTCACTGTTCTCCTATTTTTGAAAAGTCCATTTCCCCATTATTTTTTAATGTAACCTGGACAATACTGTTATATGCATAGGTCTGTTTCTGGCAGTGTTGTTTAGTACCGGTCATCAGTCTTACACATGTTAATTAATTTGGCTCAAATGTTAAGTATTGACATTGGCAAAGCCAAGTTCAACATGCTTACTCACTGGCAAAATTTAGCTGTTCTTAGACAATTTTTCTTTTACAATTTAAACAACATTTTGTCAATATCCACAAAAATATCCTACTGGAAAATAGACTGGAATGTTACTGACTGATTTGGTACAAAACACTGTCTCATGATCTACTCCCCAGCCCGGAAGTTTATGCTTTTCCTCCTGTGACCCAATCTCACAGCCTCTCTTATTTCCACATCCTTCCACAGTGCACTTGAGAATCTATGGTCCCGCACTAGCAAATCCCATAGAATTTAAATCTGGGAATAGGCCTTCTCCGGAAGCTCTTCCACTGGACACTATTTTATTTCCTGCACTTTGTGATTCTGCAGGTTAGCTAGGCTTCTTATGCAATTTATTGGCATTTTCTAATGATGCATCCTTTTGTTTCTACACTATCCCTTCTCCTTTGAAAGAGATACTCTCAGATTGTATCATTTACCACGTCACACAGAACTCCTCAACACATGTTGTCGCTGTGTCTAGATATCTTCCAAATCCACATGTGGTCATGGGTGGGGCTTTTCAGAGGTGGCTGGATCTAGAGTGTGTGATTACTGAATCAGTCCACTGATTGGTTTGGTATAGTTCTGGGTGGGTAGCCTAGATAAAATATGAAGGGACAGAAAGAAGCTGCTATTGCCACTTGCTGCCTTCTGCCTGCCTGCTCTGTGATGTCCCTCTGCCACACCTCACCTTGCAGCCAGCCGATTATGGACTGGAACCTCCTCAAACTGTGAGCTGCAATACACTTTTCCTTCTTTAACTTTGGGTGTCTGGTATTTTGTGTCAACAACAAAAAAGGTAACCAAGACAACATAGCCCTTCTCATGTATGCAATATTTCAACACCGGTTTCATAAATTTTCTCTTCTCTGATACTGTTGCCCCTCTTGTCTTCCTTTCATGATCTCAATCTCCTCACCAGCTAAACTCACCCAATTATGACTTAGACTTGACCAGTGCTTTTAATTATCCTCCCGCAAAACAGAAGAGTCTCAATGTCCAGACTCTTCCCCTTCTCTAACCAACACCTTCCATCTTCTTAGCCCCATCCCACTCCATTTATGCCTTAACCACGCTGGGAATTCTAATCCATGATGGTAGGTGGCAAATCTATTGATCATGCTTTTATGTCATCAAACCCCTCTGGTCCATAGTAACTTATTTCTATTCCATGTTCTACCATTATAATCATATATTTGCCGCTTTCCAAGGTACTTGTATTAGTTTCCTGTCATTTGTATAACAAACTTAGTAGCTTAATACAACGCACATTTATTTTCTGACAATTCTGTGGGTCAGAATTTTACGGGAAGTTTCTCATAGTTAATGTAAGGTATCTACAGGGCTGTTTTTCTTTTTTGGTGGTTCTATTAAAGAATCCTTTTCCTGGATCATCAGACTATGTACATTCATACATTCCTTCCATCTCCAAAGTTAACAATGGCTAATCAGGTCCTTCTTCCAACATGTGACCCTTAAACTGACCTACCCTCTTTTGTCTGCCCCTTCCATTTATAGGAATCCTTGTGATTATATTGGCTTCAACCAAGTAACCTAGGATAATTTCCTTCATTTCAGCTAACAAGCAAGTTAACTATATGTAAAGTCTTAAATATACCTGGCCCATACAACTTAGTATGCTTAGTAGAGGTTAAGACTGGGAATTTTGGCAGAGGCATTGCTTTGTCTACCATATTAATCAAATGAAAACCTCAAATTGGTGAGATTAAATTTGCATCCCATGTGCGGGCCCATCCCCAACAAGCTGAATATGACAGATCATGCTATAAACCCCACGACAAGACACTTCAGGTATTTCACTGAAATTCTAAGTTAATTCATTCTCATGCCTCTATTCACATTCACCCCCTGTTCTCATTAGATTTCTTCTTGACTCCCACCCTTTGGCTGTGACCAGGATAAACTTGAGTCATTTGTAGGGAAATGTATATTCCTTGAGACCATAATGTTAAGTGAAATAAATCATACACATAAGTTTAAATAGCACATTTTCTCTCATATGAAAAACAAACAGCAAAATAAAAGATAAATCATAAGAAATAGGGCAAGAGAGCTTTTGAAAATTGGAACAAGAGATGCAGGGAGGAGCACGGGAAAGGGGATAAAAAAAGAACTAAATGCTATGTATATGTATCAACTCCCTATGAGGAATGTAATCATTATGAGCTATAAACCTTCACTAATAAAAAAAATAAAAATAAAATGAAATGAATAAACTGTCTTCTTGCTGCATTGAAACCAATTCCTAGACATGTGAACTGCATTGTATGCTGTTGAGTGTACAAGGCTCTTGTGCTTTCATTTACCTCTTCTCTCTTGTATCTTTATTTTCCCTTCATTTCCATTAAAATACCAACATGCTACATTTTCCCAACCATAACAAACAATAAATACAAAATGTTTCCTTTAGAACAAGTTTCTTTCAAACCATTACTCTTATTCTCTCACCCTTGATTATAAATCTCCACAAAGTACTTGTGCATGCTTGTGACTTTTCACTTCTTCTCCCAACACATTTTAGTTTTTCTTCATGCTTGCTACATTCGGTTCAGACAATGACTTCCATATTCTGGACCCAATGGCCAATCGTCTGGTGGATGCCTCACCTGTCTTTTCTTCTGCCTCATGATCAATCTCCCTTGTTCAGACTTTCCCATTTTCTCAATGTGCAAGCATTGAAAGACTCCATGGTGTAGTTCTCAGACCACCTGCCTACAGAAGCCCATGAGTTTGAGACACTAAAATTTAATAATTCCCAACTTTCGCCTCTGGCCCAGATCTCTTTTTTAATTCACACTCAATTATATAACTTCCAACTTGACATCATCAAATGCCTGCCAAGGATTAATCATTAATTTATGTCAAAATACATTTCTCTTTCACATCCCCAGCTCTGAAAAGTATCCTCTTTCTTTGCAATTTTCAAATTCATCAATTAATAGCCAAATCCGTTGGCTCCATCTTTTAGCTCTAACCCTAGGCTAACTTTTCCCTCCATTTCCTGTACTAATTCCCCAGCCCACTAGTGTCCAATAATCTGCCCTCTGAGCCCAAACAGTAGTTTTGCTGTGTGGTCTCTCTTTTCCATTACCACTAAAGTCTGTTCCATTTTCTATAAAACAAACCATGTAATCCATTTAAAATTTTAATCTGCTTATGTCACTTCCCTGCTCAAAGTCTTCTATCAGTTTTCCATCATGCTTGGAATAAAGTCTGTATCTTCCCATGACTTATAAGTCCCTTCTGCTAACCTGCCTCCTTCTGCCCACGCCCTTGTTCATTCCCTGCAGTCCCTCTGGCCTTGTTCTACCTTCCACCTGCCCATTAGGCTCCAGCCTCAGGGTCCTTGTTCTCGGGTTGTTTGTGCCAGGAACTGTCTTCTTCCATGTCCTACTTCTCTCCATTTAAGAGTTAATCTAAACATCATCTCCCTACAGAGTATCTCTCATATTTCTGTCCAAAATACACTCTCAGCACTATTTTTTCCTTAACCTTGTTTTCCTTCAAGATCCATTTTGTTTGTTTGTTTGTTTCTCTCTGGCACAGTATATATTTGCCACTTTGTATAATGTCTGAATCTTGCACTAAAATGTAAGTTAGTAGGGAGGAAAGATTTTTGACATTCTTGTGTACAACTATACCCTCAAAGCCCAGAGGAGTTACTGGAAGTATAGGTGGTTATCTTTAGTTACTTGTTGACCGAATTTGCTACATGTACAAATTTTCTTGACCTGTTCTATTTTATAGCTCTTCAATTCTGTCTCTTTACAAATTTCATAAGAGTCCTGGATCCAAAATGCTTTTGGATAGTGAGAGAGAAAAAGTGAGAGGGAGGGAGATTTTCTACCTCTTAAAGCTAAGATAACTAGCACTTAATACTGTTACCTATTTCAGCTCTGCTATTTTACACCATGTCATGTGAATTTAGATATTTTCTGTGATATTCCCTCCAGAGCAATTAAATTAAAAATCCAGGGGATGAGTACAGTACAGAAATCAGTTGTATTTTAAAGTTCTCCAGATGACTCCAACATTGAGCCAAGGTTGAGAACCGTTTTGGGGAAACACTGAGACCCAACGAGCAGTGTCATGGCCTGGCTCTCCTGAAGGCTGTCGCCGTCATGCTCTGGCTTTCTTCCCGACCATCACTTCCACAGCTACCACGTTCCTTTACCTGGGGCTGCCTGGGGTTCCCTTCTCATCATGCTGTCGTCACACCCTGGCTGGCCCTCGTTATTCCCTTTGGGATCTTCTGCTGTTCCTTCATTTTCCAACCCCCATTTGTCTCTCTAGACTCTGATCGATCAGAGTTCTCCAGACTTCCCAGGGTTTCTTCTCCCACCTGGTAAAGGCTTCTGCCCTGTGGGCCCTCAGCACTCCACCCTTACTCCCACCGCAGCTTGGGGCAAATGATTTTGACTGTTCCCTTTCAGTTTCTTCCATGAGGCTCCTCAGGGTCAGGGCCCATAGTGGTTGATGTGTGATTTCTTAGCTCTTAGAAAAATTTTCAGGGTACATCAACCTCCCATGAATGTTAGATTGTGAACGGAAATTGTAAGGCTTCTCAGTAAGGACTGATTGGCACTGCCCTGGCATGAGGCAGGCTTGGGAAGGGCTGGCCACAGCCAGTGAGGAGGGGGCCTGCAGTTCCCACCCCAGGCCTATCGGGATTCGCCTCTCAGAGCAGGGTGGCAGTTAAAGAGCCACGTCCAGGACGGAAAGCTCTCAGCAGCAGGATACTGTGTGGTTTGATGTACTCAGTTGGATTTTCTTTGCCTCTCACTCTACTTAAGGATCATCATCCATGAAAAAGATGTCTGTAAATTGTCTCAAGAGACCCTTAGTGGTGGTCTTGGAGTTTAGTAAAAAAGAAAAAAAGAAGATTTGACAAAGGACCAGAAACACTTTTCTGAACCTTCTTGACCAAATATTTTACAAATTACTTGGTCAAGAGAATAAAGAAACCAACACCAGAATTCCATTATTTTATACTGTTACGGAGTAGTGATATCAATAGTATTATTATCTTAGTGCAGTGTTCTACAGACTATTTTTTATTCCACAGCGTGTGCCCCATCATTCTTGGCTAATATTTTTTTTCTCTTTGCTAACTGATGAGGTTTAAAATGGTTTATTTATTGTTCTAAAAAGTCATTTGGGCAAAGAGAGACACCAACTGATCTCAAAGGGAAAATGTTGTAGACAAGTGTGGACACACAAGAAGGCGCTCAGACCTGCACGGCTTACCACAACCCAGCCTGGGGTTCCAGTCCTCCCAGGAACACAAGCTATGCTGGGAGCTGTACACTTACTGAAAAACTAAGTCATGTCTGGTTGTGTCTGCATTAAAAGATTACCATGGAAGGGTTGATAATTGCATCTGCCACAATAACATCAATAATAAACTATGGTATATCTTCCTATCTAACCTCATGTTTTTATAATGTGGAAAGTTTCATATTTTCTTAAAGAATGGGTTAAAATGATGCAAATTAAAGAGTCACTGTGGCTTTCTATAATATTTTCTATATTGCTGAGGAAATGTTTAGAAACAAACAGAAATTCTTTATGAGGAGAATGGAACTTCCAAGGGATTACAATTGAGTACAAACAGCAGAGATGACAACACAGAATCCAAGAAGAATAGAGTAATCCCTGATAAGGCCTGGGTCATATCTGGACTGTGTTTATCTCCAAGGGACATTGGACAGTTCAGAGCATTTTGATTGGCACAATTTAGGGAAATGGCTGCTACAGGCATCCATTAGGTAGAAGTCATTTATGATACTAAATATTAGACAATACAGGGACAATCTCTGCAATAAAGAATTATCTGACCCAAAATATTAACAGTATTGAGTCTGAGAAACTCTTCTTAAAAGGCAAACATGGCTGAAATTCTGGTTCCAACACTTAATAGCTGTGTGGTTTTGGAAAATGTCCCTTAACCATTTGTGCATCTGTACAAAATGAAAATGATAATAATAACAATATCTACCTCATGTAGAGTTTTTTTCCATGCTGTCTTATGCACAGTAAGTATGTAAAGAGCTGCTGGGTGACCACCAAAGTGATATAGCTGGATTTAAAAACTAAGTATATTTTTAAAGAAAGATCTTTAATAATACAACTCTGATAGATGGTTATCAACTACATTGTCTAGTCCCCTGACAGACAAAAGCCATTGTTAGATAGGTCTCATTGTTAGATACTGCTCCTTTATGTTATTCCTAAGCTGCTGACCCAATGTTTGAATTCATTTTTTAAAAAATTTTCTCTGGAATAAAATGCCACAGATCTCAGTACACTTTCTCATAGCAGCCCCTCAAAAACCAGCAAGACTCATAGCCTGAGACCATGAAGTATAATTTCCTGGGCATCATCTGGGACACAAAGACAGACACGCCTACCTTAGGGGATGATTATGGTAACATCATTAGAGAATGGAGTTGCAGGATGTAATGCGATGTTACACAATTTGAAACTTAAGAACGTTTGCTTGCTTGTTGGTTTGTTTTTGTCATTTACCCCTTTTCAAATCCAAACTTAATATCACATATTAGGGACTAGTCAGTTTCTAAGAATGAAGCATATCTCTACCACACATTTATTTTCGGAGCAGATGCCCCTGAAAAAAGGCAAGCTAACTTCTTTGGCTATACTTTGCAACTCCACGGAAAACCTCTTTTGTCTCCTCTTTTGTCTTATCTCCCTGACTGACATTCCATCCCTCCCATTTATCTCATCTATCCATTGCCTAACCCCAAGGGAGTTTCCATCCTGGATTCTTCCTTCTTCATCCCCTATATTTCGGTTCTATTAGTGCTAGCTCTTCAATATATTTTAACTCCAACTACTCATTTCCATCGATAATGCAAGTCACTGTGCAAGTCATCATCATTTTCCCCTTATTTTAGTACAAAAGTGACCAAATAATCTGCTTACTTACATGGTTTCTAAATATGTTTTATAGTAGATATTTATATTTACAAGATACCCTTAGTTCAGAAAGCTTTATTTTACCTGGGAGATGGCCTCTGGGTATAAATAGTTCCCATCTTGTCTTCATATCTATTGTGTTGGAGACATATCTGTATTTTTCAATCTCCACTCAGACAGTTTAAGCAATCTGACCATTCTTCCTACCCATAACACCCCTGATGTGGGAAATACCTTGAGGTTTTGGTCTGGAAGAGGGAAAGAAAAATGGAAATGTTCTCATTCATCATTTTGCATCCTGTTTTAAGGTCCACCATAATTTATATCCTTTTTGAACTCAAAATCTTTTTTCACCATCTACAAGAATCCAAATCACAAGATTAAAAAATTGTAGATCTGAAAGGTCATAAAATATAAGTGTTCCAGAATAATGGCTACATAGTACCTTTAATCAGACATATCAGCATTTTTAATAACTTTGAACAAGTCTGACAACCTATCTCCAGAGAGTAAATAAAAATAAAACTCATTATCTGTATGTTGGCTTTACATTATACAGTTGCCAGAGAAAGTTGGTCTATTCTTTCCAGCCAAGTTCCCCTCTTTGGCATCATTATATTGCTTGGTTTATACACAGTCTGCTTTCAATATTTTTTGAAGTTTTGGGTCTTTAATAGGCATAGTTCTAGTTTCTACAGTGTAGTGTGTGAACAAATGTCTTTCTGTATTGCTTTTTGTTTAAGATGTAGCAACTGAGGCACCAGAAAGGTAGACTTTATAAAATCATATATTAAGTGGTCTATAGATCCAAGAGTGCTCACTTGATAAATCTCCTGCCTTCAGGTGCAAGATGCATGGACCATGCAAAATGATATGAATAGCCATGATAAGCTTGAATGGAAAACACTGTCTCCTAAATTTGTTTTCCTGAAAGACTTCACTAGAAATGTGTTCTGATATTTTATATCTTCTTTTTACAAAGCATTCTTGTCTATGACAAAAACACTAAAGAATATATTCCTAGGATCTCCTTTTTGAGACAGACCTACAAATCAAGAAAAAACAGCTATAAGTGTCAAGAAATTATACATTCTTCTGCTTGTAGGTTGCCCATAGTCACTTATCTTTCGTGCTCTGACTGCATTTCATCTTTTCTTACAATATTTCTTGTTTTTATATTGTATGTTCATATTTGCCACATGTACCCATGATTTATTTTTCTCTCCACTCCCTGTAGTCTTTATCTTACAAAAGTAAGCATGCCACTTTTCCCCTAAAAGAAGATATTATGTCTAATATCAGTAAAAAAACCAGACATATAAAACCATAATCATTGAATATGTACCAAGATTTGATAGCAAGAATCATCCACTATGATTAACCAGGTACAATGGAATAAGACATATTGCAAGATTTAAAAATCTTATCTAAATTTCACTGCTTAAGACATATGACTTCTCTGAAACTCAATTATCTCCTTTTGAAAGGATAATTCCAGTTTTTAAGATTGTTGTGAAGACTGAATGTGATTCATACACTCAACAAATTTATGATTTTGAGGCATAACCACTGTGTTAGGCTTTACATATTCAATAGAAGACAGATTAATTGTACTGGTCAGACAGATTCCTGATAGATTTCTGCACTCATGGAGCTTATGTTTTATTTGTTTCCAGGACCAAGAGATGAATAGGAATATATCAAACCAAACAATAAATTAAAGGTATTATCTGTACTAAAGCTTGAGACATAGGGCTATTTGAAAATGTTTTTCTTGTAATTTTTGCAATTATTTATTTAGAAATATTTTGAAGAAATTACCTAATCTCAATTATGTATTTATCTATAGAGTGAATTACCTTAGTTAACATTGAGAATGTGTCCATGGGGAATTCTGAATGACCTGTCCATCACATGCAGAATAAAATACGCTGGTCCTTGAATCTGGGAGAGAGAATTTCCCCCTCTGTTCCTGGCTCTACAAGCAGAAGAAGCATGGCAAGACGACTAGTGCTGACTTCCCTGGAGAGCCTGAGATTAGAAGTAAAGAAGCTAAAAACCATGACTGCAAATTAGAGTCTACGTACATGATCCTTTGCTCTTTTAGAAAAGGAACCGAGGCAACTCAGTTACATGACAAGAATTTGTTAAACAATGAATACTTTGCTTTACTTCTTTTGCTGACATTCTAGAGATCATCTGTCCCAACCTGTCTCCAACATCTCCTGATTCTTAATCCAGGACTTTTACTTACCATGATCCTTTGGGCTGTCACCTACAATAGTGATAATCACATTTTTATCCAAAAAATATAATATTCTTTGTCCTGCCTAGCAGCACTTAGTCCTCTTAATGAAATTTAGGAAAAGGACAAATTATTGTCCTCAAAGTGTAACATAGTATTTTTGTACCCATATTAAGGCTGCCATTTTCTCAAATCTGTGTTATACAAAGTCAGCCAGGAAGTAAATCACTTTAGAATTTAACCTGCCATTAAAGTAGAAATGAGGTCTCTGGTAGACTGAGAGTCAAGGAAAGAGAACTCAGGTATTTGAAAAGGGGATATATAACTTTCTGATAATAGGTTACAGGGGATTTTTAATTCTTTTTAAAAAACCATAAGGTACAACTATATTGTAACAAAATTTCCAGAACAGGTAATTTTACATTCAAAATAAATAAAATTCTGACAAGGGCTGAGAAAGTCTTTGGCCATATATTGGCCCAATAGATGTGGTAAGGTGCATGAGGAGCAGGTGTATTCACCTTGAAGTTGGTAAATAAGTGTTTGGTGTTTCTAGTAAAATACAAAAATGGGTTTTAATCACAGTGACAGAGAATAAACAGGCAGATGTCACTTGTGACTACAAACAAGAATGCAGCCCAATTACCGGAGTGCACTGAGCCCTTAAAAACCACCAAGGGGGCTGCTGCCACCTTCAAGGTCATTCAGACCAATGTGGGTGTGGCTACAGAGCACCAGGAGATGCCACCTTCAATGAGAAAAGTGCTCCCATTACACCTCCAGAGGCCACATGCTGGTTGAAATCTCCTTAAGGCACTCTACATGTGCGCCTCAGGGACTCATGCCCTCATTCTTCAGAGCAACCACAATTCAGTTCATAGCAGACAGAAGTCAAAAGAATGGTCCCCATCATCAGCTGAACAAATGAGAAGCTGCCTAGTTTCACAGCTTATGCACCTAGCTCCAAAATGTTTGGCTTGCATTTCACAGAAAAAGCACATACAACTGTGGATACTGTCCAGTAAAATTTGAATTCAGCAGTTTCATTTGGAAAGTCTTTTGCTTGGGTTCATTGGGTGTGAGAAGAAATGAAAACCTGGGTCGTCTGGGGTTAATTCTGACTCCACACCCATGTGGGTCTTGTAGATTTTTATTTCCTCACCTTTTCTACAAGAGTTGAGCAGGAAGCTCCAAAAGGCCCCTGCAGGATGTGTGAGTACCACTCTGTGACAGCCACCTGTACCCTTCACCTGGGAGGGTGGGGCTATAAACTGATCCAACCCAAGCCTCCTAGCTATCTGTGGTTCAGGTCACTGACACTGGCCTTTTGGACCATTTTACTGTACACTAAGCTTCCCTGCAAGAAGTTCTTTTGTGTTAAGATGGCTCTTGCTCATCTTTAATCCCACTTAGACACATTTCTCCTTATTACCTGTTGCTTCTTTGAGCCCCAAGACCCTCCATTTGCATAATATTCTACTTTGCTGTCTCAGAAAACACATTAGTATTTCCAGAGGGTCTCTGGACCCAGCATTTGCTTCTGAGCAAGTGAAATATTTCCTTGGGAGAAAAGCAGATTGTACTTTATCGGAAGCTCTTTGTAAATTTATTTACTCCATTTCAGTATCAATGTGCTAGGAATAATTGGGAATTAAGGAATGTTAGAGATAAATGAATCTGTCTAGGTATCTGTCTATAAATAAACATCAAGATTCTTCTATTTACCAAGCATTGTGTTAAGGACACCACACATATATTAATTAATTAATTGAAAATATTAATTGAATACCTACTGATAATCTGGAAATTTACATCCTACATTTCTGATAATTTTTCTTAGTTATTTCCTTTATAATATCCTTTTTTCTTTCAAAAAGTTAAAATCAAATTTATCAAGATATAATTTATATGTTAGAATACAATTTGGAAAACTTTGAAAACTATGTACACCTATGTAACCACCTCAATCAAAATGTAGAACATTTCTATCATCACTAGAAAAGTCCTTCATACCTTTTAGCAACCAACTCCCTCGGGTCCTAGCCTCAGAGAAGTACTGATATGATATATCATGATAGGTGAATTTTGCCTATTACAGGATTTCATGTACATGCACTCATAAAGTATGTTTTCTTTGACTTAGCATCTGTGTACATAGTTTGTTTCCTTTTGTCACTACACATCATTTATTATAAAGACAGTAGCATTTATTCCCATGCCTTTCTACATTAATTATCTGTTGAAATGCTCTGACTCAACTTTACTGGCTTGTTTGACTCTTGATTATTGAGTTTTAAGAGCTAGTTCTATATTCATCCATAAAATAATTGACTGATGGCCTTTTAATTAGATAGGATTCCTGGAAAGGGTGAGGACTTAGTGGTGGAGCCTAGCTGAGGCGTGTGAGCCATGGGGCCTGACATGGAGGACTGTGTCTTGTCCACAGTCCCTTCCTCTCCAACTCTTTCATATCTTCTTGCTCCCTGCTTCCTGGCTTCCATGACATCAGCAGCTCTCCTGTGCTATACCTTTCGGCTATAGGAGCCAGCTAGCTAAGGATGGAACAAAACCTCTGAAACTGTCAGCCAGATAAACCGTTCTTTCTTTAAGTTGCTTTTCTTTAGTATTTTGTCACAGTGAAAATAAACTAACAAACCCATCCTGCAGCATGACTTTGGTGGGGATGCCATTCTTCCCTTACTAATTTAGAATACTTTCAAAAGGTCAGACTTGCTTTGCATCTCTTGCTATATTATCATCCTCATACTTCATCACAATGCAGGGAGTGAGGTGAGGGAATAAAATGAGATTGGGGTAGGATATGGATTTTGGAATCAGACACTCCTTAATTGGGAAGCCGGTTGTGGCACTTACCAGCAATGTGAATGGAGAAGTTTTATAGACTCTCCATCTCAGTTTCCTCCCCTACTGGATGACAATCCATTACCAGCCTCAGAGTTTGGTGTAGGAACTCATAGTGTTAAATATATACAGAAAGAGTGGTACAGTTTAGGTACATGATTCATGTTTCTTCCCCCGAACTCCTAATCTCAAAACGTAAGCTCACTTTTCATTCATTGTCCTCTTCCCCCTACTCTTCCCAATTTTACCTCTCCACTAGCAAGTGTTTGTTAAATAGGATGAAATGCCCTGCTCCTGGCTCCCTTGAATCTGGAAGCAAAGCTGTTAAATGATCTACAGACCTTTCTGTGTGCAGCTTGCTTGTTCTCTCCATCCCCCCATTTCTAGTCATCTATGAATCCTTCTTTTGTGTTCGCTTTCTGTTCCAATATTTTACTTTCACTGTCAAGCCCTTCATTTACATTGATCTCTTTTTTGCTGGAAGTGCATGGCCTCATGAAGATGGCAATTGTTTAGAATCCTGGCTCTCAAAGCCTGCATTTATGAGGTTCCTGATGTTCCAAGTGCCGGGATTTTGGTGCCTATGCCAGTGCCTGTGACTGAGTGCTCAGACCTGGAAGGAGAGCTGTCCAAGGTTATGTCATCCCCCACCTCAGTGCTTCCTCACCCACAGCCAGGCAAAACAAAAGTTTCCATGGAGATTGAACAGAAAAGAGTCTGTCTGATCAATTTTGATGTTTATAAATAGGAATTCATTTTGAACCTTTGCTTGCAGCTTGAGCTGCTTCCTGACATTTAGCAGGAGTGTGAGAAGTCATCAAGTAAATTTCCAACAATAAATATTTCCACTCACCTCAACATACGACAGAGGTTAGGACCCTCCCCTAAGGAAGCTTAAAATTTAGTTAGAGAATAAAAGCTAATTCACAAGAAAGAGAGGATTATTAAGGCCTAGAGGTAGGAATAGCCAGTTTACTTAATACTTACTGATTGCACAAATAAATACATGATTACATGAATGAAAAATAAGTCACTGAATTAACAACTGAAGACTTTAAGTGTTGTGCTTTAAAAATTTTCCAAAGTCACTGATTTAAAGCAATTTAAATCATCTTTAAATTATTTGCAATGGAGCTCCTTGTATTTCAGCAAGTAAATAATCTAAGCCACTTGAACAAATACGTCTTTAAGTAACCAAATGGGCAAGGACCTTATTACACTGAGTCCAAAGGAGAAACAAGATGAAAAAAACAGGGATCTTTCTCTAGGACTGAAACAAATTTATCCTGTCACTTTTCAGTGGATTATTTCCAAGGTATCCTACAACTTGGTTCACAACCTACAAGCCAGTAGAATAGCATCAGTTTTGAGCACAGTCATGGATTAAATGGAAAGCATGTTGGGACTCAGGACCACATGTTGCTTAATGTGTAAGCACTACTTAGTGTGTCTGTTTTACCAGTTAGAGAATGTCGTCTTTCCTTTTCTGAAAGATATTTCACACTTCCTATCCCCTGTTGTAGGTACATGTTATTTTACCAACCATGCTGTAAATCTCCCAAGAGTAGGACAAAATTTTGTTTAGGAGTGCATCTTACCCAAAGCCCAGCGCATGGCCCGGCACATGGCAGAAACTCAGTATAGACTGGACCCATGAATGGATAAGCAAGGGTAAAAAGAAAGATGCATATTTGTTCTCCAGGAATTTGGTAACTTTCTATGCATTAGTCACAAAGGCAAAGGAGACTTAACGAAGAGTAAAAGTAGCTCCTGTTGCTCCCAGAGCTCTCTATCTAGTTGGTAGCTTAGAATGTAACCAATAATAGTAATTCTGAGAGCTACACCATGATGAAAATGCTTTATGAGTAATGGGCAGGTCATAGAATTTCTTAAAGTTGCAAAATTTGTAATAGCTAAATCTTGGAAACAGTCCAAATGCCCATAAATCACCAAATGGATAAAGATGTGGGGTTTTTTATACAGTGGAGTGCTACTTTGCCATAAAGAATGAGCTTAAGACGTTTATAGTTAAATGGATGCTCCTTGAGACTCTTAAGAGAAATAAATCAAACACATATGTTTAAATACTGCATTGTTTCTCTGGTGTGAGAAACCAAAAGTGGAAATAAGAACTAAAATACACAATAGGCATTGGGAAAATGTTGACATGAGAAGTACAACAAGGGAGAAGGGAGGGGGAAAGGAAAGAAATGACAAGAAAAAAAGAGAAAATTGAAGGAAAAAATGGAAACAAAGCTTTTGTACATAAGGAAGGGGGGAATGGAGAAAAAAAAAAGAAGCAAGATATATCATGTACTCGTACAAATTCCCTATGATGAATATTGTCATTTTGTATATCTTGAAAAAAAAAAGAAAAGATAAAATGTCATCAAAATGACAGATAAAAATTTTAAAAAGCACAATGTTCAAGGACCCGAGTTCAATCCCTGGTACCAAAAAAAAAAAAAGCACAACGTTGAGGCAGGATGTAAACTCATCAAAAGCACAAGGCATAATATATGCTAAGTCACTGAAAATGAGAATGTGTGATATATAACATAGCTTAAGGTGGTGAGAGTGGTGGTGTGCAGTGAAGATTCATAGAATAATGGAGTTGCAAGATAGACTTGGGGCAGAGACTAAAGGTCCTGCCATACTAAGTACTTTGAGCTTATCACTTGAGGCGAAATAAGCCATTAATTTTATACACAAGGAGTCTAGTAGTAGAACCAAATGTTGGTCTTCTTTAGAAAGAATTCCACCAGGTTGGGGAAAATGATCCCCAGAAACAAGGAAAGAAGGAAACATCTATTATGTGATTTCTACATGCCAGGAAATAGAGGCATGCACAGATCTCTTGATGTTTACCACATTTTGTCCATGCAATAGCCAGGAGAAATAAGCATTAAGCATTAGCATGTTCATTTACAAAAGAAAAACTAGATCTTGAAGTTAGGAATGGAAAAAAGAAATTGAGAAACTACTTAAAATTCTATGGAAACTATTCAATATTTACATGTGTGTCCTATTTATTTCGCTTAAGAGTATGGCCTCAATGTGCATCCATTTAGCTATAAATGTCTCTAGTTTCTCATTCTTTATGGCTGAGTAGTACTCCATTTTATTTTAAAAAATAACCATCTTCTTTATCCAGTTTCCAGTTGATGGGCCCTTGGGCTGTTTCCAAGTTTTAGCTATTACAAACTGTGCCACTATAAACATGGGTGTGCATATATTGCTGTGGTATGATTCTTTTAATTCTTTTGGGAAGATCCCCAGCAGGGGAATATCTGGGTCAAATGGAACCTCTAATCCTAGTTCTTTGAGGTGTCTCCATACTGATTTCCACAGTGGTTGCACAAGTCTACACTCCCACCAACAGTGGAGAAGGGTTTCTTTCTCCCATAGTTTCTCTAGTGTGAGAAACTGAAAGTGTAAATTAGGATCAAAATGTATAATAGATAATGTGAAATAAGAAGAGAAGGTCTAAAGGGGAAGGGAAAGTGGGAGGGGTAAGGGAAAGAAAGATAAGGAAGGGAAAAATATGAGAAAAGGAAAAAATGGAAACAAAGTCTTTATAAATAAGGAGGGGTGAAGGGGTTGAAGGGAGGGCAGGGGAATGGGTAAAAAGATACGAACCAAGATACATCATGTAAAGTTACAAATTCTCAATGATGAATGTCATCATACTGTACACCTAAAATGTACCAATAAACTTAATGAATAAAAAGAAATCTATGGAAAGAAGAGAAAGAAAAAAATTGAAAGTAAGGAGGAAAAAATAAAAACAAAGCTTATGTATATAAGCTTTATATATAAATCTTTATAAATAGGGAGGGGTGGAGGGGTTGAATGGATTCCAGGGGAATGGGGAAAAAAATAAGAATCAAGATATGTCATGTACAGGTACAAATTTTCAATGATGAATGTGATCATCAGGTATACCTAAATGTACCAACAAACTCAATAAAAAATTTTTATATCATTTTACTTTTTAAGATTGTGTTCATGTCTTAATATGCAATAAGGTAAGAAAGTAAATGATAGAACAAGTAAATTCCTGAAATAGACAGATTATATAGTTTAAAATAGTTTTTGCTTTGGTGTGCAAACTTCAAGTAAAATTTTTCTTTGTGAAACATTTACTTTTATTTTAAGGTTTGATATTATTTACTGTATAATTTGTCACTTTTCAAATTGTCTAAATACTGACATGCAGGCTATATTTATATAGTACTATGTGTATTGTGGCTGAAGTTAACAAATCTGGAATTATTTGACAGATGAGTTTCAGTATTCAACAGATTACTTTGATCCTGCTGACCAAAATTTACATTGGACATATTGAATTAAAATTCTTTTTGAGTTCACCAACACACACAGTATCGCAGTATGTTCATACCTCTAGTAAAAGTGTTCTGTAAAATAAAATAGAAAAATTCTATGGGAAACCAAGAATGAATCTGTGCCAGAAGGGTAGTATTGAAGAGAGGAAGGCAGGAAGGGAAGGAAGAGTAGAAACAGAGTACATTGGAGAAGACTCAAGAAGGCATAATTAATAGAATGGTCACTTGTTGAATGTGGATATGAGGAAGGGGATAGCCAAGAGTGAATCAAAGTCTCTAAACTTCTAGACAGTTGAAAAGCCTGAGAAGTATAATCGCCTTTCTCCTACAATTTTAAAAATTTATGTATTTGATCTAACATTGTTACCTGGAAATCCATACAGGTAGGGATAAACTTACCCCAAGATGTAGAACAAAATTTTAGACGCTTGAGTCTTTAATATGTCCCCCTGGGAGCCAACTTCTGTACAAGGAAAGACTCAGAGTACCCAGTTTTCCAGACAGCTGCATATCTTTTAGCTCTGTTGTATTGAAAGGATCACTGTTAGTAACATGTTCAGAGGAATTTGGAAGCAAACAAGTATGCAAAGCAAAGAACTGCATTAGATGGGAGGCACCACCCAGACTCTTGGCAAGCCGAGATTCACTTGGAAGCAATTAGTGGCTCCAGAGACTGATATCATAGAGGATCAAAGCCTTCACTGGGAAGTGATTTGGGGAGTAGAGGCCACCAGTGACTTCACAGAAAACCACGCTGTGATTGTGAAATTCTCAGTGCATTTTGCAATGCTATACATAGCAGAGGAGCGATTTCAAATCCAGAGAAATTCTGCTGAGATCCAAAAAGCCTCTTTCTTATGCTTCCAAAAACTTCCAGTATCACATATTCTCTTTCCTCTCCCAGCCCTAATTTTTGGTGTTCTGCTCTCTGTTTTGGGAGTTTCTCTAACTAACATGACTGTTGAATTTAGTCACACACATACCCAACCTTCTATTTTACAAAGAAATTGAGAGTGAGCAGATGGATTATGGTTGAGAAGATAAATATAAACTTTTAATACACCCTCTCAACCTTTTCATTGTAATTCTGACCAAAATGATGAAAGAGAAAATAAGAAGGGAGAATGTAACACAGAAAGCTAGAGGAGTAGAGAGACACAAAGAGACTTCCAAGAAATCTGATCCTGCAAATCTATTGAAGGATTCTGTTATGGTTTGAGTCTAGATGTACCCCCACAAGTCTCATGTGGTCACAGGTGGGACTTTTCTGAGACAGCTGGATCTAGGGTGTGCGATGCTGGGATTGAGGGTGGGTGATTACTAAATTAATGGACTGATTGGTTTGGCATAGTTCTGGGTGTGGATAACAGGACAGCCCACTCTGGTGTGGGTGGCACCATTTAAGGGCAGGTAGCCCGGACGGATATAAAGGAGCAGAAAGAAGCCAGGCTACTGCTTCTTTGCTACTTCACTGCTTTGCTACCTTCTCCCTGCCATGGACTGTTTCTCCTCTGTGATGCCCCTCTGCTGTGCCACCCTGCCTTGGAGCCAGCCAACTATGGACTGAAACCTCTACAAACTGTAAGCCAAATAAACCTTTCCTCCCTTAACTTGTGGATCTCAGGTATTTTGTCCCAGCAATGAGAAAAAGTTACTAAGTCAGTCTCCTTATTAGTCTCTCTTATCACAGTGTGTTTTTTTGTTTTGTTACCAGGGATCGAACTCAGGACCTTTTGCTTGTGAGGCAGGCACCGGAACCACTGAGCTAAAGCCCTGGTCCTATCACAGTGTGTTTTTTCATTTTATGGCTTTTATCAAAAATTGTGGATGTATTTTTATAACCAAGTACCCTTTATACTCCCTAACATCCTCAATAACTCCCAAAAGAATGGCATCCAGGAGTGACATCGGGGGCATTATGTGTGACCGAGCTTAGGTATTAGAACACAGGCTGCTGGAGTGAACTCACTGGAGCCCTTCTAGACAGGAGAATGAGATTTATAGTTTCCAAATATGAAACTCAGGGAAAGAGCCTGACCAATAAGACAGCAGAATCTTTTCTTCTATACAAGGATCATTGTCTTTGAATCACATTATTTGGGCTAAAATTTCAGATTGCTTTTAAAACCAAGATTTTTTACAACAAACCCCAATATTCTTTTCCACTGCCATTATCTCTCACATTTTACTATCTCTAAACACACACACACACACACACACACACACTCCTACATTTCATCCTTTCTCTTTCTACTGTGTTAGCTTTATATTGCTGCTATAACAATCATCACAAACAATGAAAATTGATTACCCTACCGCATTAGAGATCAGAAATCCAACATAAATGTCACTGGACTAAAATCAAGGTGTGATAGAGCTGAGTCTTTTTTGACATTTAAAGGAGAACCTGTATCCTTAATTTTTCTAGCTTCTAGACTGCCTGATTGCCTTGGCTCATAGCCCCATTTCTCCTTTGTCAAAGCCAGCAGCATGGCATATTCAAGCTATAAATACATCTCCTTTGGAAATATGATCATGGTCATCCTGGGAAGGGCCTTTACTTTGGCTGACATGGATGAACACTATGCAGTGTCCGAATTCCACAGCTTTTCTCTGGCTGATGTCTCTGCCTAAATGTCTTGTCCTTTATCCATCCTGAAAGCACCTCTATTTTTCATGATCCTTTCTCTGAATCTTCTCTAACTACCCAGACTTCTTTTGGAAGATTTACTATTTTACCCTGGTACCCATGGAAAATGTTAAGTTTTGAGATTATTATGGTATTAATAAGAGATTTTCTTTATTTCTTTTATCATTTATCTGCTTTGTGTAAGAGGCTGAGAGTTTCTCAGAGTCAGTGTATGCCTTACTCATTGATTTTTAATTGCTGGTACATAGAGTAGTGGCCTTAGTAAAAATGGTTCTTCTTGAAGTTAACTGTATTCACTGATGAAGGTAGGATCTTTTCTTCATTAGCAATGGGAGACTTTGTTGTAGTCCTTCTAACACCAGTTCAGCAATTATTTTTAGTTGTAACCTGGAAGGGATATCAATTAGCTGATATTGAAAGACCTGAACTCAGGATTTTAGAGAAATTTCTGTGAATGAAGATCATTTTCGATCTAGGCTAAGACATAGAACTAGGGACAATACATCAATATTACTAAAGATTCAATTTTGACTCATAGGAAAATTTTTTCTCGTAATAATCAACTCTCTTAAAGGAGAGGTCTTGCCACTGAATTGAGTGTATTAATATAAATTAGATATAGCCCATTAGGAAGATGGAAGAGATTCCTCTGATAAATATAACTAGGCCAGTGAAGAACAACTACTTTTTAAATGTATGAGTAAATTAAGGAAAATTAAAATATTGCTCAGTCACATTAAAAATACATATTAAAGGATAGAGATTTAGCTCAGTGGTTAAGAGTTTGCCTAGCCTGAGTGAGACCCTAGGTTCCATTCCAAGCTCACAAAAAGAGACCAAAAATAAATATATGTTAAAATAAATATCTTGTGAGTGACTTCATAGGAAATGGTGGAGAATGTTACTCAAGGCATTGATTCCTCCATTAAAACAACTGTGAACTAACAAAAATGGACTGGGAACTACTACAGAGTCTCACTTTTATTTGTTACACCTCTTCCCAGGCTGAGAAGGCTTTCCAGATGACCACCAAAGAATCTATAAAAAGATTTAAGTCATACACTACCTGTGCCTGTCTACAGTAAGAGATGGCAGATAAAACAAGCAGTAGACAGAACTCAAAATTTAGATAAGCGAGAGACAGAAAATAATTATTGGAGAAATAAGAGCTTAGTAGGGCCATTGTGTGGATTGTAAGCCATATGCATGCTCAGGACGAGAGACATGCTCAAAAGAGATCTGTGGACCCTATGAACTTGCACTTCTGGCTATCAGATGGCTCCATACAAACAGCAGGGAAGGGTAAGGTAGGGTGTATGTTACTTTGGAGATGAAGGCATCTCTAGTTCAAAAGCAAGCTACAAAAACTAAAAAAAGAAAAACTAGCATTTTTTTCTTTTACTTTTAGGTCTAGAGTTTAAGCAAATGTACATTAGGAAACTGGATTACCACTAACATAATTGAAAAGAACCACCAGTGATCATACACAATAAAAAACATAGTCTTTGCAAGAATAGTTTGGAATAGTCAGAATGACCGCTGTTTGCAATAATCAACAGCAACAAACTGCCAGGAAACAGATAATCTGAATGCTAAACTATCATATACCTTTTAAAGGTAAAAAATATACAAGGCATACAAATAATCAGGTAAGTATGACCCAGTCACAAGAAAAACAAACATAGATTGTCCGCCTAGGAGTCTGAGGCATTGGGTTCACTAGACAAAGATTGAAGCAGGTGTCGTTAATTTTTCAAACCGCTAAAGTAAAGCATGGACAACAAACTAAAGAAAACTAGGCAAACAGTGCATGAAGAAATAAAAAGCAGTAATAAAAAGAAAATATGTTTTTCTTTATTAAATTCTTTTATTGGTACATTTTAGGTACACAACACAATTACATTTCTCATTGGGAATTGTACCTTTACATAATGCATCTTGATTCTTA
>NW_004624735.1:26972710-27110859 GCF_000247695.1 Heterocephalus glaber
AAAGGAACAATTCACACAGGTTACAGAAGAGATTTGGGTGTCCAAAAAAAAAAACAATCAGCAAACTTGAAGATGGAGTAAATTCAGTACAGGTTGTCACAGAAAAGCAATTTAAATAAACTAAACTCATACAGCTGAAATAAAAAATTGTTTTGTGTTCTCTGACCAAAGCTGCTTTGTGTATGCAAAGATCTATTTTTGGAATTGTCTGTCTTTTAATTAATTAATTTTATTGATACACTTTAGATATACATAATGATCACATTTATGGTAGACAATTTGTACCTGTACATAATATATTTTTATTCTTTTTTCCCCAATCCCTTCCTTCAACCCCCCTTTCCCTCCTTATTTATAAAATATTTCTTTCCATTTTTCTTCTATTCTATTTTTTTTCTTTTAAAAGACATAATGCAAAGTAATTTAGGCTCAAAGTTATCAAACCAGGACTAGAGCATCCAGAGAATTCAAGTATGAGAAAGTGTTATGGTGTGGATCTAGAACATCCCCTCAGAATCTCATGTGTGCAGTCCACTTCTGGGATTGGCCCTGAGTCAGAGCAACCATCAACACTCTATGTTCTCTTCAGCCATGACCATCCATCAACTCCGAGCCCACTCTACATTTTCCTTCCCTTTTGTAGGGGACAGCAGAGGTGAGGAATAACTGACAGACCAGAGCATGGACAAGGCCAACATATGGAGAGAGAAGTTATTTTGAGGTTTAGGTTTTTCCTCTTTTTTTTCTTTTCTCTCTTTTTTTTCCCCTTTAATTTTCTTTCTTCCTTTCTTATTTCTTATTTCCCCTATTTTTCTTTTCTTCTTCCTCTTTCTTCTTCTCCTTCTGCTTCTTCTTCTCCATTCTCTTTTGTGACTGTTTTCTAATACTATTAATTTCTTTCGCTCTTCAGTAGGATATCCTGTTGCATTTCTCCCTCCTTCTTCCCATCTTCCATTGATAAATCTTTCAAATTTCATTTTATTCATTCTCTGGTTTCCCATCCCCTGTATTTTTGCTAGTATAAACATAAAGGTTTATGAAAGTTTACATAGCTACTTAACTCTGTGCTATTATTGTTGAATATTGTTCTATTGGTAGTGGGGGTAAAGTTGTTCCAATTAGTAGATATTTAGGTCAATATTTAGTTTGTCTTAGTGTTTATGCTATAATTATAGATCACTTCTCTATGGTTTAAAGTGGTACATTACTGGTTCACTGGGTTTGTCAATATTCAGTTTGATTTTGATGCTGTTATTTTTGCTGACTTCATTATTCTAACCAAAGTGTCATTGCTGTTGAGAAGTATTGCTTCTCTCTGATTGCCAATATTTGGCTTGCTTTTGTGTCATTAACAATACTTCAATCTCTTCCAGGGGAAGTTGGTCCTGGGACAAACTCACTGCAACCTCTCCTCCCAAATAAACAGAGGTGGTTGGATCCTATGAAAGAGGAGAAAGCCAATAGTTAGTCATGTCAAGAAGGCACCACTTAAATGCAGAAATTAAATAAAGAAGTCTTCATACTGGCAACAAAGATTTCCATTATAATAAACTCATAAGCCTCAGTTCAAAACCCAACAAATAAACAAACTCCACAGAAACATGAAAAGACAAGGCAACAAAATACCTCGAAAAACTTCCAACTCTCCCAAAGCTGATCTATGTGACATCAAAGGAAATAAAAAACAATACAGTAAAATTATTGTAAAAGAAAACAGATGTGATAACAAAATAGATCAATATGGTATTGGATAACTCAAAGAAAATATGACTAAACAGATAATGGGTGTAATAAAAAACAGCAAGTCTATAGAAGACACTAGTAAAAAGCTATCTCAGCTAAATGAATCAATTAAAAAATATAAATGACCATCATAGAAAAGAATGAGAGTCCATAAGTAGGCACCAAACAAATCCCAGAGTCTAAATTTCCACTGAAACTATGGGCAGTAGATGTGACTAATGTGAGAACTGAGTATCAGAACTAGAAGACTGGGCTTTTGTGACCAACTAATGTGGTACCTTAAAAACAAAAAGAGAACATGAAAAATGAATTCAACAGCTGCTAGATGATGCAAAAAAGACTAATCTAAGACTAACTGAAATTAGTGAAAAATCAGAACACAGCACAAATGTCACTAAAAATATGTTTACTGAAATAATAGTAAAAAATTTCCCAAATATGGGAAAATAATTTAACACACAGATAACTAAGGCATATAGAACCACACATATCCACAAGCATAAAATACTTTTCTAAGACATATAATAATAAAAATTCCAAAAGTCCAACACAGGAACAAATGTTAAAAATTGTTAGAGAAAAGCAATTAAGCACCTGTAAAGGTAAACTCATTAGTACTGCAAGAATTCTCAACATAAACTGTAAAGGTCATGGGAACATGGAGTGAAATATTGCATGTCCTGAAAGAAAACAAATTCCAACCCAGACTGATACATCCTGAAAAATATCTTTCAAAATTGATGGAGAAATAAGACATTTCCATGATGAAGAGCACCTAAAAAGATCATAACTACCAACCAGCCGTCCAAAACTTCTTAAAAATATCCTAGAAAAAGACAACTAAGTTAAAATGACAAAAAGGCTAATAGAAAACATGCAACAGGTGGAGTGAGCAGTTAAATAGAAGGGAAAGAGAGTCATCAGCAGGAAAATAAATTAATGACAAAATAAGTCAATACTTTACACTAATAACTCTCATTTCTCCAATAGAATGCACAGATTTTCAGAATGTATCAAGAAAAAACCCTAAAGTTATACTATATATGAAAAGCACCTTACACCCCCAAAATTCGCTGAATAAAAATCAAAGGGTGGAAAAATATTCTATCCAACAGGAACCCCCCCCAACCCAGAATATCTATGCTGTTATCAGACAAGTTGGACATCAACCAAAAGTGATTAAAAGATGAAAAGAAAATCACCACATATTGGATTCAGGAATAATTCTGCAGAAACAGATGATTTTTAACATACATGCACTGAACAAAAGTACACCTAACTTCATAAAACAAGTACTGCAGGAAAAAGGTCAGAAAAACACAATTGTAGTGGGGAAAATCAATGCCCCAGTGTCACACATAGACAGATAAACTAGCCAAAAAATCAACAATTATCAGAGAATTATCAGAGTTCAACTAAACCTTTAAACAAATGGACTTGATAGAAAACTACAGAGTATTTCACCCAAAACCATGGGACTCTCTCCAATGTAGACCAGATACTAGCTAAGAAAGAATGCTTAAGTAAATAAAAAACAATTGAAATTATCTCATGTATACTACCAGATTATAATACAATGAAACTAGAAATCAATGCCAAAAGAAACCACAGAAGGCATGCAAGCACATGGAAATTAAAGAACACATTCTTCAATAATCAATATGTCACAAGAACATAAAAAAACCCCTGAATAATCCAACAGTAGATAATAAAATTGAAGCAGTTATGAAAATTCTACCATATAAGAAAACTTCAGGTCCAGATGGATTCACTACTGAATTCCGTAAGATCATCAGGGAATCTAACACCAATACTCCTCAGGCACTTTAATGAAATTGAAAGGAAATGAGTATTCTCAGAGTCATTTATGGAACCTAGCATTATGCTGATTCTAAAACCAGACAAGGATTCACCCAAAAAGAGAACTACTGGCCATTGTCTTTAATGAACATTAAAGAAATCTAAATAACATGTAAAAATCCTCAACAAGACACTCGCAAACATAAAGCAACAAATCATCAGAAAAAAATCCCATATCATGAACAAGTAGGCTTCATCTCAGGGTTGTAAGGTTGGTTCAATATGCACAAAGCAGTAATTGTAATACACTACATGAACAGAAACAAAGATAAAAATCACATGACCATCTCAACAGACACATAAAAAGCCTTTGACAAAATTCAATATCCATTAATTATTAGAAAACATTAGCAAAACAGCTACAGAGGGAACTTAATCTGATAAAAATTATTTAGGACAAACCTACTGCCAACATCATATTAAATGGGGGAAAACATAGTTTTCTCTCAAAAATTAGGAACGAGACCAGGATGTCCATTATCACCACTCCTGTTCAATATATTACTGGAAACATTACCCAGATCAATCAGGCAAGAGAAAAAATAAAACAGAAATGTATAGGAAATGAAGAAGTAAAGTTATCATTATTTGCAGGCAACATGATCCTTTACATGGGAAAACCAAAAAAGTCCACCAAAAACCTCCCAGAATTAATAACTAAATTCAGCAATATGACAGAATACAAAATTAACACACAAAATTTAATAGATATTCATCAATAATAAATTCATTAAGAAAGAAATTAGGAAATCTGTACCATTCATGATATCATCAAAAAACTTAAGTGTTTAGGAATTTACCTAACCAAGAAGTAAAAGGCCTCTGCAATGGAAATACAGTACTCTGGAAAAGGAGATCAAAGAGGACATCAGAAAAAAAAAGATATTCCCTTCTTCCTGGATAGGCAGAATTAATATAATCTAAATGGAATACTTCCATTTGGTATGCAATTTGATATACAAATTTAATGCAACCACAATCAAAATACTCTCAACATTCTTCATTGAACCTAAGAAAACCATCTAAAAGTTCATATGCAACTGAAAGAGACTTAGAATAGCAAAAGAAATCCTGGGTAATACAATCAAAGCAGGAGGTAGCAAAATCTCAGATTTGAAGGTATATTACAAATTTACAATGATAAAAACAGCATGATTCTGGCATAGAAACAGACACTAGGATCAATGGAACAGAGCAGAGGATGCAGAAACAACTCCAGGAACATTCAACTATTTGATCTTTGATAAAGGGTTCAAAAGCATACACTGAGGGAAATATGGCCTCTTTAATAAACAGTGATGAGAAAATTGGCTGTCTACATGGGACAATTGAATCCAGACCTATACCTCTCACAGTGTACTAAACTAAAATCCAAATAAGTCAAATATCTAAATGTGAAAACAGACACACTTAATGTGCTGGAAGATAAAATAGGTAAAACACTTGAAGTCTTAGGTGCAGTCAAGAATTTTCTGAACAGAAACTCAATGGCACAAGAAACAGTACCAGGAATCAACAAAGGGGATCATATCAGACTAAAAAGTTCTGCATAGGAAAAGAAACAACCAGCAGAGTGAAGAAATAACCTATGGGATGAGAAAAATTTTAACAGCTATTCCTCAGACAGAAGACTATGTAGAATATTTAAAGAACTCAAAAAAGTTGGACCTCCTATAATAAAGACCCAATCAAAAATTATCAAGTGAAATGAATAGACACTTCACAGGAGAAGTACAAATGGCTCATAGAAGCAGAAAAACCATCACAGGCCATTAGAGTAACCAAATTACAACAACACTGAGATTCCATCTTACCCCGGAAAGAATGGGCATCACCAAGAGATCGAATAATAAATCCTAGTGAGTCTGTGAGGAGAAAGGAACCCTTCTCCATTGTTCATGGGAATGTAAAGTAGTACAACCAATATGGAAATCAGTATGGAGATTCTTCAAAAACCTAAAACTAGAAACTCCATCTGACCCAAGTATTCCCCTTCTAAGTGTTTTCCTGAAAGAGTTAAAATCATCGCATTGCAGTGATACAGGCATATCTATGTTTATAGTAGCATAATTCATAGTAGCTAAATATGGAGGTGGTACCCATCAACAAATGAATAGATAAAGAAACTGTGGTATTTATAGACAATGGAGTACTACTCTGCCATACAGAAAGGTAGAGTAAATCTGATGGTGGAGAATCTATGGCATACATGCTGCAGCAGGCTATATTTTATCATCAAAAGCTCTAAAACATTCACCATCACTAGACTAAAGTCATTTGTAGAAAAATGGATGTACCCTGAGAACATAATATTAAGTGAAATAAATCAGATCCACAATCTTAAATCTCTGCATGGTTCCTGTTATATGAAACCCAAAATTATAAAGAGCAAATTAAATTATAGATAATAAATAGATAGATCTTTCTCTTATGTAAAGGTGATTAAGAAATGAAGGAAAGGGAGAAAAAGGAGGATGAGGGGTTAGATAAAAGTATTGACATGTTTCATGTACATATAACAACTCCCCATAAGGAATGTAATCATTAAGTATTGGAAATTTGTACTAATAAACAATCAAAACTGATCAAAACCCATGTGTTTGGAAGTTGACTATATAATGGGGGCACTGTTCTTGTTGGTGGACAGATAACCCATTGAGACTGAGTGTGCTGCTGAGAGCTAGGGCCGGGTAGGAAGAGGTGGGTTCCTAGGCATGTGACCTGAAAAGATAAATCTCCTGTCCTGGCTCCTCCTTTCCTCTCTGCATCCTGGTTGCCATGAGTTGATCAGCTTCCTCTACCACAACCTTCCACCATGCCTTCCTGCCTTAGAGCAGCCAACCATGGACTGAAAATATGACCCAAAATAAACTTCTCCTGCTTTAAGTTGCAGGTGTCCTATATTTTGTTTCACAGATGAAAAAGTGATGAAGATAGTAAGTTTAAAATTCTAGATTATATAAAAAACTTGTATAATGAGGGGAAGAAAAGCACATGGAGAGATTCTGTCCTGCTTGCTGGCATTAGGCATCTCACTGCAGTCCAGATGAGTATAGATCTCTGTGGTGTCAGGGTTACTTATCCAGTCAGCCTTTAGCTTCAATATTCTCCACATGATATTCACCTCCTGGCTGAAGATGACTGTTCAGATTATCCAGAGTCCTTTCATTCCATCAGTAAAGAGGGTCTCCCTTTAAGAATCTACCAAAAAAGTGCATCAACACTTACAAATATAATCTTACATACCTTCACCGAGGCTGAGAAAGTTAATTTTGAAGAGCCATGTATATAGCTAATATTTGGGAGTTCTAGTAATAATAAATGAAGGGAGAACAGGGACCACATAGCAAACTGTGCCCCAAGAGTTAAATTATCAAGTGGCTGCCTGCCAGTGGCCTTTAGGAAAATACTGAGATGAAAAGTTCTCTTTGTTCATATCAATCAAATCATTTCTCTTCTAAAGAGACATTTTTGAATATCAGAAACCTGGGCAATCATGGAAGAGATGTCTGCAGAGCAACAGAACTCTCACAATGTAGCTATTGAGAATAAAAACAATATTGTCATAATAGTAATGGCATAATAATGTCTAGCATTTATCTAATTTTTCAGATTTCCAGTATTTAATTTATCCCAATTGAACTCCATGGTATGTTGCAAAAAGGATTTTAGAAATAACCCAATTTTATACAGAAGAAATTTGAAAAACAAGGAAGTTATTTGCTTATATAAATTTTATTACACAGCAAATATAACCTACTCCAGGGCCTGAGTAATGTTTTTTAAGTATTACAATGGCAGCATACATGTGTGACTCAAACTTCTGAGTATTTATTTCTTCATTCAGTAACTCCCATTTACTGAGCAGCTATTTTTATATCAGGAGCAAAGAATATAGAGTATACAAAATAGAGCTCCTGCATTCAAAGGCTTAAAAATTTAGCAGAGAAAAAGCAGCAAAGTTATATGAAACATATATATTTGTGCTTTCAAAAACTGTATACTCAAAATTCAAAACTGCCAAGGAAGTAGAATCACTGCAACTTTTTTCAGGCTAGCATTCTATGCCAAAGTTCTTGCCAGGATGGCTCATACCATGAAGCTTTTGCATTCCACAGCATGGCTTCCTTTTACTCTCAGAGCCTCATCTTCTCACCTTTTCTATCCCTTGATGATGCATCTTTCAGATGTAAAGCCTTCAACTTCCCAAAGAAGTGACTGATAATGTCCCTGTTTTGCATAGAGAGAAGGTCAAAATAGACAAATAATATTTAGGAAAGCAAACCCCACCAGCCACTTTTTTTTCAAGTAAGGTACTTCAAATATAAGAACCCCAATCCAACAAGCATCCATTCCCTAAGGGCTCTAAATGTGTGCAATAAAGATACTTGGAATAAGCTGTTTATAAGCAACAACCCAGGAATTAAACCAAAAACTTCAACAATAACAAAAAAATAGAAGTGAGAAGACACCTAAACAAGAGGCAAATCACCAAATGCAGATTACCAAATGGAAATCCAGGGGGTGAGATGGATCAATCCAAAACTTAAACACATGGAATCCCTGAACTAGTAATGAAAGAGTTTCTGGAAAAAAAACAAAATCAGAAATAATTTCTCAGATAACAGCAGAGACTGTGACCTGAGTGAAAGACAAAATTGATAACTCTAGAGAAAGCACAAAAAAAAAAATAGGAGACCTCAGGAAAATGATGGAATCCATGAACACCCAGCATGGGAAAGAAGTACAATCCATAAAACAGATTCAAACAAATATCCAGGAGATTAAAAACTCCATTGAAATAAGTGGGATCTCTTCTTATTAAAAAGCTTCTGCACAGCAAGAGAAACCACCAACAGTGTGAAGAGACAACCCACAATGTGGGAAAAAAAATTTAACCTGCTGTTCCTCAGACAAAGGTCTACTATCTGGAATCTATAAAGAACTTAAAAAAATTATACCTCCCAAATTTAAAGACCCAATCCAAAAAATGGGCATCTGAAATGAACAGACACTTCTCAGACAAAGAAGTAGAAAGAAACATATGAAAAAATGTTCAACATCACTGGTCATTCAAGAGATGCAAATGAAAACAACGCTGAGATTCCACCTCACCCCAGAAAGAATGGCTGCCATCATGAAACCAACCAGTAACAAATGCTGGTGGGGCTGTGGGGAAAGAGGAACACTGCTCCACTGCTGGTGGGAGTGTAGACTGGTGTAATCACTATGGAAATCAGTATGGAGATACTTCAAAGAACTAGCTAGGACTGAAAGTCCCATTTGACCCAGCTATTCCCCTGCTGGGTATTTTCCCAAGAGAATTAAAATAATCATACCACAATGATATATGTGCACCCATGTTCATAGCAGCACAATTTGTAATAGCTAAAACTTGGAAGCATCCCAATTACCTGTCAACTGGAGACTGGATAAAGAAAATGTGTTGTTGTTGTTTTTTTATAAAAGAGAGTACTACTCAGCCATCAAAAATGAGAAACTAGAGACATTTTTAACTGAATGGATGCACATTGAGGCAATACTCTTAAGTGAAATAAATAGGACACACATGTGGAAATACCAAATAGTATCTCTAGTGTGAGAAACTGAAAGTGTAAATAAGGACTAAAAGGTCTAATAGATAATGTGAAATAGGAAGAAAAGGGGCAAAGGGGAAGGAAGTGGGAAGGATAGGGGAAAGGAAAAAAGGGTATGGAATTAATATGAGAAAATGAGAAAATGGAAACAGTCTTTGTAAATAGGGAGGGATGGAGGGGTTGAAGGGAGGGCAGGGGCAGGGGGAAAAATAAGAACCAAGAGAGATTATGTAAAGGTGCAAACTTCCAATGATGAATGTCATTATATTGTATACCTAAAATGTACCAATAAAATTAATAAAAAATAAATAAAAATAAAATTTCCACTGAAAGTATATGCAGCAGAATGGGCCAATGTGAAGACAGAATATCAGATACAGAAGACAGGACTGTGGTTAGTGACCAGGAAAAGAAAGATTTCTTAAAAATGGCAAGGGACCATGAGAAATCAATACAGCAGGTGCTAGATGTTGCAAAGAAGAATAACATAAGATTGATTGGAGTCAGTGAAAATGCAAGAGATAGTGCAAATGACATAAAAAACCTGTTCTCAGAAGTAATGGCAGAAAACTTCCCAAACAGGGAAAAAGAATTTGACATACAGATAAGTGACTCATATAGGACTCCAACTAGCCATGATTTTTTAAAAAATAACTACACTTAGGCATATAATAATCAAGATTCCAGAAACCCAACAGAAGAACAAAATATTGAAAGCAGTTAGAGAAAAGAAAAGAATCACATACAAAGGAAAGCCCATCAGAATCACAGCAGACTTCTCAACACAAACCCTCAAGTCAAGAAGATCCTGGAGTGAAGTATTTCAAGCCCCAAACTATATGATCCTAAAACTAAAAATCATATTTATATATTCATTGTAATAGCTACTATTTTATGTGCTTCTAACAGACTGCCATCAACATAGTTAATAGCTCTATGTGTCAGATACCTGATTCTGGACCCTTTCTCTATAAAATAATAATAACAGTAAAAATTTATTGACCATTTAGTATGTGCCAGGCACTTTACCAAATATTATGATGTCTATCACCTTTAATCTGTAAAACTATGCCATAAGAGTGGTAATGTTAATCCATTTTAGCATGTGAAGTTACTGAGACCCAGTCATGTGTCAATACACACACATTTAATGAGGATATGTTCACTGGTCACTAATCATCAGGTAAGTCCAAGTAAAAAACAATGAGATGCTATCTCACTCTAGTCAGAATGGCTTGTATCAAAAAGACAAAACATTAATGCTGGCAAGGATGTAGCGAAAGAGGTACTCTTACACACAGTTGGTGGGAATATAAATTAGAACAGCCATTATGGAAAACTGTAGTTTCTCAAAAAACTAGAAATAGAAATATCATATGATCCAATAATTCCACTAGTGGATATATATCCATAGGAATTGAAATCAGTGTGTCAAAGAGACCTACACGCTCATATATTTATTTCAGCCTATGTCTGTCAACAGATAAGTGGGTAAAATATGGGTAACTCATATTATTGAGTGAGAAAAAGGAACAAAAACCTGTCATTTATATCAATGGGGATGACACTGCAGGAAATTATGTGAAATTAATCGGGTACAGGAAGACAAACACTGCATGTTCTTAGTTATGTGTGGAAGCTAAAAGTTGAATTATAGAAGTAAATAATAGAATGGTTATCAGAGCCTAAGCCTGGCTGTGGAAGATGGGAGGGTAGAGAAAGGATTTTCAATAAGGATAGGGTCGTAGTCAGACAGGAAGAATAAATTTTCAGGGGCTGAGGATTTAGCTCAGTGGTTCTGCTGCCTGCCTCACAAGCGCAAGGTCCTGAGTTCGATCCCCAGTACCCCCCCGAAAAAAAATCTTTTCTCATTCTGCCCTACAGTAGGATTAATATGGTTGACAATAATTAATTAAATATTTCAAAATAGCTGGTAGAGAGGACTTTCAATGTTCCCAACACAAAGAAATTATAAAGAGATATACCAATTACCCTGGTCTCATAATTACACTTTGTATGTATGTATTTGTATTGAACTGTATGCTGTCTTATAAATATGTACACTTACTATGTGTCATCAACAAATAAAAATATATTTAAAATAGATGAATCATGTGTGTTGAACCTATTTTCTTAAGGTATCTATGCAAGGCATTAGAATTCAAAGGTACAGAAACTGTTGTTAGTATTTGTAATTTATATTTCTTTCTCTCTACCCTAAACAAGCAATAGTGATTAGGGGTCGGACAGCCCTCTATAAATATCATGTTCACATGACTTCCCAGAGATTTTCTTTTTGTTTTGTTGTCCTAGAGGAAATTAGAACACAAACCTTTGTTTGCTCTTTGCTTTCATATGCTGGGCCGATTCAATATCTTTTGTGGTCCCAAGAAATTATGAGATAATCAATCACTACAAAACATTGAATGAGCATGTTCTACTTTATTTATTCACTCTTGTGTATCTTTCATATTAGACTTCATTTCAGATATTAACGTTTTGCCTTTCCAATTATTTCTTGAGATTTTCCAACTCATGTCTGAATTTTTCTAATTTTAATGCCTCCTGTTCATATATGTCTTGTGCAATTTTCTTAGGGTACTTTGGCTGGTTTAAAAGTAGAAGAGTATAACTTTTATCTAGTTCTGTGTGCATAATCTTCTGATACAGTTTCATTGTGTATAGGGCTAGCTTTTGTTTTTACTTTTTCATCAACTTTCTTTCTTAAGATAAATTATCATGAGATATGACCTCAATAGTTTTCTGCTTTTCAGTTTTTGCGTGAAACAATTTACTATGAATTTTTGAAAGGCCGTAAGTTTCAGGGTTGACAGTTCGACTTCATCACCTCTGAGGTTACTTCAGGTAGTATTCACAAATACGGAATTTATATCCAAGAATTCCAGGGCTCCTTTCTTCTCCCATACTGATATGCACCTCCTTCCTTTCCCTCTTCCCCTCCTCCCACCCCAACCCTCCTAAGGTCTCTTCTCCCCTACTCTGCTCTCTCCTTCCCTCCTCTTCTCTGTCCTTCACACTCCCTTTCCATCTCTCTTCCTTAGTTCCACTTGGTTCAACCTCTGGATACCTCTCCTGAGTATGGAGCATGTCTGGGAAAGGTGCTTGCTGGGTGAGGTTTTGGAACCTGTCTGGAGTAAACCATCTCCTGAAGGCATGCGTTTCATCCGCTCTCTCAGCTGCAATGGGGTGGATCAATGTCACCTGGCCTGCACTGTTGCTACTAAAAAGAAAGGTTAGGGTTAGTATTTAATCTCTGTTGAGGGCATTTTATCATCTTTCTTTTTTTTTTTTTTTAACAATTTCACTCTACTGGTTTCTTGAGAAATTTGTGGCTGCCTCTTGAACCTGTGATTTGATGTCTTTCATCAGTTTTGAAATTTTTCCAATGTGTTTATACAGATTGCTCATTTCTGTTTTCTTTCTGGGTCTCCAATTATAAATACAAAATATCTTTTAACATATCTCATGTGTCTTTTGTGCTTTCTTTCTCATTTTTAATTTTTATTTTAATTTGTACTTTTTTATCTTTTAAATTTTATTTTATTTTTATGAGTATTTCTTCTGTTGTTCAACCTAGAAATGTCAAAAGATCTAACCTTTAATTAATTATTTCTATATTTCTTTGTATACAAACTGTTGTTTAATTCACATAAGGGGTTCTAAATAAAATATATTAGATTAAAGTTTCAATTTTGGATTTTCGTTTGATTTCTTCTACGGCTCTTAATAATTGTGTAAAATTTTGATCTTGTTATCTATTTTCTTAAATAATTATTTTTAAAATCTGCTTTAATTATTTCAAACTCTATATCAGCTGTGAATCTTTCAGTTTTTGGTCTTATACATTTAGATTCCTGATGCTTTCATATTAATTCATATCCAAGAGTAGGGGCTATTCAAAGGGTAAAAGAGTGGGGGCTCTGAGAAGTCTTATTTTCTTCTAGAGGAAATTTAACTTTTTTCTCACCAGATGACAAAGTAAGGAGAAACACCTTAGGACAACACAGGATTGAGAGTAGTTTGGGGCAGGTTTTCAATTGTAGTAATGGCTGATTTCTTTTTAGTCTGTCCACATTGATAGGAAATAATCTTTCATGGGTTCTAACTGAAAGTCTGAAGTTTACAAATCTCTTTTCTGCTTAATGAAAACTGAGCTGAACTGTTCAGAAGACAGCTGAATCTTTTTTCCTAGTGTTTTAATTGTTACACTCTACTTAACTTTTTAATTTAAACACCTTAGGAATTGGCAATTGCCCTTGGTAAAACTGTTGGAGAAAGTTCAGAAGGGAAAGGAAAAATTATGAGAAAGAAAAAATGGAAACAAAGTCTTTGTAAATAGGGAATGGTGGAGGGGGTGAAGGGAGGGCTAGGAATGGGGAAAAAGTAAGAACCAAGAGAGATTATGTAAAGGTACAAGATCCCAATGATGAATGTAACTGTATTGTATATCTAAAATGTACCAATAAAGGAATTTAAGGAAAAAAAATTCTCTTATGGATGTTAGAAAAGATAAATGCATGTATAAAAAAGAGAGAAAAAGTTCAACTCATTTCTGAGCACGTATGTTCTTCTTCAACATTGCATCTGAGTACTGAAAGAAAGTACAGGGCCACCTCCTCTTTCATGTAGCTGCTCAGGTCAGGATAATTACAAATTGAGAAATGCCTTTAAGGGGTTATTTTTATGAATTGTAATCCTTCCAGTACTGGTGTTCTCAGTTACTTTGTGAATCATCCCAAACATCTCTATTTTGTCAAAATCCACTTCTACAATCACGGGGTTTTTTTCTTTAAATTCTTTTATTGGTACATTTTAGGTATACAATACATTTACATTTCTCATTGGGATCTTGTACCTGTACATCATGTATCTTGGTTCTTATTTTTTTCCCCATTACCTGACCTCCTTCACCCCTTCCCCGCTTCCCTATTTATATAGACTTTGTTTCCATTTTTTTCTTTTCTCATAATTTTTCCTTTCCCTTCTTTCCTTCCCCTTCTCCTCCCATCACCCCTATCCCTTTGGACCTTTTCTTCCTAATTCAAATTATCAATTATTCATTTTAATAATTTTAATCCTTATTTACACTTTCAGTTTCTCATACTAGAGAAGCTATTCGGTGTTTACACATGTGTGTCCTGTTTATTTCACTTATGAGTATGGCCTCAATATGCCACAGCGATATATGTGCACCCATGTTCATAGCAGCACAGTTTGTAATAGCTAAAGCTTGGAAACAGCCCAAGTGCCCTCAACTGGAAACTGGATAAAGATGTGGGGGTTTTTTTACAATCATGGTTTTACAAGAATCACAATTATGTTTTGACAACTCTCCCAGTATTTCTAGTCATGACTGGACAAAAATGTCAGTCTGAAAAGAGCAATTATATGATGGTCACAATTCCTCTTTTCTCTGCTTTTTAGTAACAAACTTCTTAGCTTAGTTAATTTTTTCTTACAAATAAGCTACATGTGCGTAGGGAGCATTCTGTCATATTTCTATGTTCTAGACAGTGCTTGCCCTGAACACTTGCTGACAGTTATTGAGGGGAATGTTTTTGTTTGTCTGACTTTCTTCTGTGACTGGTCAAAAGCACTTTGACCAGCTAGTGTGTATCCAGCAGTACCTTATGAGCTTTGCAGGTATAAAGAAACGCAAGCTTAGCATTTGCTCTAAATAATGTATATCTTTAAGTTGGTGACTCTCATAAATTAGGATATTAAAGTCACCCAGAGCTACTAAAATCATTAAATAATTGAATTTACAGAGCTGAAATCAATGCTAGAGTTCTACAGTCTGGAAATAGATTGCGGCTTACAAGACAAAAAAAAAAAAAGTTTGATGTTCCTGGACTACAGTATGCAGGATTCATTGGCTACATATGGTTCTGGAATACAGGTTGCCAAGATTGATTAGTATTTCTTATGTGTGTGGGTCATGAGAATGGCATATATTAGCACTCTGATAAAAATCCATTTGCATCATATGCAGATAAGAGACAAACTGAGTTTTGTGAAAGTTTGGAACTTATGCTAGAGATAAAATAGAGCTCACAGAAAACCTGGATCCTAGCATTTCTGAATTTTTATGAGCATACCTAACATTTACTAAAAATTTACCTGGCACTTACAGGAAAACTTAACTCTGGTACAAGTTTTAGAATTTTACATGTATTGACCTATTTACTCTTATAGCTTTGTCAATATGTTGTCACTCACTTGACAAATGACTTAATGATATAAATCCCCTTTCCTTACCTGTCTGGATACTTCATAGAATTAATTCAAGGCTGAATTATTATAGTATATGTGAATGGAATCTATAATTTGGAAATGTAATGTGCTATTGTTATTTGCTGCCTACCATACTGTTATGGCTATAATTGTAGTGATAAATTAATAGACAAAATGATACACACAGGGTTGTGTGATGTAATGCCAAGTGTAAGTGCTACACCACAAGAAGCTGATGAAGGTGGAGACACTGAGAAAAGCCAGACTGATGGTGACCAATGACTACAGTCACAAGTTAGGACATGAGAAGTAGGAAAACATGAAGATTCTGGAACAACAGCAAGGAAAAGACAGTATTTCCTGGGATGCCAAGAAGTATTACTTAAGTGACATAGACAGTACATATTGAAAACATGTGAGTATAATAGAATATAGTAAACATTTGTTTACACTTGAGATGTATTTTACACCTGAGTGATTTTTTTTTCTTTGCTTAAATTCCTTTATTGGTACATTTTAGGTATACAATACATTTACATTTATCATTGGGTGCTTGTACCTGTACATGATGTATCTTGGTTCTTATATTTTCCCCATTCCCTGTGCTCCCTTCACCCCCTCCACCTTTCCCTATTTACAAAGACTTTGTTTCCATTTTTTCCTTTTCTCATAATTTTTCCTTTCCCCTTCCCCTCCCTTTCCCCTCCCCTTTTGGATCTTTTCTTCCTATTTCAAATTATCAATTATTCATTTTAATCCTTATTTACAATTTCAGTTTCTCACACTAGAGAAACTATTTGGTGTTTACCATGTGTGCCCTATTTATTTCACTGAAGAGTATGGCCTCAATATGCATACATTTAGCTTTAAATGTCTCTAGTTTCTGGTTCTTTATGGCTCAGTAGTACTCCATTTTATAAAAAAACCACATCTTCTTTATCCAGTCTCCAGTTCATGGGCACTTGGGCTGTTTCCAAGCTTTAGCTATTACAAACTGTGCTGCTATGAACATGGGTGCACATATATTGCTGTTACACCTGAGTGATTTTAATCACTATTTTTTTTCTAGATAATACAATTATTTCTGTGTATGTTTTTGCTACCTTTTTGGTTATGAGCATCTTGAGGACAATGATGAGCCCTCAATTATATATATTCCATTTTTATGTAGTGAAAAGTTATAGTAACTGGAATAAGAGATGCGAGTCAAAATCTTTGCTATACTCAATTCTTATGAGTCTATAAGTTTGTGAAATGAAGATGATGAGCCTTCATCATCATAAGACTCTGATGGGAGTAAATGAAGCTATAGGAGCTTGCTGAGTGAAGCAATGATGAAATAAGTGGAAAAATAATTGAGTAGAAAGGTTAAACCAGAAAGAAAGCAAGACTAGATTATGTAGGACCTTGAAATGTCATCCTTAATATATAATTCTAGACAAAAAGTAGGTTAGCAATTCTTAATTGTGAATCCTGCACTTGTGCGATTTTCTAAGATTAACTTGTAAGTTTTCCTTGATGAAGTTCAAGTAAAGGGCAGAGGCCCTGGATAGGATTGGGAGAAAAATAGATTTCTTCTAATAAAAGGGACACTTACACACTTAGGTGCTGAAGGAAAAGCCAGTTTTTCCGTGAGTGGGAACAAATGGCCTTCTGGGCAAAGAAGGTAGGGAAGCCAATACCCTCTTTAATTAAGTCTGCAGTGGAGGACCCTAACCAAAGTGTTTCCCTGTTCAGACTGCCGAGATCTGAAGCCAAATGATCCATGCAGCTCCGGAAGTAAACTTACCACTGAAGTTAAGGGTGTTATTCAAAGGAAATGACATCAGTCATTTTGGGGAAGGTTTAAAACTCATGATATTTCCTGTCCTTTTAGAAGATTTGTATATGTTTGAAAAAAAAATACTTTTAAGAATCAAGAATAACTTATGTCCCAGAACCTCATCAATTTTTTTGCCTTCTCTTTCTAACTCCACATGTTGCAGTCACTTATACTTAACCATAAAATCATCACCTAAAGAGGGAGAAAATAAAAAGGAAAAGATATGTGTCAGATTTGAAATTTTGTCTTGCTTTTTACCTCTGGTTTTATTGTCAGGGTCTTATTATGAGTGAAAGGAAGGAAAACACATAATGCCTACTTCTTGGGTGGGTGGAGGAAGAGAGAAGAAGAAGGAACTTTAAAAAATCTCTTTGTTCAAAATAGAATCACTTGCTCAAGACAAAATACAACAAAATGAAGAGAACATACGTTATCAAAATCTTAGTGTTATTTAAGATTTATTTTGCCTAATCCAGTTAGTTGTGTTTTTTTATATTTCCATTGGTATTTGGATTTATATGTATATTTTTATTTTTTTAAGTGCAAAGAATGTGATATCATTTACAATAATGACAGCAGAAGTTCCCAAATATGAGGACCACTGGACTGGAGATAGAGTAGAAAAGATGAACAATTCTCTCTAGACTTCTGACTTTTGCATTGCATTTTATCATTTTTCCTAAAGAAACTGTGAGTTTTATAAATTTATTTGAGCCCATTATTCAGGGTAATGAGTACCTATGTACAAAAGTCTTCCCATGCTAAATACAATGTAAGGAAATATTTATGTTGTTAGTCATCCCATTTGAATGAGTGCTATAGGAGTTGTAGGAACGATCGAAATTAGTAGAAATATTTGGTGATAAAAGCCTTTAATTCAAACCAAGTCTTAATCCTGGGAACTATTTTTAAAATATCATATATAATTAGGTTGGCTACATGCAAAATTAGAAGAACAATAAAAATCTGGTGAGCTGCTATTTTAGAAGTCATCTGGATGTGTAAGAGACAAGGTAATATTGGTGGGAGTGGTTAAAAGAACAAACTTTGGAAAATATTTACTTGATGGGAAAAGAATAAGTATTTCATTAATAAACATCTGCTACTTACTTAACAAATCCTGACAGGTGTTTTCTTACATCACTGCCATTCTTCATTATAACCTTATAAGTATTACTATTTCATTTCTGCAGAAAAAAAGTAGAGACCAAGAAAGTTCCAAAGCTGCTAAGTGGTGAATCAATATTTCAAACCCTTGTTCTTCTGTTTTTTCTCAAATCTTTTTTCTTTTGCTCATATGGCTTTCAATTTTGAGCATCAGAAAATTATTCTTCCTCAAAACAAAAGTGCAGTGTTTTTTCCTTTGACTCATACATTTGGGGATTGGGAGGTGTCTGGATTCCAGCATGCAGTGGGTCCACACTCAATAGAAGCATGGAGAAGACTGGGAGATCCAGCATGGCACAGCGGGGTCTTCCAACAACCTCAGTGGGACTCTCTAGTTGAGTGTTTAAAGAATTGTTCTTCATCTTCTTTCATGGTCTGAATAGTAAATATTTCCAACAAAAGAAAATTGGAATGGGCGTTGTAATAAGGCTTGTGGATAATGATTTGTTTTTTTCATAACCCAGTTCTATTATTTCTTATGAGCCCGTTATCTTTAGAAAGTAGAAAGTTGATGCGTAGTTCTTTTCCTTTATATTGGTTTTACATTCTTTCTTGTACTCAGATGCTAAAATTAGATTTAGGGCTCCATAATTATGCCATAATTACCATGATCATATTTTTCTGCCATTGAAAATTAGTACCAATTTTAATTTTCTCAGAAACTTAAACAGATGCTGTCTTTCTATAGCTCTGTAAATTAACATCAGAGAATGTAGAAATGCACAGGCCATTCTCTTCAGTTTGTGAGGCGTGTGTCAAACCCAGTTTCAGTAGTAAATTGTTTCCAAGAATTATCATTCTTATTGATAATTTTATTGCAAAGGACTTAATTATTCCCTAATTACATTGTAAACTATTGTATTTTCGCTGTTCATAAAGGAATTTGTTATTCTGCTAAAAAAAAAAAATCCAACTTCAATTTACAAACAAGGCATAGAAAACCAGAGAAAAGAAGTAACATTTTCAAGGGCACTCAGCAAGTCAAAAAGTGTCGAAGTTAGATATTTTCTTTTTATTGTATCATTACACCAGACTTAAGTCTTACGACCTAACACTGGAATTTTAATCCAAGTTGGCCATCTTGCCTCTGTTGCTTTTGAGCAAGAGGATAGGAGAGATGGAAAGGGACTGAAGCTCACAATCTGCAAACAAAAGCAAAGATCATAGCGTCTCATTATAAAGCCTTGAAAGATAACGCTTGTTTATGTAAAAATCAAATCGCTACTATTATCTTTTCTAGATGGCTCTCGGCTAAAAGCTAAGAGGAGCAAGGCTCTAGCAGTCATTTAACAAATACTCACTGAGAACCTTTGTGGGCAGTTCTGGAGAATATAAAATAGAAAACACCATTTCTCCTTTACTACCACTACGCAAGAAAAAGAGGACCCTTTCTAGTGCCAAGTAAAAAGTCAATCACAAGATTTATTTTTAACACTCTTTAGTTTTATTACAAGACAGGTGTTTATGTCTCTCCTGTCACTTATTTT
The DNA here is from genome assembly GCF_000247695.1 of Heterocephalus glaber. Next base: position 26,992,642 of record NW_004624735.1, read on the forward strand.
TACAAAATATTTTAATTTATTTGCTGTCTAATGTGGCCTCTGGTTGAGAAAGAGAGAAATCAAGCAAAGTTCCTATCTCCAAAACTTTTTCAATCGAGTAGACAAAATAAGTGTTTAAGCAAAATTCAAGTGACGGGAAGGATATTCACCTCTAGCGTTAATGTACTAAGTAGTTAGGATGAAGGTGACATTTGTATTGACTCTTAAAAGCCCTGGTAATTATGGCAAGTGAAGTGTAAGCCAGGTATTTCAGATATTAGAGACTGTGCTTTGAGATCTGCAGCTTAAAGTTTTGCTGGGTAATCACATATAAAGGGGGCAGTAGTAAAACTTTCAGTTTACAAAGATTTATTGGAGCTATATGTGTAGAACCATGACTGACAGGCTGGAGATTTTCAAAGCAATATAGCCACTTACATGTCAAAGCAAAGCCATTTATTAAAAATAGCATTTTAAAAATGACTAACATAGCCTAAATGTCAGCTGAAAAGTCAATCTATGTAATGGATAGGTTTCATTTCCAATTACTGTCCAAAAATTATGTAACATTTTCTCTCTATGGTAGAGAGAGAGGGACCAATTCTCTAGGTAGTATTATGTATTACCCATGCAGAGGGGGCCACAGGGACGTGAATTTAGTTTCCCTATGCAGACAATAGCTTTTCCAAGGAATAGTAGAGGGCTGAGGATTGAGAGCCTTTGTCCTGATATTAAATTCCTCTCCTTACCCATCCCCAGTGTCCAATCTTTCCACGAAGACCTGGAAAGTTCCTCCTGTTGCCACCGTGTGTGCAAGAGAGACTAAGGGGGGCAAGGTCTGCATTTCCATATCATTCAGCTGCCTTCTCATACTGATCTTCCCAAGAGCTGAGCACATCCCGGACCTCACAGGACCTTAACTGGTATTAATTGGCCTGCAGATAATTATGAGTAGCATCACCTTGGCTTTAGCATTCACCAGGAAATAGGAATGAGCTCTCACTCATTTCAGCTGCTGCAGTGAGCTCACTGTTAAGCCTCTGGTAGAAACGCAATCTATTTCCAGGTCATGTATACAAAGATACCTCTTCATTACTGATAAAAAAAAAAAAATCTTTCAAGAAAATAATTACAACTTCCAGGAAGGACATTCTGAGCCATTGTCTTTTACCACAAATGAGTAAAAACATAATTTCAAGAATATTTAAGTACAGTGTCCCAAGTTAGATTACACACACTTGATCCTTCAACATCCAATCCCAAATTCTCGTGCTAAACTATATTTATCAAAGATAGAGTTGTAGTGTGAAATCCCTTTCCAAGAAGACAATACGTAATGCTTCTGACTTATCTATATCAGATGACTTACAAAAATACTAAGCAAGTTATGTTGACAACATTTTTTAACATAAAGTCCAAATCTTAAACTGACAAATCTTGGAAGAATCCTAGAGATTATCTAACTGCATTTACAAACTTCATTAAATTCAGTTAAGCTCGTTAAAAATTGTTTGTTCTTCATTATGTTTTATGGACTTATTGGATGAATTACAAAATTTTCTGCATGCCTTTATAAGCTTCAGCTCTTTGACTATACATAAGCAATGTAAATGATAAAATGTAAATAACTCTCAAGATGGCATTATGGAGGAGAAATAACATACCCTGTGTGGAAAGAACTTTATGTAATAGGAGGTGCTTTATGTATGCTAGCTCACATCATCATTTAAACATCTTAGATGCCCTTGTTCCAAGAGGCACCTAGAACTTGCTAAAATACGTGGTGTGGTTTCAATCACACTCACAAGCAAACAGACAAGCAATTTTACAACCTGTAGCCATATAAGCAAAGCAATATGGGCATGAACCAGTCCTGTTAATACAGGAAGTTTAACATTGTCACCTAGGGCAGGGAGGGACCTGGGATCCCTTGGTGTAACAAGGTCAGAGTTCACTCATTTGAAACAAGGTCATAATGATAAGCATATAACTGTTGTAGTAATTCTTAGAGAAAGTTTTTAAAAATGTGATTGATCTTACTTAGAGTAAGACTTTTCTTTTTACTTGATTTTAGATGCAGGACTGGCATTTCTTCTAATTTCTTCCCCAGTGAGGCCAGGAGGCCCAGTTACCAGACAAAGTGGTCCTATCTTTCAGCTGAAACTGACTATAGTGGGGGCCAGGGATTTAGCTCAGTGGTTCCGCCACCTGCCTCGCAAGGGCAAGGTCCCAAGTTCGATCCCCAGTACTAAAAAAAGAAAAAAAAAGAGAAGATAGTGAAACTGACTATAGAGATAGATTACTCCCCAAGGTAGAAGAAAACTTTGGGAGCCTGGCAGTTGCTGTTTGGATTTAAGGAGCACCAATACTATGTAACGTGGAAAGGGATTAAGTAGCAAATGCAGCAAGAGATAGTAGAAAATTACAAAGTTAGTGAAAGGGAAGGTTTTACCCGAGTCATTCAAAAATTATGGAAGGCATCAGATATGAACAGAACCCTTGCCTTTGTGCTGAAAGACAGTCACAAATGTAGACCAGGGAACTAAGTTTTCTTCTTGTATTTCTTCTAATTTCTACCATCACAAACATCACACACCTACCTACACCTAGAATCAGGCATATTTTCTATAACTTGGAAGAAATTTCCTGAGTACTTTAGAAAGAAAAATTATTGAAACCATCTCCCAGTTCATGAGTGTATTGTTGCTTTCTGTAGCAAAACACATGGATTCTGCTCCTCCAAGACTATTGCTATTCCCTTGCTGTTAACTCCTAGCAAAGAAGATTTCTCAACCTCTAGACCATAGTGCCACAGCGGGAGAAAAAGAGAAGCAAGAAAGAGACACTGAGAGAAAAAACAAGAGCGGGGACTCAGTATGAAGCAAGGACACACAATTTCACATCAATCTGGATAATTCTTTAACCACACTTAATGCTGAGGGAAAGATCTGACCTTCCAACTTGTATCTGAGTAACTCAAAATTATTCTCAGAGATGGTACTATGTTGGGTTATTGGTAACTGGTACCATTCACTGCGTGCTTAGGATGCACCTGTTCCACATTACACAATTAGTTCTCACAAAGAGGGATGAAGGTGATAAGAAAATTCAAACAGCTGATACACAGATTTAAGATTAATGCTCAAGTGTTACTAAACAAACCTGTGACCTCTCCACTGAATGTAATGTACCATAACTCTTTGGGGTTCAATCAAATACCTTCTTATTAATGCGGTCCTTTGGGCCGCTGCTAGACCAGGGTGACAAGATTCATTTACCTGTCTTCTGGTTACTTAGTGGTACCATAAATTCTTGGGCTTATGATTCCCATAGGTTTTGTGTTGATATTTTCTATTTCTCTATGTGGACCCCTAACCAAAATATATGCTGGAGTTTGTCTTGGAATTATCCCTGTTTCACTGTTCATTTCCAGAAATCAGCAGGTTGCCTGCTACAGAGCAGGAGCTCAGAAATGATTTTGAATGTCCACTCTTCTGCAGGCAAGTCTTGAGCTGGAATGCTATGCTAAAGTTCTGCAGCCAGCTCTGAGGCTTTGCAATGGACCCGAGCTCCCAGGATATCTGCCACTGTCTGCAGCTCCCAGACATTTGATAACTGCTTGTGTCCCCACAGCATTTGCCCAGTTCCTTTTAGAAAAGACATTTGAAATGGTTTCCTAAAAATATCATAGACCACTGATCACTCCAGTCTCTTCACAAAAGATTTCTGCATTGGCAGGGATGAGCAGCCTGCCCAGGATTCGATGATCAGGACAGTCTGACCCAGTGACCAAGCCATAGATACTCCTTCCTTTAATAACAATGCTTTAGCCTTCCTTTTCCAATGATGGCCAAGGACTACAATTGCCAAATAACAATGTCAAGGTTTAATGTTGACATTTTCTATTTTTTTATAATCACAGACAGAATGGAGAGAAAGAAAACTGCATGGTTCCATGTTCCTGAAAAAAGTTCTTGGTATCAGACATTGTACAGAAAGGTTGGAGAGGTTGGAATATTTAGCTCTACAACACACTTTGTGGTAGGTTATAGAAATTGTACCTGGTGGCTATATCTGGCTAGTTACAAAACATCTTTGCAGCATAAATGAATTAGATGTATCGCAGCCCATGTTAATCAGATGTGTATAGAAGTAATACCATGAAATAAAAGCTTACTGGAGGCTGCAATTCAGAGGAAACATGATGGAAGCAATAAAGAAAAGAAGAAAAAGGGTAGAGAAGGAAGAAAAATATTCAAGGGAAGTACAAGTGAAAAGATAGTCGCTGCTTTGTAGCAAGTGCAGCTTATTTTTTGTTCTTCCCAGAAATATTATGAGGAATATTATGAAATGTTTCCAAAGAGTCTATCCAAAACACTGTGTTTCAGAGCAGTCTGTCAATACTGTGAGGATGAAGAAAGCATAATGTAACTTCTGATACTTTCCTGTCATGTATGTCCTGTGGCTGAAGTCCTTCTCATTGGGCCTTAATAACACACTCCTCAACTGATCCAGTTAGGTGGGATCTTTTGGACGGGGATGCAGCACAATCATCCCTCTTTATAAATCACAGCTGTATGAGATCCTCAATATGCAGCACTGGACATTTGGATCTATGACCCTTACTAGGTAAACTACACTCAGAAAGCAAGATCTGTGGCCTCAGATAAAGTCAAGAGGTAGGAAAAGAGACAAAGCCATCATTCCATAGTCTTAGGGCAGTGGATAAACTGAATCCAATGCATCATCCTAAATGGAGTTTTTCCTGCCCAGGGCCCATAGACTTTCTCAAACCAAATACTCCACTGCTTTTGGTTAATCTTTCTTCTTTTCTTTGTCACAGACTACAGACACTAAGACCAATTTTTATTTTCCCTTTCAGCAGCTGTTACTACATGTTCTAACCTACAGGAACTTAGGGAATCTTCTATGCTGTGTCCCGCAGGATAATGATATGCCACCTCTCCAGACTTCCTCTCCTACCTCATCATACACACCTTGCAGCTCTCAGTGACAAACCTTCAAATCAGGACTGGCCAGCATGTATCTTCATTTATATTTGCTCAGACCACTAGTGAAGGCCAGGAGTATTGCATAAGTATTATTACATCAGATTCAGGGAAAACCCTGTGGCCACTGATTTGAAGTCTCTTCCTTTCATTAGGGAGGACAGTAGTGATAGTGCGTGGAATAGGCTTTTACTTTTTTAAAAACTCCTCATTACAGATTCATTACACTTACTTTATCTCTTATCACTTATGGAAATCCAGTTACAGGAAACTTTTTACAAGTTAAACATATTAGGAAATGATCACATTTATAAGGTCTTTAATGTCATGATTTCTGGCTCATGGTCCTTATAATTTTTAGTGCATAAGAGTGCCAGTGGATTTATAATTACATGTTTTAGAAAGGACATGTGGCAGTTCTTCTAAAAATAATATCATTATCTTCCTTTTAATGGACTGTTTCACAAAAATCCTGACCACATTTACCTCCAATAGAATTCCCCTATCAACTTCACAAATAATAAAAGATTGCAGCAGTAATAATCTTTTGTCTCAACTGAGTAATTTGTAACTTGAAGACATCCATTGAATGATATCCGAGATCTCAGAGATTTGTGGTATATCCTCATAGTCCTTAACTAAAATAGATTGGGAAATAGTGATATAGTACAGGCTGAATATCAGGGGTGCACACTAGTGACATTGAAACTAGGAAGATTCCAGATGTATTTTGAAGGCACAGCCCATAGAATTTAGTGTTGGATTAAATAAATATTAAGAAAGAAACAATAAGGTTTTGGCCTGAGCAATGTAATAAAAGAATAAAATTTAAGAAGCCAGAGCAGAGATAATACAACTATTTTACTCATTTTGTTTTTGTTGTCATTATTGTTTTGACAAAATACCTGATACGAAGACTTAAAGAGGAGAGGTTCATTTGATTCATGGCTTCAGAGGGTTCAGTCCAGAAATGATATGGCAGAAGGACCTGAAGGAGAAAAGCTGTTCAACCTATTGAAGTCTGGGGGAGAGAGAGGGAGAGGGAGAGGGAGAGGGAGAGAGAGAGGGAGAGAGAGGGACAGGAAGAGGAGGAGGGAGGGGGAAGGAAGAGGAGGGGGAAGGGGAAGGGGAAGGGGTGGACAGAGACAGAGAAAGAGAGAGACCAGGGATGAGAATACACCCTTTGAGGTCATGTCCCTAAAGATCCACCTCCTCCAGCCAGGCCCTACCTCCTAATGGAATATTCAGCTATGAACTCATCAATGTATTTAATCCACTGAGGAGTAGAGCACCCCGTGATCCAGTGACCTTCCAAAGTTCCACCTCTGAACACATGAGACTTTGGGAGCTATTTTGGATCTAAACCATAAAACCAACTCAAGACATCTAAAGTACAAATTAGATTTTCCTCTACCAAAGACTAGATTTTGTCAGAAAAAAAAAATAGTAGGGAAGGTCAGACAGTTATCGGTGGAATTAATGAAAGAATTCCATCTAGAGCATCCGGATATATTGTTTTCCTAATGGTACTTAATATGTCCAGTACAGAAAGATTGCTTGTCTAGAATAATGCGTCTAGGAAAAGTATTTCCACAGAAAATGAAAATTTGTGTGTAGAGGACTCACAGAGCGGGTACTGAAGCCTGAAAGGGAAACAAGGCAACACATGTAGGCCTGAAATTCTACAAATGACAAAGATAGGTAGAAAAAGTACAAAAACAGTTCTGTTCTGAAGAGAATTTCATTTAAGTGCTCAATGCCCAGAGAAAAGTTTATAATTTTAACAATCCTAATATTCCTAGTTGCTTACTTCTCTGACTGCTTCTCCTAAAATTACGTAGCTCTCTCTGTTAAAAATTTAATCTGTTTTGAGTTTCACATCAGATCTTTCAAAGAAAGGAATTTGTAAAGAGAGCTTCATAATTGCAAAAATAAAATACATTCCAGATAATTATACTTATAAAAAAGAATGCACAAGGCAGGTTCACCAAGAATACTACAGAAAAGCAACAAAATGATAGTCAAGGACCTGCATGAAACTGACCTTGGAAAAGACAGTAAGCATCGAAGGAGAAAGGGAAATTGAAATCATAATAACAATGAAGTATCAGAATAAAGAGATTCAAGATGTTAGTGTGTCCATAAAATAGCGGGGGAAATTCTTCCTTGAACGTTAACTATTTGATTACCTAATGTTTAACTTAATTTAAAAATAGATCCATGAAATATGCACAGCTACAAATGTGTTGGCAAAAACAAAGCTAAACTAAAGGAAACGCACCACAAAATAAGATAACCCAAAGAAATATAAAATATGACCAAAGAAGTTAAAGTCATGGGGTTGTAGCTAAGATAGTCAAAATACACCCAAATAAAATTTTTAAAGAAATATAGGCAGACGCAATGGAGAGAGAAGGCAATCTAAATTTTTCTAGAACATTTTCTCAACTTGTATAGATTTACCTCTGATTGACACAGTGTATAGAAAGACAAAAATGTCAAATGATCATAAAAAGTTGTGGAAGCATGAAACTGTAATTTTCTGTTCACAAGTAGATATTGATGTTGCTTTGCACTGTTAGGAATTTAAAGTGAAAAATATAAGTTTCAAATATAAAATGGAAATTAAGAGTATCTTATTTTCCTAAGGGGAAAAAACACCTCAATACAGATGCTACATGCAGGAGGCACATCAGCAGATGTACATGTAGGGAAGTGCAGAAGGTGCAGGGAGCAGTGGAAAAACCTGCCCCAGGACACGGTTGCAATGCAACCTGCAGAGGCTCTACAGCTCGAGATGAGGACTTTGTATCCTTTTATGAGTCGGTCATTGTCCAGCACATCCTGTGGCCCAGAAAGACCTGCCATGAAGATGCAGCCGCCAGTTTTCAGCATGTGGAGTCTTGAGTATACTGAGCCTGCAGGAGGGGTCCAGGTAAACACCAGTGCATTTCCTAGAGATAAATTATAAACAGGTGGATTTCCTTCTAAAATAGGTGGATGCATTGTGCCAAAATTGGCTCTGCAATTGTTCCCAGGGCAGTTTAAATTCATAAGTCATGAATTCAAGAAACCTGGCATCCAGTGACTGGCACTCATACCAAAATTTTCTCTTCCACTCACACATCACTGTGTTTTTGCTGTTTTTGGCAAGGGCAAATATTGTGGTCTGAGAACAGAATTTTACCAGTGATAATTGCTTTAGGGATCTGGAGATTTGCTTCTTTTCCAAATTTTCTGTGTGCATGGCAGGGAACATCTGTATATTCTGATGCAAAAGGTTAACTACAATATTTTCTGGATAAAACTTTGTAGTCTTTAACTCTTTATGTTCTTTAAAACTTAATTGTGGAACTTCCACGTTAACAAAACAGAATATATATATATATATATATATATATATATATATATAATACAAAATTTCTTATATAAGAGAAATCATGTGATATTTGAGTTTGTGTGTCTGACTTATTTCACTAATATTATGAACAAGAAATAAGAACTAGGGAGAAGTTCAAATACTACCCCAATTTACAGATTCCATTGTTTTAAAAGATATTTCAATATATATGCTAATTGGTTTTCTTCATACTACTGGTTTATCTTAGTTCATTGAAAAGATAATTTCAGGGCTGGGGATTTAGCTCAGTGGTGCCACCCCTGCCTCGCAAGCACAAGGTTCTGAGTTCAATCCCTGGTACCAAGGGAAAAAAAAGAAGAAGACAAAGAAGAAAAGAAAGTTTTGCGCTATTGTCTGTTTCTTTTTTATAAGAATCTTTTAGGTTTATGTCTTGTACACTAACTATTTTGAAGATAATGATACAATGTAGGAAGTATTGTTATTCTCTTGTTATTTGATTATGAAGTTTTATTTTTCATACAATAAAAAATGATTTTTAAGTTCAACTGAAACTTTATACATTATATAAAAAGCAAACATAAGATTTTAACTTGCTAGAAACACTGAGTCCTGAAAATGACAAAGCGGTGAGTTCCCTTGGTTTTCTTTTTGCCTTGTTTATATTACACTTGGAACTAAAGAAACTGTCAGGCTTCTCAAAAGGTGTCTCTCACCAGCCAGGGGATAAAGAAAAAGGGCTGTGTAGCAAGACAGAAAGCTTTCATTAAATAACTGTTCTGGGGAAGCCAACACTACAGAAATCCTGGCCCTACTTGAACTCATGCTAGCAAAAGCTGAGATATGAAATAGACTCAGCACGGGCTGAGAGTTGAGCCTTTTCGGGAGGGAGCGCATTCCCAGTGACACTGCTCAGGTGTTGGCAGCGAGGGTCAAGTGGGGCTTCATTCAAGCCAGCTGGAATCAAGGCATTCTGAAGCTGCTAGTGGAGACCCTGCCTGGAGCCAGGACTCCAACCACAGCCAGGCAGTAACCAGAAATCTTGGGGCTGTCAAGAGAGGCCACGTGGGAAACCAAGACTTCTACCTTATCTGAGCGTAATGCTACCACCCTCCACCATTCCGTACCAGAGTGATGTCAGAAAACTTGAGATCTAGAGTCCCAGAATGTGATGCAAAATGTCAAGCTCTTAATTTTAAAATCAATCATCATATAAAGAACCAGCACCATCTACATGAATTAAATGCTATAAACAGATACCACCAGAGATGACAGAGAAATATCTACAAAGATTTAAAGCAGCCATAATAAAAATGTTTCAGCAAGCAGTCTTAAACTGACTTGAAACACACAAAAAATGGAAACCTCAGCAAAGAAATGGAAAGTCTCAGTCAGGATCTAGAAGCCACAGATAAGAACAAATTTAAAGTGTAATAACCAATGTATAAAAATGAAAAGTTTGATAGCTGTTCATAAAAGCTGAATAAAAGATTCAGAGAAAGAATAAGTAGACTAAAAGCAAGAGCAGTAGAAATTAGCAAATCTGATCAGAGAAGAAATAGACTAAATAAATAAATGAACAGGGTCTTTGGAAATATAACAAAAGACATAACATTTGTCCCTTCAGAGTTGTGGAAAGAAAGGAAAAAGAAGGTGGGAGCTTTTTTTAAGACTTACTGCCTGAGAAAGATTCAAATTTGACAAGAAATATAAATCAAAGAAAGGAAGTTAAGGGATCTCAAACAAGATAAACTCAAAGAAAATCCTGCCAATTAATATCATAATAAAATCATGAGAACTAAATTTATTTATTAGGATATGTGTTTGTGATTCTGGGCGATTACATTAATCTTGGGAAATTGATACTTACAAAGATCAAACCTTGACCACTTTTACTCCCCCCAGCTCCCTCTCCACTCCCTCCTTTCTCAGACCCCTTTTCTGTCTCTACAACCTTCCTCCCTTTTGCTTAACGTGTCGATATTTTTGCTTAAATTATATATATTTAGTTCTCTCATATTAGCAAAACTATGAGATATTTAACCTTCTGGGACTGTGTTGGGACTGTGTTACTTTATTTAGTTTTTTTTAAAAAAAAAACATTTTCTTTATTAATATCTACTTGTACTACATTGAAATAAAAATATAAAAGTAAAAAATTTTTTTAAAGATCCTACATCTTCAATTTATTGGGGATGAGAAGTTTCAGCCTACTTGACCCAGCCACTGGTTCTTTGGCACTGGCCTAGAGTTTTGTTTTGTTTTGTTTTAAGACCCTTAGGTAATCTCAGTCTTGGTATAACAGGAAGGACAAGTGATTAGCACAGTTATGTCACCTTGGCTAAAGTAGTACAATCAGCAATAACAATAGCATCAAATACAGCCTAGAAAATGACAAACTGTGGTAACTATTAATTTGCCACCTTTAACTTAGCTAGATTTGTGGTTATGTAATAAAATCTAAACTGAATGAAAAAATTGTATGCAATAAATAAGCCTTTATTATGGTGATTTTACCCTCAGGGGAGAAGATTTCAGAAGGGCTAGGGGGAAAAATAGAGAGAGGAGGAAGAGATTAGAAACAAGGCTGGAGGGATGAACAAAGATCATACAAAATTTGGGAAACTGGTGAAGACAGAATGGAAAGAGAGAGAAACAAAAACAACAGAACAGAACAGCCACAAAACCAGAAACCATGCAACAAATCAAGAACAAGAATCAGTAAAGAGGAAAAATGGGGAAAAAAGAGGAAAAAAAAGAAATTAAAAAGAGTCTGTTCAGGAGTGTTACTGCTCTGACTGGTAGACACCATGGTAGACAGAGTCCCGATCGAAGTTGATTAATCCCAGCAGGTGAGCTGCAGCTTTATGGTGGGGTAGTGGATAATCCCAGCCTGCCTGCACCTTTAGTTCTACTGACGTTCAGGCCAGTTTCTGCCTGTGAGGCTGGAGCGAGGGAGTTTTGAACCTGCAACAGTCCATGTGTCTCCTGCCAGCTTGAACTCCATTCCCTGAGCTCTTGCTGACTTGAACTGGGCATCCCCACACACTGGGAGCCACTAGATTTAGTTGGCCTGTAGCTGTTCTGAGCTCTGAGCTCATCTGGCCCCTCTTCAAGATGGTTGCTGACCAGTAGCCTTCTCCTGGGAGACTTCTGAACCGGCATAACTCACCAGCTGCCGCAGTTTGCTTCCTCCACTGCTCTGCTCCACTGGTACAGCTCCCCGTGGAGGCCTCTGGGGTCTCTGGTGGTCACTGTGCATCTGCAGGTTTGGCCTGCTGATCCCACACTGTGAATCTGGGTTCTGGGAGAAAGGGCCACTTGCTACCTCTTCCTCTTTGTTTTTTGTTTTTTTGGTACCAGGGATCGAACTCAGGACCTTGCACTTGTGAGGCAGGCGGTGAAACTACTGAGCTAAATCCCAGCCCACCTTCCTCTTGTTAAAGTCTCTCTCTCTCTGTTCTCCTGCAGACTTCGATTCTCACTGCAGATCCTTCCTGTATCCCAAGGCCCCACTTCCCTCCTTCTCAGGCCAATATATTTCAGTGTCAGGACACCAGATCGCAGAGAGGTGCTTTCTCTGCTGCTCACTACTGGGCTCTTCCCAGAAGTCTTTATTTAGTTTTATGATATCAAAACATATCCATTTTCCCACAATTGGCTTCAATTTATCCTTCTTTATGGGTGTGTAATACTCTGTTGTGTATAAATACCACATTTTCTTAATCCATTCATCTGTTGTTGGGCATATAGGCTGGTTCCATGATTTATCGATTGTGAGTTGTGCTGCTAAAAACATGGCATGCATATTAGCTCTTTCGGGAACACACTGAGGAGAGGGAGAGCTGGATCAAATAGAATTTCTATATTTAGTTTTTTGAGGGATTTCCTTAGTGCTTATACTACTTTACAACCCCTCTGCATAGAAAACTAAATTTTAAAGCAATGAAACAAAATTCGCTGAATGGCCCCAGAGAAACAGTTAGGAAAAAATAAATAAACAATTAGGGTGACAGGAGCTTTCTTACCAGAAACCTGCAAGCTGTCAGAGAAGTGGTAAAGTATTTTTCAAGTGCTAAAAGGAAAGGAAGGGAAAGAAGGGGAATTCAAGGCTTTTTGAGAAGAATGAAAACTAAGAAAATTTGTCACTGGGATACCTAAAAGAATGGCCAAAAGAAATGCCCTGAACAGAAAGGGAATACCAAAAAGAAAAATCTTAAAACATTGCAAAAGAGAAAGAACTCAGTATGCAAAAACAACAAAACAAACAAACAAAAAAACCCAAAAAACAAAAAACAAAAATAAAAAAACAGATGAATTCAGTAGAATTTCATTTTTTTTTGAGATTTAAAAATTATGTTTAGTGAGTGAAATAAAAAGAATAAAATTGTCTGAATCAATTTTCAAGTTTCATAGGTTAAGAGCCTAGAAAAAAGCAGGCTAAAATAAGCCCAAAGCAAGCAGAAGGATGGAAATAATAAGCACATGGTAGAAATTAATAAAATCAAAAGAAAAAAATAGAAAAGACAATGAAACGAAGCTGAGTCTTTGAAAAAATATCAAATAAATAACAAAGCTCTAGAAAGAATAACAAATGTGAAGAAGATAGGAGACACCACTTACCAAATTAAGCAAAACAAAATAATCAAGGGTTATCACTGAAGTCCCTGCAAATATAGAAAAATAACAAGGAAACGTTGGTGGCAATGTTACATTTGTAAATTTGAAAAAGTGTATAAAATGGATGAATTTCTTAAAAAGTACAAAGCACTACAACTCTGCCACTACGAAATAGAGAAATGAATAGTCCTTAACTCTTCAACAAATGGAGTTTATAGTTTATCCCTCCCCCCACAGTAAATATTCAGATACAGATGGTTTTATCAGAGAACTCTTAAAAACCTAAAAAGAAAATTAACACTAATTGTATAGTCTTTTCCAGAAAAAATGGTTAAAATCACTTCTCAATTCATTCTTCAGAGCTAGCATTACCCTGGGAGGGGGTGGAAGTGGGACAAAACAAAAAGGAAACTACTGACCAATGTTTTTGCTGAATTTACATGGAAACATCTTAGCAGAATTTAGCAAATATAATTAAGCAATTCATGAATACAGTTATACACCCTGACCAAGTAGGTTTCATTCTGGGCATAAAGGCTGGCTTGATATTTGAAAATTATCATTGCAATTCCACTTTACATAACTAAAAAGAAAAGGTGTATAATCATAATTCTCAACATGTAAAAAATCACTTCTCAAAAATGATCACCCATTCACAAGGAAAACACTGAGAAAATTGTAATAAGGGAAACTCCTTGCCTTGATAGAGTGTAGACATTAAACTCCAGCTGACTTATCATAACAAACTGTTGAGTTCTTGTTCTTTAAATGAAGAAACAAAATAAAGGTATCTACCCTCCTTACTTCTGAAATGTCTACTGTTGTGTTTGTTGTCTGAAATGTCTCCCCAAAGCATTAAAGGCATGTTTGACAGCTGGTGGTTTTAGGAATTGATTGGATTTTCAGGGCTCTAACATCACCCTTGGGTTAATCTATTGATATGATCATAACTTGCTGACATTATTGGAAATGATGGAAGCAGGACCTAGGGCATGACCTTGGGGACTATATCATCAGGTCCCAACCCTTTCTCCATTTTTGCACTCTCTCTCTCTCTCTCTCTCTCTCTCTCTCTCTCTCTCTCTCTCTCTCTCTCTCTCTCTCTGCTTTCTGGCTCCTAAGAGGTAAGTAGATATGTTCTACCACACTCTTCTGTCATGATATTCTACTTCATCTCAGGCACACAGCAATGGAACCCATCGACCATGGACTGAATCCTCTGAAAACCTGAGCCAAAATAAACTTTTCTTCTCTAAATTCACTTTCTTGGGTATTATGTCACAGCGAAACAAAATTGAATAACACATCTACTCAGTGTAATATCAAAAAAAGAAATATGCATATCAAACAAATCACATTAATCTGTAATTTTTTTAAAAGATGAGGTTGTTAATGTAAAAGACCTAAGAAAATTATAAAAAAGCAAACAAAATTTATCAGAACTAATCAGTGAGTGAATTCAAAAATATCTTAGTATACAAGATAAAAATACAGAAATCAGTTGTGTTTCTACAAATTAGTGCTATGATTTGGATAAATGTTCCCCCATATGCCCAAATGTTAAAGGCTTAGTTTTCAGCCTATTGCACTTTTGGAAGGTGGTTGAATGTGTAAAAAATGTGGCTTAGTGAAAGGAAGGTCTTTAGGTCAGTGCAGGCATGTCGTCAAAGGGAACTGTGGATCCAAAGTCCCTTTCTCTTGCTCATTTTTGGCTCCCATTCATGAGGTAAGAGTGTTTCCCTGGCAACATCACCCTAGCTATGATGTGCTGACTTCCACAGGCCCAAAAGCAAGAAGGCCAACCACTCATGGACTAAACCCTCCAAAACTGAATCAAAATAACACTCAGCAATTTGTTATAGCAATGGAAAGTAGACCAAACCTACTAGTAATGGACATAAAGACACAATTTTAAAATGCAACGTGATTTACAATTGCTAAAAATAAAATATTTTGATATAAATCTCACAAAATGCACTTAATACTTTAATGTTAAAATATAAAATGTTGGCAAAAGAAATTAAAAATCCAAATAAATAGACAACTATACTGTGTCCTGAACTAAAAACTCAACATATGCTAATCTTTTCCAAATTCATAGTCATGTTTCCAGGAATTCTTATCAAAACCTCACTGTTTTCATAGGTATGGGTAGGTGCACCCAATAACTTATACATAAAGGCACGTGAACCAGAGTAGCAACTAAGATTTATATCTAAATGACCCCCAAGCTTCATGCACTCACAGGGGAGGCTTTTGGGAGGTGATTGGACCATTAGTGCATGGATCAGTCCCCTGATGAGTTTATACTTCCATACGAGGCTGGGGGAAGTCTGTTGAAGGAGGTGGGTCACTGGGGCGAGCCCTGGAAGGATCTACCTCCCTCCTCCCCTTCTCTCTCCCTCGATCTGTCTCCATTTCCTCTGTGCCAGGCCATGAGCACCCCTTCGGCCATGTCCCTCACCAATGTCACATTGCCTCAGAACCAGCCAATCATGGACTGAAAGAATATTCATTTTTAAAAAGGGATCAATGGGATTTCAACAAAATTTGAAGGTTCTCTTTTGCAAAATATCCCATTAGGAGTCTATTCATTTCACTTGCCCTTTTTTGATTGGGTCATTTATTTTGAGGAGTCTGATTTTTGTTGAGTTCTCTTTATGTTCTAGATATCAGTCCTCTGTCTGGCCATCATCAAGAAATCAAATAATAATAAATGCTGGTGAAGCTCTTGCTTTGGAGAAGCGAGGGTAAAAAGGAATACTTCTCTACATCACTGGTGGAAATATAAACTAGTACAACCACCATGGAAATCATATGGAGATTCTTCAAAAACTAAAGTTAGAAATTCCATTTGTCCTAGCTATTTCCTATCTAGGTATCTTTTGGAAAGAGTTAAAGACATCACATTGCAGTGATGCAAACATACCCAAGTTGATAGCAGCATAATTCATAATAGCTAAATCTTGGGAGAAATCTATATGGTCATCAACAAATGAATGGATAAAGAAAATGTGGTATTTATTCACAACAGAGTACTATTCTGTCATAGAAAAAGATAAACTTGAGTCCTTTGTAGGAAAACCTTGTAGGAAAACCTTTGTAGGAAAACCACCTTGAAATGATGATGTTAAGTCAAATAAATCAGACAAACACACTTAAATATCACAAGGTATGAGAAACTTAATATATAAAAAAGGAGAAAAATAAAAGATAGATAGTAGAAAGTAGGGAGATGGGGCCAGGGATTTAGCTCAGTGGTTCCGCTGCCTACCCTGCAAGCACAAGGACCCAAGTTCGATCCCGGTACAAAAAAAAAGAAAGAAGAAAGAAAGAAAGGAAGGAAGGAAGGAAGGAAGAAAGAAAGAAAGAAAGAAAGAAAGAAAGACAGACAGAAAGAAAGAAAGACGGAAAGAAAGAAATGAGATGGAACTTTCTCAAATAGGAAAGGGTTTAAAAGATGGAGTAGGGAGGTAAAGGGAAGGGATGAAAAAAGGAATGGAGATGTTTTATGTACATATACCAATTCCTCTGAAGGAATGTGAATACTGTGTACTGAAATATGTACTAAAAAGATCCCATTAAATAAGTTATAATACAGTGAGAGAAAATGAGGATATTTGACAATATGTACCATATATGTGTGTATATATAGTCACATAATATATATGCGTTTGTATATGTATATTTACACCTACAGTCTCATAAACTCAACAGTAAAAAAAATGTATTATAAAGAAAAAATAAGGAAATATTTCAACAGAATGGATGTACAGATAACAAAGAAGCACAGAAAAATATATCCAGCATAATTAACCACTGAAGAAATACATCAAAGTGGCTAAAGACAAATAGTGACAACGCCAAGTGCTAAAAAGCATGCAGATGAGTTGATTGCTCATGTATTCCTAAGATATAGTGAGAATGTGAATGGTATAGCCTCTTCTCCTGACGTAGAGTGGCGAATCTGAGTGGGAAGTTTAGGAAGAGGTCTTGGACGTTCTGAACCAGGAAGGATCACGCTTCTTCCTTCGGTGTGCTCAGAAAGCACGTTGCAGCATTCCTCAGCCTCTGTGCAGTGGCCAGAAGAGAAGATTGCTCCAGTCCTCGTTCCTAGGACTTGCTAACAAGTTTGCCTAATTCCATTTTAGCAAACCTATTAACACTTTGTTCTCCATTTTGCCTTTGATCAGTAACAAAAGTGTTTTAAAACCCTATTTGCCAGTTAGTATACTTCTCGGCTGCCTCAGAATACAGATAATGAAGAGGGAAGCTGCTTACTGGGAATTACTTAGACCCTTAGTAAGTAATAAAGGTCTGAAATACTTTATTAATTTTGTTAATGATGCCATAACAAAACACTATGTACTGGGGAGAGTGGATTGGTCAACAGAAATGTATTTTTCTCTCACTTCTGAAGGTTAGGAAAGCGCTGGCAAATCTGACTTCTTTTGCTGCCTCTATCCTTGATTTATAGAATGTCATCTTCTCAGTCCCTCCTCACATCGTCTTTTCTCTGTACACACGCGTCCCTGCCAGCTCCCCCTCTTATAAAGACACAAGGAGTACTAGATTAGGACCCCACCTTTGTGAACTCATTAAATTTCAGTTACCTTTTCTTTTTAATCTATGAAAAATAAAAGAAAATATGACAAACTCATAAGAGAATAACTTGTACACAGTGTATTGTTATCTTTAAAATAGAGTATCTCAAAAATAGAGTAAAAAATAGAGTATCTTAAAAGTAGAGTAACTTGGAGTACAAGAGTCAGTTTCTCCAAATATAGTTGCTTTGGAAGTTAAGGTTCCAATTTGTTTTGGGAAAAATGATTCAATCTCTAATAAGCACATGAAGAAAAGTAGAATTTAAAGTCGATTTTTAAAAAATTAATTCTGGGTTATTAAAACCAGATCAACTTAAAGGTAATAGATAAAGTTGAAAATAAAGAGCATGCAAAATATATTTCAATCCACACTGGGAAAAATTTTATCTATATTACTATAATGATACAGTATGTAATGATTGAGTACAGTATAAAACAAATTAGATTATGACAAGAAGAAATAAGAGGGAATGAAAAAACAACCCAGAATATACAATAACTATGAATTTGTATCTAACAACATAGTTTTAAAATATACACTGCCAAAATTTCTCAGTATTACATATAGTGATTGACCTTTAATGATCATAGCAGATTTTGCCTCACTTTTCTCAGAAATTAATATTGAAAGCAGCTGCCAAACTGGTAAAACCATAAACATGTAATACAATTAAAACACATGATCTAGTATAGAGAATATTTAACTTAAAATACATACGACATTATAAAGGCTTGGGACCCAGCAGTTTCAAGGAAAGCAAGGGCTTGAAAAGTTTAGGGATGTTTTGAAGCACACCAAGACTTTTATATGACAGACAACCTTACCTAAAAGGAGAGAAAAATGGAAGGATCAATAAATGGTACTAGCAAGTGTTGCTATCACTCTAAAAATAATAGTACAGTTAGATACCTATCCTATATACCACCCCAAATTAACTTAATTTCTATTAAACTTGGTATGCAAAACTGTATAATCTGTAGGAGAAAATCAAGACTATATTCATAGCATTAAGACTGGTAAAAGCAAAAAAGCAAAGCATGTGAACAAGTATCTTTACACGGAAATAAAAAATAAACCATAAAGCTTACAATAAACTAATATTGGGACAATGACAGAGGAAAGATATTTGTTAATGTATAACAGAAAATGGATCAGTGTCTAGAATGTATTAACATGTCAATAAAATATCAAAAATATATAAACAGAAAAACATAAAGCTTGTGAAAAGGAAACTCACAGATGAAATCTGAATGGAATAAACACAAAAATAAACTCAACATTGATAGTCATTGACTAAATCAACATTAAGACAAACAAAATCTTCACCATTAGTTAGGGAACAATGAAAGCTGATACTGGGAAAATACAAGCAAATTTTATTCTGATAGTTGCAGTGTAGATTTATTTAGTCACTTTGGAGTTTGTCAATATTTGAAGATAAATGTATATTTGTTTGTTTGTTTATTTATTTATTTATTTATTTGGTACCGGGGATTGAACTCGGGACCTTGCACTTGCGAGGCAGGCGCTGGTACCACTGAGGTAAATCCCCTGCCCATATGCTGATGCATGAATTAATGCCCAGTCACTCTTTCGTTCAAATATGTGTCAGTATGAAATTCTCATATATGGGCCCGAACATTATTTGAAAAGAATTATGTTTATAAGAAACATCAAGGATAGCAACAGAAAGCAGCAAGGATGTGAGTAAGATGAGTAGACTTGGAAGAAAGAGACAATATTTGCAGACACCAGTAATGTTTACTGTCCAGTACAATAAAATCAGGCCTGTCCTTGGGAAGAATGTCAGGCATATCTGAGTACAATGCATTCCAGAAAGTTCAGGCTCGCAGAGGTCAGGTTCTTTGTCTCTAATGCTGTGTGCTTGGTCTCTGTTGGGTCTGTACTGATTGCAAGAAGTAAGTGCCAATCTGCTGCTTGGTCTCCTGAGTAATGAAGTCCTTTCTGGCTTCAGAGTCTCCTTTCTCCAACCAGAATTCACATAACTGTGAGGATAACTTGTAAGCTTACAAAAAAGGTAAATTTCCAAATGTTAGGAGACACATACAAATTAAGTGCTGTACAGTTTATAATTGTAAAAATTAGAATCAAGTGCAATGTACAATGGGAAGATGTATTTTTAAAAATTATAGTGCACAATACAGGAGTTAAACTGAGTGAAGGTAATAAATTTTGTTTCATCATTATGATTGCTACCATGATAGTCTAGGTTAGTTTATTGTTGGCAGTTTTTAGTGATTCAATCTAACATTTGTGTCAATGTAAATTGGTCTCAGAAATATAAAATTGAAGTTTAAGTATTGTTCATTGAATAACAATGTACAGAAATGTTTAAACTAGAACAGCACTATTTCTATTCACACTGATACAAAGGTATCCCATCCTATCATAGAAGAGACCCTGAGTTCAGGATACAAGTGGGCCCTGGTCTGAATGGAAGGAGAATAAATAACTGGGAGATTTCAATTCTAGTTTCAATAACAATAAAGGACCGAAATAAATATCATAATATGCTAAGTAGTTCTTACTATGTGTGCAGACTTGGTAGTTTCCATAAAGATTCCAGAGCCCCTCTTGCTGTGCTATGGGTGCATTATTTCCTAAATAAAACACAGTATTAAATTAACGTACAGTATATATGCAGGGGCTCAAGATGGTGACTGAAGCTGGGAAGCTTGGCCCTTCCAAAAGCCTCCCCAGACCTCTACAAGCAGTGCAGTTCCTGGGCCTCTCATTTTCTCAAAAAGCTCACTTTGGTTTACAGGGCATTGGGGTTTTTTTCTCTAGAAAATGCACTATGAGTCACTTTGAAGTGTATAAACCTACCATAAAAATTTCACCGTGTGTCGTTAAATGTCATACAGTTAAACAGTAGGAAATTTTTTTCTCATAATGAGAAATGCAAAATCTGAGCTGGTTTCAAGTTTTTATTAATTTTAATCCTGAGTTCATACCTTGAAAAACATCTTTAAAGTACAATGACTATGTCCTAAATTATCTTTCCATTTATTAATGTATATTTAAAAAATTTTTTGCAATCTATATTTCTGAAGTTGGTGGTAAATAAAATGAATACAGGAAATTATAAATACTTCCATTTTAAAGAGATTTTAACATTTGTGTCTTCATTTTATAGATGAAAGTGTGAAGTTTTTTCCAGGTAGTGGCTATGTTCACATACGAGTTCATGTCTGACCCACCATCCAATGCTAATTTTAGAATATTAGGTTAGAGCAAGAAAGGTAACTTGTATTGACTATATGTCAGAAATTCTATGCTCTTTCCCTAACTTTTCCAATTATTATACAGTTCTGTAATTTAATACCACCCTTTTCCCATGTTCCAGGTAATGTAAGTAGGGTACAAGAGCTCAAGGTACACTTCTCCCATTACCCAGGTAGAAAGGAGGAGAGCTGGGATCTCAGCCAAAGCAGTTTTAATTTAGAACTCATTCACACTCTCAAGCACTCATGGATTCATGGAGGACAGAGCTGCCTGAAAAGTGGGGTCAGGAGAG
This sequence comes from Heterocephalus glaber, assembly GCF_000247695.1. The sequence continues at coordinate 27,013,751 of NW_004624735.1, forward strand.
AGACGGCAGGAATAGTGTCTGCCTTCTAAGAGACATAGAGGCTCCTCATGTTTAACAAATCATAACCTTGACTGTGGGTTGGTTATTTTAGTGTGGTAGAATGCCATCCTCAGATAGAAATCCCAACATGAGAGCAAAATTCAGACACGCTATCACTGTGTGGCAGAAAGGGAATTAAGTTCATCCTCTTTATTTATTATTTAGAAAGCATATATGGTCCCTATGCTATGCTGGCACTATTATAAGATCTTTAGATATATGACTGCCTTTAATTCCCACTAAACCTACGTGAAGTTGGTACTATAGTAGTTCTCATCCTACCACTGAAAAAATGATGTAGTAAAGCCAAGATTTTAAACTTTAGAACTTTGTATGGAGAGTTAGTCCTAAGTACCATCAGCCTGTCTCTCCTATTATTATCAGAGTAACAGAGCAGAGGGTGTTCTCTTCATTTTCTGCTCAGGAAAGTGAGGCTTAGAGGCTAAGGAAATTGTTCCAGTGTTGTTTTGCATAGCTAGAATGGAGCAAAGACTATTTGAATCCTACATTTGACCACACTCTCTTTGAAATGTGTGTGTGTATGCGTGTGTGTGTCTGTTTGTCTGTCTGAAATCTGTTCATTTTTGTCATAGTAAAAGACAGAGTGCAGAATAGAATTTGCCTTAATTTCTACAACTTTAAGTCATACTTCCAGCCTTATAGTTTTATCATGGTTCTGGGATGTTATCCTCCCACTTTAGTTTTAGAGTCGTGATTCTTATTGCCTGTTTACTATCAGTTACTAATCAATAGTTTCAAATTTGCATCATTCTCCAAAAGTAGTTTAGGCCACCATGTGTATCTGGCATAGACTGGCCTGGCTTATCTCTGGAGAGGAGGAAAAAGCATCCTCAGGAACCTGGGCTGAAAAGGAGGTCTTGCTGTGACATTCAGTCAACAGTTCCTGTAGCCTCTTTCAAAATGCCATTCTTGAGCAACTGGTACAGTTAAACAACCTAACTCTAATATTGGAGGTTGCCATAAAAAGTGGTATGATTTTGACATTTCCTCAGTTCAACATTGTGCTTCTGGTACTGAATCATACCCAGGAGTGTGGAGTCTTCCACATGTTATTAACCCTCCATTTCCTCATCTTTCAAATGGTGTGGGTGATGCACATTTCACAGCTGTCTTGTAAATACTAGAGATACCTAATTCTTGGTACATGGTAATATGTCTCAGTTAACTGCCTAGTATCAAGTGTATATTGAAAACGGTTTCTCTCTTTCTTTCTTTCTTTCTTTCTTTCTTTCTTTCTTTCTTTCTTTCTTTCTTTCTTTCTTTTCTTTCTCTCTCTTCTCTCTCTCTCTCTTTCTTTCTTATAATGTAGCAGAAACAACATTGCTGATTGTCAATAGGGCTCACTAGACTTTTTTCCTTTAAAAAATGTTAATTGGCACAACATTTGCACATATCTATGGGGTAAAGTATGATAATGGATTTTTGATGTGGCACATAATCCATTCTAAATGTACTTGAGTCATGGGCTTGTTAGGCATTAATTGTCCACCAACTTGAAAATTTTCTATTTTTTTAGATTTTTAATTGACAAATAATAGTTATACATATTCACAGGGCATACTGTGAAGCTTGAAGAAAATTTCATTAATAAAATATTTATGTGTGATGAGTACTCTCCAAGTACCAACTTTTGGGAGGACACTGTCAAGGATTCTCATTTATAGACAAGTCAGTTAATTCCCAGGCTTATCTGGAGTGGACACAAAATAGCTGTCACCACTTCCAAATTCCAATTGGATACAGATCTCAGGTCAAGACTTCTCCCTAGAAAAGAGTCATACATAAGGAGTCACAAAGTTGACGATTGCAAAACTTCTCTGGAGATTTTTCTCTCCTAAATTTCACTAGATCTCCTCTGTCCCAGTCTACTACTTACCAGCAAGCACTTCAGGTGTACTGTTGGGGACCCACTGGTGCATTTAGCACCCTGAGATTTCATAGGCTTCCTCCACCCCTGTGGACCTCCCTGAGGATGTATTCTGTAAATGCTCTACTCGTATTTGAACACGTCTTATTTCTCCCCTTATCCATACTTAAGGGTACAGTTCTGCTTTAACAAGATGAAGTGAGTCTTTTCTACAAAAGCTTGTTGCTGTTTCTTTGTGTGAAGCACCAGCCTGGTCAAAAATCGGATCTCATTTTCTTTTAACCTCGTGTAATATTTAGGTGCAGGAGAGCTGGCTCTGTTTCCATCCCTCTGTGTTTGTTGCCAGTGAGTTCCCGACACTAGAACCTAACCAAGCCAATATGATTGCCAGGAGCATTAAACCCAGGGAAAGGAAGACCGATCTGTGAGTGAAACGGGAAAGATGAATGTGTGAAGCTCTTGTGGCTTCCAGATTTGGTGATGAAGGAGTGTTTTTAACATCAAAAGGTGATTTTAAACTCACTTTGGCAAAATGTCTATACCACCAGTGGTAGTGGTTAAAAAAAAAAAAGTTCAGTAGTTAGACCTCATTGCAAAGTCTTCCAGGAAAGGAAAAGACATTTTATTACCAAATACAGTTAGTTTACTTGTTAAACAAACACCTAATGATCCTTTGCCCTATACTTAGAAGTAGAATTACTAATGGAAATATTACAGTGGTCTCTTCTTCAAGGAATTCATCAACTAATAAGGGTGTGAACACATAAGCCCGTAACTGCGAAATGGCATAAAACAGAATAATTCATTCAGTTATCAAACTTCCATCCCTTCCTAGCAAACTGATGACTAGCCCAAATACTTCTTCCTTCAAGTGGTAACACACAAGGAAATGTAAGTCAGGTGAATGACATTGGTAAGAGTGACAATTAGCAAACATAAATCATGGAGATGTTGCCATTGCTCTCCTGTGGACTTACTGACAAACACTGTATTCTCAAAACAATGGAGGAGCAGGGAAACGGTGTTAAATTCTGTCTGGGAAATCTTGAAAGATCTGCATATAAGAGAAGGCCAAGTGCATGGAGAAGACAAATTGGCAAAGAGTAATTTCAGGCACATGACAAATATTCAATAAATGGTGTCTGCTATTGTTAGGAAAGGAGGTGGATCCATGAAAGCAGGGTAATACAAGGCCAAGGAGGCAGGCAACAGAGTGGGATGATGCTGGTGCACTGTACGCCCTGTACGCCTTGTGCCCTTACAGACATACACTGACTTAACTCAGTGTTTCTGGAGAACACAGGCAAGTGAGATCAGCCACAGCCTGAAGGGTTTTAAAAGTCAAGGTAAAGAAATTACACCATATGCTACTGACTGTGGAAGTCACTAAGAGATTTTAATAATTTACAGACCTGACAGACTTTGCATTTTAGAATTGTCACTGGGATGGCAGCAGAGAAATAATAGTGTTGGGTGAGAGGCAGAAAAGTTAGACAGGTATCTGTAAAAGTTATCATAACTGAGAACCCGAGTTTCTTCTTTGTATTTTTATTTTCATATGGGGTCCCACCATGTTGCCTAAGTAGTCCCAAACTCATGAGTTCAGGTGACCCTCCTGCCTCAGTTTGGGACTACAGATATGTACTACCACTCCCAGCTAAGAACCTGACAACTCTCTTTCCAGGTTTACAATTTAGAGAAAATCAAACATGGTACAACATGTTTTCTGTTGTTGCGACATTGTTTTTAATAGCAGAAAAGCCACCAAACATCTAATGAGAGTAATTTCATGAACAATAAAATTTAGTGAAGGAATTCATAGAGTATTATGCACTAAAATGAATCAATTAAATCCAAGTGATTAGCAAAGGTTGACTTAAGAAGCATAATTTTTTTTTAAAAGTTGGACAATGTTAAATACAATCTTAGGGCATTTAGAAACATTTAAGAAATAACTGTTGGTAGCAGCATACATAGAAAGGAGAGATAAAATGTGTGATAGTTATAACACATTAGGAAGGAGGAGGCATGAGATTAAAAAGGAAAGTAAACCAGATTTCAAGTTTATCTAGGAAGTTCTGTTTTTAATAAGTTAAATTTTAAAGCAAATAGCAATATACAGTAATACCTTGGTTCATGAATGTTTCTGTTGGCGAACAATTCAATTCACCAAAGAAGCATTTCCGTAAATTTTGCTTCCATTCCCAAACTCCACATTGGGTGAGGCACATGATCGTGGCTGAATTCCCCAGAATCATAGACGAGTCAAGTCGGTGAACTGAAGTACCAGTGTATTAGCATTCAAAATTTGCAGTGTGTAACACAGATTTTAATAGTTCTCATGCTTTCCAAAAAAATGTTTCTTTTTTCTCTTTTTTAAATTAATTTCATTGGTACATTTTAGGTATAAAATATAATGACATTTGTCATTGGAAATTGCACCTTTACATAATCTCTCTTGGTTCTTATTTTTCTTTTTTCTTGTGTGTGTGTGTGTGTATGTGTGTGTGGTCTCACTGGGGACTGAACTCAGGGTCTTTCTAATGACTGTACCCTCACTAGGCTGATTGTGAACTTGAGTTCCTTCTGTCTCACTCTCCCAGAGTGCTGGAATCATGAGCGTGTTCCCCCATGCCCTGCTCCAAATAAAAACTGGATTTTTTTTTTAATGTCACACACTAAGTTTTAATGTCACACACTAACACACTAGGTTAGTGACACTAGGTTAGTGAGTGTGTGACATCCAAGAGCTCCACCTTTTCTCTCCCACTGTTAGCAAGCTCAGATACATCCAGGCTCATCTCTTATCAACCCCCAAATGAAGAAAGTTGCAGAGAATGAAAACAGCAGTTTCATCCTGAGCCCAAGAACTGGGGGTAGAAAAAGCCCTTGCACACTGCTAGTTGTCAAATATTTTAAAGAAGAGTGAGACTATTTAGAGATGTGTGAGGTTTTTTAGAATTTAGTTTTTATTACTGTGTGTTTGCGGTATGTAATGATTACACTCCTCTCGGGGATTTAGTCCATGTACATAGCTTAATTCCTTTTTCATTCCCTGCTCTTTGCTCCCCCTTCCCACCATTTTGTGGTCACCTTCCCTTTTGTATAAGCTTTATCTCCTTTTTTCCTATTATCTATCTTTTATTTTGCTCTTTTTCCATATTCCGTGTTTCACATATAAGAGAGACCATGTGATATTTAACCTTGTATGTCTGATTTATTTCCCTTAATATTAGGGTCTCTAGAAACATATTGTTTTCCTACCAATGCCTCTAGTTTATCTTTCTTCATGGCAGAATAGTACTCCTTTATGTATAAATACTACATATTCCTTATACATTCATCTGTTGATGGATATATATGTTGTTTCCAAGATCTAGCTATTATAAATTGTGCTGCTATAAACATGGGTACACATGTATCACTGTACTATGATGTCTCTAACTCCATATCTGGGTCAAATGAAATTTCTAGTTGTAAATTTTGTTTTCTTAAATTCTTTTATAGTACATTTTAGGTTTACAATACGTTTGCATTTATCATTGGGTGCTTGTACCTGTACATGATGTATCTTGGTTCTTATTTTTTTCCCCATTACCTGTGCGCCATTCACCCCCTCCACCCTTCCCCATTTACATAGACTTCTTTTCCATTTTTTTCTTTTCTCATAATTTTTCCTTTCCCTTCTTTCCTTTCCCCTTCCCCTCCCACCACCCCTACACCTTTGGACCTTTTCCTCTAGTTATAGATTTTGAGGAATCTCCGTTCTGATTTTCATGGTGGTTGTGCTAGTTTACAACCCCACCAACAGTACAAGGCCTCTTTTTCCTCACCCACATTTGTTATTATTTGATTTCTTGATCAAAGTCATTCTTCCTGGAGTGAGATGAAATGTCAAGGTTGTCTTAATTTGCATTTATCTAATGGCCAAAGATGTTGAACATTTTTATGTATTTATTGTCCATTTGTAGTTCTTCCAAGAAATGTCTCTTCATTTCACTTCCCCATTTTTTCATTGGGTCTTTTATTTTGAGGGTCTATTTTTTGTGTAATCTTTATGTAGTCTAGATCTTAGTCCTCTGGTCAAGGAATAGCTGGCAAATATTTTCTGTATTTTGTAGCTAGTTGCTTCATTCTATTCATTGTTTTCTTTGCTTTTCAACTTTATATTATCCCTTTTGCTGATTCTGGATATTATTTATTGTAAAGTTGGGGTTTTGTTCAGTAAGTCTTTGCCGACATATATATCTTCATGACCACATTTCCAAACCTTATATACACAGTTAACACAATCCCAATCAAAATACCAACAGCATTCCCCACAGAGCTAGAGAAAACAATCTTAAAATTCATACGGAACCAAAAACACCCAGAATACCAACAGCAATCCTGGGTAATAAAAGCAAAGCAGAAAGTATTGACATCTTGGACTTGAAGTTATATTACAAAGCTACAATGATAAGAACAGCATGTTAGTGGGACAAAAGTAGATGTGTCTATCAGCCAAACAGAATAGACGATGCAAAAATAACCCAAGACACATTCAGGTCTCTGACCTTTGACAGAGGGGCCAGAAGCACTCTGGAGGAAGGAGCGCTATAATAAACTGGCTATCTACACCCAGAGGATTGAATGTATACCTAGATGGTTCACTAGCTACTAAACTGAAATCAAAATGGATCAAAGATTTAAAGATCAAAACAGAAACACTTAACCTGCTGTGAGATAAAATAGGTACAACTCTTCATAGTTTTCAAGTAAGGAAATCAACAAAGACCAAGCCCTGCTATTGGGCAATGAGGAGGAAGAGACTTCGAGGGAGGTAGGTCCAGGTGGGTGTAGTGGCCCAGAAAAGTGTAGCATGAATGAGTCAGTGCTGGGGCTTCAGGGAAATGGGACAGCACCTCTGTCCAGGCAAAAATATTCTGCCACACCTCCTACCCTCTTTCATAAATGGTATTAAAACTCTGTTTTAAAAGGAGGAATGGAAAATGTTATTTTCAGTCATATTTTTGTTGTTGATATTGAAATTACAAAGACTGATGAGGAGACATGTGGTAAACAAATTTCATTCAAAAAATGAAGAAAATGCTCTCTTTGGTAATTTTAGTTTTCAATTTATTTCAAATCAGCAAATGTTTTATGATCATTTTGCCAAATGTATTTTGAAAATTATTCTATGTACTACAGAAGGTGAAAACAATTAGGAAACAATGTCCTTGCTTTCAAGAGTGTTTACATTTTAACTTCTGTACAGGAAGAGCTACATGATTAGTACACATTACTACATGATTAATCAGATATTGATTAAGATTCTGAAGTGGGACAAGATTTCCAGCATTGCAAAATAAGTAAAAAAAAATATGTATGGTGTTTACACTTTTACTGGGTCTTCACAAAGAGACAGAGTCTCAGGAAGAAGAGGTCAGAGGAAAGAATATTTGAATAAAGAGAGTAGAAGGAGAAACCCCCACAGGAGGGGAATTGCTTTATTTGGAAGTATACAAGTAGCACAATTCAGGCACTGTAATGGTTAATCTTGACTGTCAACATGATTGTCTTGAGAAATACCAAGAGTCCAGGGAAGCACTCTTCACCTGTGTCTAGGTGTGTCATGGCAGTGTGACCCTTGGGACTATATCTAGTTCCTGGCTACTTCCTCTCTGGCTCTTCCACTGCTTCCTGCGTTCCTGCCTGCAATGAACTGCAGTTTTCCTGTGCTGTGCCCTTCCACCATGATGTTTCTTCTGGCTGGGAGCCAGCTGACCGTGGACCAAAACACCTTCTCCTCTTTTTAGTTGTGTATGTCAGGTGCTTTGTGCCAGCAATGATAAGGTGACTAATGTGGGTACTCAGTAAGGTCTAAATTAGAAAGTACATCAGGAGAGTAATGGAAAAATCTGAGCATTAAGTCAAATTCATATAGTAGACAGCACTGAACATCAAGGTGAGAAATATAAGCCTTAAACAAGAGGCAGTGTGAGGTAGTTTGGGGAAAAAAGCATATTTGCTGTGATATTTTGGAGCACTCCTGTGGTAGCCTGAATCCACTTGCTGTACCACATGCAGCTTCTCTCTTCACACTGAGTACCCTCTACTATGAGAACAAGCCCATGGTAGCCAGCTGAACCATCAGCAACAAAGGTTCATTCACTATTTTAAGTGGCAGGTATATGAGTGAGGCCATCACAGATCATCCAGCCCCCAACAAATCCCCCTGCTCACTGCAGATGCTCAATAAAGTTCACCAAAGGTCGTCTAAGCCAATCCAGGGGGGAAAAACATCCGAAAAACCCACAGAACTATGTGCTAAGCAGTTGGTTGTTTTATGCTGTTAAATTTTAGCATTTTAGTTACAAATCAGCACAGTATATTGTTATTTAAGAATGAATTAAAATGATAGAATTTTAGAATTGAGAGGTGTTGAATCTTATTTAGTAATTGCTAGAAACCTTACGGTGACAAACCTACATAGACAATAGGAACATTCCCTGATTCTTCATGAGGTTTATTTTACATCTAGATACTGCTTATGTAAAGTTTTTGAGAAACAGAGCCTTCTCTCTGGTGAATTAACTACTGTGCTTTCACTACGTGTCAGAATCTATTCTAAAATAGAGGAAACATATTAAGGACATAATTACATGACCTCTTCCCCTGTGGTCATCCTTCTCTCTTCCTACATAATAGTCTTGTCCTCATCTTCATGACACTTGCATTTGATGTGAAGATGGATCAAACAAGGTTTGTAAATTTTGTGCATTCTAATAAGACCTATTTTGAATGCTACCTGCTCATTTATCATATTTACCATTTTCTCCTCATTTAAAAATGATGCATACTGATAATGGAAAGTTTAAAAGGCAGAATAGCTTTTCATCTGCCCTCACATTACATCTGCTGGAGGCTAGGTCTTGTGTAAGCCATGGCTAGCATACCGTTGAAGGAGGTGACTGACTGGATATAAACATAAAATGTGGGCTGATGGATAATGATTAGGAAGGGCAAAACCCAAATCCTATTTTAGAATAGTTTCTAATATCAACTGTATATATAGTTATAGCATTAAGTTTAAAACAAACCAAAACAATAGGTTTCTCTTTCACACAATATTACCTGGCTATTCAAGTTGATGTTAGATTAATGAATTGACACAAATTCATTAATGAAAGGAGAGAATTATTTATTGTTTCATACCATGACATTATATATTTCCAGATTAAAGGTTAATTTAATTTTATAACAGGATCCATAATACAAGGTATAATAAAAAATACTGTGAATGTTCAAATTTTAAATGTATTTTACAGAAAAAAGACACAGTGTCATTAATTCTACTCAAAATATTCCCTCTCACTCTAAGCACACTTGTCCCATCATTCTTGTGACTTTCTGGAGCATTTCTGGAAGTCCTCTTTTGCATCTTTACAAGGTATGATGAAAAAAAAAAAAAGGCAGCGAACGCAGCTGCTCATTGCCATACAAAGAAAAAGCAGGCTTGTAAAAATATTACAGTATATCCTCATCCATCCTCATTCACTGCATCTGGCACTGTGCAATTTCTGGTCTTCCCCTAAGTAAAAATTAACTATGAAAGGTAAACATTTTGAATCAATTTAGGACATTAAGGCAGCCACGACAGTGTAAAGACCAGAAAAAGGATTTCCAGAGCCACTTCAGAAAGTGGCAAAAATGATGGGATAGGTGTGTTAGAAGTAAAGAGGAATATTTTCATGGAGATTGATGGCAATTATCTTTACCGTTATAATGTTTTATTTATTTATTTATTTATTTGGTACCGGGGATTGAACTCGGGTCCTTGTGCTTGCGCAGCAGGCGACGAAACCACTGAGCTAAATCCCTGGCCCCTATAATGTTTTATTTAAATACTTACCCTGTTATTGATCACTGTTTGTATTAAGGCACTACTAAAACATTTCTAGCATTAATGATCAGTATCTAATCACTAGGTAGAAATTATGAAAACCTTGTTGACTTTGGTTGAAGAACTTATTCTGAATGACTTTAGTGTCTTAGTCATTTATTACTATATATCAAAAAGCACTTCAAAACCTTGCCATTGAGCAATCAGTCCCTGGTGGTTCTGTGGATCAAAAAGTTGGGTTGGTTTCAGCTGGGTGGATCCATTCTGTGTGTGTGTGGGGGGGGAGGTACTGAATTTGAACCCAGAGCCTTCTCACTAAACTAATCCCCATCCCACTTCCATACCCTCTTTTCAATTTTTTTTTTTTTTTTTTTTTTGGACAGGATCGAACTAATTCACTAAGTTGTGCAAGCTAGGCTGAAACATATGAATGTCCTGCCTCAGCCTCCCAGGCTCCTGAGATTATAGATGTGTGCCACCACAGCCAGCTTGGGTGTTTTTCTTTTCTTTTGATGGAATTGTTTGAGGTCACTTGTTGGTCTGGTGGCTCAACAGAGGCTGAATGGTCCAGAACTGCCTCCCTCACATTTCTGTCCAGTGATGCTGGCTGCTGAGGAGTTAGTCCAAGGCCCTCAGCTTGATGGTCTGTCACTGACCATATGGCTTCTTCTCTTCCAGGCAGAAGACCAATTTTCTTCACAGGATAAGAAAGCATTCTTAAAGGACAGGAACAAAAGCTCAAACCTCTTGAAAGTGAGGTTTGCTAGCTACACGGCATTACTTCTAACTTATTCAATTGGTCAAAACAAATGATAAGGCCAGACCAGATTAAGAAATAGGTATCATGACTTGATAGAAGAAATAGTCACCTTACAAAGGAACATGTGCACCATAATGTGAAACATTTATATGTCCATCTTTTCCAATAGTGTGAACACTGGCTCATTGTCCTTTGATAAAGTTAAGGTGCTATTTTACTTTTCTCTTTGATGAGACAAAATATCTGACACTCACAAATTAAAGAAAGAAAGGTTTATTTCAGCTTACAGTTTGTAGAGGTTTTAGTCCATAGTTGGAACGCTCCAAGGCAGGGTGGCATAATAGAGGAGCATCGCAGATGAGAAAGTGTTCTTAGCATGGCAGGCAGAAGGCAGCAGCAGCAAGCAGCAGCAGCCTGGATTCCCCCTCTCCCTTTATATTCCATCCAGGCTGCAAACCTATTGATTGGTGACACCCATATCCAGACTGAGTCTGCCATTATCCACACCCTTAATCCCAGTATCACACCCTTAGTCCACATTCACATACCCTAATCCAGCCACCTTCAAAACTCCCCATCTATGACTGCATGAGGCTCTGGCAGACCTCTAGACACAGCCGTAATGTTCAGTATGCCTCAGACTAGTTTGTCTGACTAGTCAATGCAGAAGAAATGTAAAAGATTCTTAGTGTCAGTTTGCATCTCACAAAATTCATTGTAGAGATTTTTCACTGTGATTGCATGGAGATTTGTTTGATAAATGTTATCTGTCTTGACTATTTGTACTTTCCTCCAAAGCTTTGCAAAACAAAAGCACCAGATGTAATGATCCTCCTCCACTAAAGAGGGTACATTTTAAATTTCCTCCCACATTAATACCTCCTGAAAGTGTATGGCACCAAAGTGTAAGGATACATTTGTATATCCTTGACTTCTATAAGGAAATTGATACTTCTACTTAAATGTTGCATTATGATGTTCAATGTTATTCAGTGCATAGAATTGATGTAGGAATTGGATCTGGCAGTGTAGAGCAGCAAGCACTGTGGTTACCTAGAGGATCTTTCTACTAGAGGGGGAGATTGATGCACACAGTGATAAGTACCACACAGGAGTCTTGTCTTTCAAAACCCCTCCCTGCTCTCTGCCTCTCGTTGGCCCATGAACTATGACACCCTGCAGACTGCACTGTTTTAGTAAGAGAGCTGTCATGCCCAGACTGAATGGCACAAATCCAGTCCTTAAGTACAAAGATTTTCTAATGTTTCTGCATATAGGATCATCCAAGCTCACATAGAAATATGAATATTGTAAAGGAGCAATGAATACATTTCAATGGGAAATAAAAGATGAGAAAATTACATTTAGTTTTAGAAAGCAAAAAAGTCACAAGATGCTTCATAAATGTCTATTCTCTCTCCATTTTGTCTCTCTGAATATGATTTCTTTTCCCTATAATGGGAATTTTATATTATATAATTTAGTGAGTTCTGCTGAACTCTAACACTTTAAGCTTACCACATAGGTACCTAATTAGCATCACAATTTCTAACAATAATGAGTCAAAAGTACTTCTCACAATCTTTCTTAATCTGCTGTTCTATGAAAAAAAAAGTGACTAATCACAGTATATTTTTATCTTATCTATTCCTTAGTAATGCATCACCCCTATTCCATAGCTTGGCAATAAAGTGTATAATGAAAGGCTTTAACTTAACAGTCTAACATGGGAGGACAATAGGAAAAATAGTCCAAGCCACAGTGAGAAAAAATTCGGAATCAACTGGAAAACACCTGCAAAAATGAAAAAATACCTGCAAAATTGAACAGCGCATGACAGATTGAATTCACAGAAATCCAACACTTTGCTGTCCAGTGCAGCATTGTGAAATGGCATGCTGATTTCTGTCCTCTCGCCTCTCTGTTAAATTGGGGAGGTTCTTTTTTATGATTTTACCCAAATGATCTACTTTATTTTTGCAACAATCAGATAACTGTTGTTATCTATTAAATCAAGTACATCAAATTCTTACACATTTTCATTTTATTAGACCTCATACATTTCAAATAACTTTTAAACAGATCTTGCATTTGATCATCAAACAAAACTGTGAATAGTTTTCATAAATAATGACAATAAGCCCATGGAATCCAAGTGTTGATCCTCAGCTTGTACAGAGCAGGTCAATGACTGTTTCAGAGTGAAACTCAGAAACTTCACTGTGAAAGCAGATTTTTTTTTTCCTACTGCATAATACAGGGGGGAATTCTTGATAGTCATATAGCCCTGCCTCTATTTCAGAGAAAAGATCATGTCTCGGTTTCATTGCTGTGATACTCAAGTAGCATAAGAGAGGAGCAGAAATATTTGGAGCCAGCGAGGCCACTTTGGTGCTTATCTCCCCATCTGTTGGGCAGCTTGATGAGGCAGCACCTGTCCATCGAGGCTGTTCCGCCTGGAACTATCAGGTCTATCGCACTCAGACACATGTGCCAGCTGGGGCCTGCTCTTGCTAAGCGGACCGTGTTTGGGCAGGGCAAGGACCCAGTTGTTATGCAGTGTAGGTGTGAGCCTCATCCTCTCCTTAATGCAAGGTTTAACAATGGAATGAAGGAAAATCAGGCTTACCATTTAGAAAGTTTGCTTTTGGCATGTGGAGTTAGAATCCAGGTCCTTACCAGACAAACTTGTGCATGAGTTCCACATCTGCTACTTCTCGACTGTGTAAATTCAGATTAATCCTTGCCTCAGTCAGGTTTTGGTTCCTTTCTCTATGGTAGAAACAGTGCCCACCTCTTGATCTACCCTGAAAATGAAATGAATGGCAGTTAAAGGGCCTTGCATCTTTTGGACTTTGATTCAGTCTGAGCCTTTCCAGAAACCACCTGAGTCTTGAGTCTGGTGGCATCTCCAGAAGAGGAGTCTTTGAGGTCACTCGGTATTCTTCCCTTATCTAAAGGACTAGAAAGCATTATTCTCCAGTACTCTAGTGAGAAGGAACAAAGCCACAACTTAAGAAGCTTCAAGAATCTAAAATTTAGTTCAAAATTAGAACCAACTTTCCAGTGCCCAGCGCAGTAGTGGGCTTAAAAAATTGGACCAGCATTTACGACAGACCATACCGGAGACTCCTGGGAAGAGGCTAGGGGCACCTCTGACAGACGGCACAGGAAGGAGCTGCTTCTTCCTCTGCTCTTCCATCTGCCTTTCTTTCCTTCCCTAATCACCCTGGACATTTTCTGTTCCAAGTGAATTGTGTAGAGATAAAAGGAGCTAATAAATATCCTTACCCTAAAGAAGCAATACATGTTACAAGTCAGTCCACTAAAAGAGATTGAGAAAAAGTGTGTTGTGTAAGTTAGCAGTCATAAAAGTAGAAAAAAAAATAACCTAAATTAGCCATCCCAAGATAATGCTGCATAATTCTGTGGTCCAACCAATTGGGCTGGTCTTAGCTGAGTGGTTCTTTTGATGGTCTTGTTGGAGGTCACTGATGGCTCTGGAGTCTCAGCAGGCTGGAGGGTCCCAGACTGCCTCCTTCATGTTTCTGGCAAGTCATGCCGGCTGCTGATGACTTAGTGCAGGGCCCTCAGCATGGATGACCTGTGTCTGCTCCATGTAGCTTCTTCTCCTCCAGGGAAGAGGTCAAGCTTCTTTACAGGATAGTGAAACATTTCCAATGGACAGGAGCAAAAACCTAAAATCTCTTGAAAGAGAGGTTTGCTAGTTGTAGTCACTTCATACACATTCAGCTGGTCAAGGCCAGTTATAAAGACAGCCCAGCTGTGAGGGTGTGTGAAATTACTCAGACATGTAGTGTGTGTCTCCTGTACTGAGCTAAACTCCTTTGAAGGAGGGGCAATAACTTCACCACATTAGTCTCATAAACTATTCTTTTGCCAGGTAATAAATACACTGAGTCTGTGTTAGTTTGCTAGGACTGCTGTAACAAGTTACCACAAACAAAGTGGCTGAAACAATAGAAATGTATTGCCTCACTATTCTGCATCTTGTAAGTCCTAGGTTAAGGTATCCACAGCGTTGGTTCTTTCTGGGATGGGGAAGGGAAAATTGTTCCATGCATCTCCTTTAGCTTCTTATGATTTCTGGCAAGTGTTGACTGCTGCTGTCCTTGGAAGCATCATTCTCATCTTCACACAGTAAAGAATTGGCCTCTGTGTCAGAATTTCTTCTTCTTCTTTTTAAAATAAGGACATGGTCATCTTGGATTAAGACCTACTCTAATCACTTCATTTTAACTCCCTGCATGCTCAGTGACCCAATTTCAGCAAGGACAAATCCTGAGGTCCCAGAGTCAGAACTTTAATATGTGAACTGCAGGTAGACACAGTTCAAAGTATAACAGGGCCTCATATATGGTAAAAGTTCAATAGTATTTTCTGTGTGCCAGTAAAACAGGAAGTTAAACCTGGGAGTTATAAATAAGTTGATGAACAAGATCTACCCCTTCTCAGACTGGATCCCCTCTGCAACTCAGGCTTTCTTTGAATAATTCCATCTCCAAAGTTGATGTGACTCAGAGGGGAGGTGGGAAAAGAACTGAGGGGAGAGGACACTAAATTATTAAATGGCTAAAGAATTCAAAACTTTTCACTTGCTGGAACATTTTTAACTACTGTTGAACTATCAAAAGTAAAATAATTGACAAGTAAATAGTTAATACTCTACTACTGCGCACTATGTGTCACATACTGCACAGTGTGTTTCTTTGATCAAAATGGAGCAGCAGAAGTATTAATATCTAAACTCATTGTGTAGAGAACCGAGACTATTCAAGACCACACTGCTTGTAAGGAGCCTCAAGACACAAAAGAGGGGCATCTACTCTCAAGCCTTTCTTCCCAAGTCGTGTCCAAGGGTTACACTTATGTTTCCTAACAGTGAAATTAAAATCCAATAACTTTCTTCCTCACTCAGGATGAAAGTGGAGGGTGGAGAGAATGGTCATTCGTTCATTCCTGTATACAACCAGCAAATTTTAAAGAAGGAGAGGAAGGGAAGGGAGGGGGGATTGTAGAAGGAAGAGAGAAGTCTTACCAGTTTAATTTTTAGGTAGGTACAAGCAGATGGCTGATTTTTTATAACCTTCTTTCTTCAAAGTATGTGTGACTATTTCTACCATCAAGTAGCCCATGACAAAAGAACAATTCAGAGAACTCTATTTCCTAGGGAGACATCTGGCACTTCTGAGGGTGTGTGAGGAAAAGCCCCAGATGTGCTAACATTGGCTTATTCTAGCATTCTTGAGTGCTCCGTACCCTTGTCCCAGAAAAGAAAAATCATTTCAGCAAATTAATTACATGAACGTGGCAATGCAGGTGTAGGTTGGCTCTCGGGATTAATGCTGTGACAGGCAGCAATGGTGCTGAGTACCCTGGTGTGGTGGATTAACTAATGGTCAACTTGTAACGCCCAGTTGAACTGAATCAGCATGCTTGGGTGTGGAAGATCTACCTGAGGATTGTTGACAATAGCCACAAAAAGAGAACTGGAGGGGAAGATCAGGGCAGTTGATTTTTTATGAAAAGCTTGCTGTGGCTGGTTTTCCTGATGCGAACTTGGCTGTTCTCATTGGAGGAGGAGCTCAGGGCCTCGCTGTCACTACGAACAGCTACCGTTCTCATCGGGGAGCTCTGATCTTCACCATGAGCATCACTTCCTGGTTCCAGTATAGATCCCTCAGCTTGGTGGTACAAATCCTTCATCCCACTGGCATAGGTTTTCCAGCTTCCACCACTGGCCTTTGGGCCTTCCTGGTGCAGATCCTCGATATGGACAAACATGAGACATTGCCGTGGGCTCCAGGCCACTGGCTGGATTCATAGGGGGCATTGCCGTGGACTCTAGGCCTCTTTAGCTCGACTTGTGTGGGACAATGCTGTGAGAGTCAGGCCCTTGGCTGGATTCTTTGGCCCTCTAGTGTGTGGTAGTCTGTTGTACTCCTTTGCATTTGACTTTTGGAGTAATTATCATAAAATAATCCTATAAATTATGTCTTCTCTATTAAATCTAATTCCCTTGCAAACCCTGACTACAACACCTGGGATTATTCCTTTGTGGACCCCACACTACATTCTATTTCTGGGTCTCAGAAAGTTCTGTGGACCTGACTCAGTCTATTTGGGTAAAAAGGTTCAGAAATCCCACCATGCTTCCCACTGTGTCGTATTGCCAGGAAATGTGCTATTCTTCAAGCAGCAATGTGTTGAAAGCAACCCCTGAATACTGTCCACATTGTTCCTAGTTTTCATGCTGTGTTGCCCATTTTTCTTACCAGGGTTCTCCTTTTAGAAAATAACCTGGAGAATGCCAGAGTGCCTGAGCCAAGCTTTTCTTATGTACATTTTCATTTACCTATTTATTTGTTTGACATTCTCTAAACACATTCCTAGAGAATTTCTAAGAACATACATAATAATAGATGTAACATATTTACTCATTCCATTAAAACTATCTCATAGGCATTATTGCACATTGGAGAAATACAGCAGTAAGGTAACCACGGACAAATGCCAAGTTTCCTGTTAGAAGCTTGACTCATTTCAATGAAAGCTGTATGGCTAACTCATTCTTTAATGAACAGAAACCTTTATACTTCGCTAGTGATGAAGATAGAAAATAGGTAACGCAGATAGAGCTCCCTTGGTGGCACGTATGAGGCAAGTGAGATACAGCAATAGCCATAAGCAATGGGTGGGTGATAATGTCACCTGTTGGGGTAATCACTAGGTGCAGAGTATTTGTGGAGAAAAGGTATGAGGTCATTTGGGATACACTGGGCTGCACTTCTTTGTGAAACCTCCATGCAAAAATGTCACATCAGTGACTAGATATTCAGGAAGGGATCTAGAACTAGCAAAACAGATTTAAGTTGGAAATACTACTTTGGAAGTCATAGCTTTTGAGGCGTTATTGAATCCTTGGGCACAATAAATATGACAAAGGAAGAAGTCCTCAACTAAGACACAGGAGATTTCCTGAGGAGCCCTGAACTTTCAGAAGTTTGCATATAAAGTAGAAGAACAGTTATGAGGAAGAGTGACCACAGATGCAGGTAGAGAGAGAGGAACATTGTCCCTGCAAAATTAAAGGTTGATTGACTCAAGAATGTAGTGGCTAGTGGTGGTCAAAGACCAAGGAGAAGTGGTAGGTCAAGAGAAGATAGAAGTGGTGCTTTGGATATATCTAAAATTTCCTGGACAATCACTGCCAGGAGAGTGGTAACAATGGAACCCAGAATGGAGCGGAAATGGGAAAATGGAGATATACACATATATCTTAAAATGTAGTAAGAAAAGAGGAAGGCTAGGAAAATGGCTGGAGCATAGTGATCTAAATAATCTAGAAAGCAACCTTTCTCACCATCATGTGATCCAAATGACCTCCAGGAACACTCACAGATTTTCAAACTGCACCACTGAACCATGGTTGTCTGTGCCCTCAGGGTTCAAGGTGAGCCTCAATAGTTGTGGGATCTCAGAGCATGCATCCTCAACTCACAGCACAAAGCCCATCTAAAGTTGTAGGTGCTACTAAACGTTTGCCAAAAATTGAAGTTATTATTGATAGACTATCTGCTAGGTTCATGAAATAGCTGTGGGCAATGGAAGATCTGTGTGACTGGAGGTCTACTGGAAGTAAAGGCCAAGATCTTGCAAAACCAAACCTGTAATATCCTTGTGAGCAGAATGACTAAGTGAGCAAAGTGGCTGCAGAGCTGCTGATGAGGGGTAATGCACGCATTGGCCAATGAAACCAATGCAGATATATACATATTAACAATGATTAATTTAGAAACTACAATGGCCCAACACCCAGGAGCCCCTGTAGGGCTTTTTCTAAAACAGTCAGTATTGGAATCCTCTTTCTCACACTAAATGCTGTGAAATTAGTGTCAGGTCTCAATATCTGCAAGAAAATGATTGAAAGCCAGACAGAGTAAAGATGAAAGCGCTTTCTCCCTTGAATTTCTCAAAAATGTATTAACTTGATCTCTTATCAATAACTGTCTGATTATGGGGCTTAAAACCTGAGGTTAGAAAAGCTTGAGAAATATATAAGGTTGATGATTTTCTCATAAGCTTAAAATTAGGGAATTCCCAAACCCTGCAAACAGTCACACAACCCTGGTGTGCTCAACACCAACCTTTAGGCTAGGAGATCTAAACCCTCAACTAAAATTAATATTAGCAACTAAAAAGCAGTCCCATGCCTTTGTTTTAAATTTGTTGGCTCTACCTAGTGTACAATTTTAATAATAATGGTAGTACTTAAGGTTTATCTAGTCAATCTTTGCCAAACGCTGAAATTTTTTATCTCATCGAACCCTCAAGACAACCTCCATTTGCAGATCAGATAATAATTGAGGACAGGAAAAATACTTATTAGTCATTTCACAGCTAGTAAGTGGTTCTCCTTGGATTTAAATTCATCTGGGATGCTCATCAAGAACAAGGAAGCACACCAGAACATTCAGTTTGCAGCAAAATGCAAGGAAATACAGTGACACCTTGGGCCACGAACTTGATTCTTTCCACCATTCTGGCCACAAATTGAATTGGACAAGAGCCAATTCAAATGCAATGTTTGCCTTATGAGAAATCTTGATTTGGATCTCATCCAGTTTGATTTCTGATCAGAATCCTGGAGAGACTGAGTTTGTGAACCGAGACACCAATGTTATTACTGGCTGGAAAAACCACAATATCCATCAAACCTAGTAAGGATTAGAGAGTTAAAGAGCCCCACATGTGGATCTTTCAAAAGGGAAGAGAAAACTTTAGAAACTCCTAAATGCCAACATGAACAGAAGAAAAATGAGTGAAAGGAAGTGTGAAATATTGGCAGTTTACTCCAAAAATATTCTTTCACACTGTTCAGGATTTCATTTGTATTGTAAAGAAGCAGATGTATCATGAGCTTTTCTTCCTGTCTAGAAGATTTGGGGATCAGAATCAACCTTATATAAGTTACACAAAAATAAGAAACCTTCCAGTTCTTTGAATACTTGGTGTGCAATTGCTGATGCTGGTACATCAGGGACTGTAGCCTTTGGTTGCTTTTCCCCAAACAACCCTGACAGGTATTATCTGTTTAGCAGACTTTCTCTGATGTTTCTGAAGTACCTCATCGCTTTCTACATTGGTGCCCAACGCTGGGAAGTTCCCCACCAATAGCTTAAGGTCACAGTGGTCATCAGGAGTCAACATTTTCAGGTGGTTCTTTGTCACTGAGCACCCCAGAACAGGAAATCAAAGGACACACAGCAAGGTGAGGGGTCTTGTTTGGTTGGTAAGGAACATGTGGTCAGTGTCTAAGATCATCTGAGGTTACTCTATGGTCTTTGAAGTGCTATGCTAGAGAGTATCTTTGGAGTTTATAGATGGATTCAAAAAGTAGAGATTTACAATAATTATTTGAATAATTTTTTTGAAAAAAGCTTTCATGGGTTCATTTTCTGAGGCAAGTTAATCATAGCTTCATTGGATATCAGCATTGGGAGAAAACTTAGAGAATAGGTGCTCAGTCTTTCAGGAATTGAGATTTACAGCTAGGCACCCACAGGTGACAAGTACCATTAATGCAGAAATCGTCTTCCAGCTCGTGACACTGCTGAATGATTTTAGTCACCGATTGCACAGTAAGTTGTCTTACTCTCAAATTTCTTTGATAACTCCTCACTTGGTTTGCATCCACTTGACAATAGAACACGTCTAGAACCACTCATTTGTATTTATTCATTGACAGTTTTTCAGGAATTTTCTCTTCCTAAGCACAATTCTAAGCACTGGGAAAAGAAAAAGATAAAGATCATTCTCTCGTAGAACTCAAGTACAGGGGAGACAGGTATGAAAGTCCAAAGGCACACAACTCAAACACAGTGAGTCCCTACTGCATCTATGGTGATCCTCATTGACAGGGCACGGGCTCAAGAAAACTGAACCTCCATCTCTATCCCTAGGATAGCATATAAATAATGAAAATAATACTGCAACAGGAACACTTGCAAGAGGACACATTTTTCAGCAAATCCAATACATTACTGCATATACTAACAATGCATACTGTAACCTATCCACAGATTCACCGCTTCTTTGGGGCAGCAAAGGATAACTTGGTGGCAACTCCTGCAATCCTCCAGCTGGTTGCAGAGCACTCTGCTGTGCAGAGGAAGAGCTTCCGGAGCTCCTGCCAGAAGTCAATGGTGGGCAGTGGCCACTGGCTTCAGCTAGGTCAGGCCAACTCATACTGGTTCAGTTTCAGGGTACAACAGCGATTTTATTTCATCAAAGTGTTCACTGCTTTAAAAAGTATGAAAACTGCAGTTTTAAAATAACCCTTTACTTTTCAAAGTGGGGAACTTGAAGATCAAGGAGTTAAGTGTCTTTGATGAGGTTCTAAAGCTGGTGAGTAGCCAAACAGAAGTGAAGCATGTATTGCACCTCCTGCCTGTCCTTCCTCCACCACACACACCCCTTCCCTGGCTTACGGGAACCCACAGTTCCAGTGGTAGGAGCCGTGGCTGCCATCCCCACACACATGAATGTGGAGGGTTTATATTTCTTCACAGAATGGTTTGGCTTTCCAGTCACTTCACAGAGCTAGATTAGCTTTCCAGAGGGAACTTACTGATGTAGAAAACCCATCCTATCTTGAAGAGGATGCACAAGTCTATGATTGGAATAACCCTTTAAAGTGGCCACAGGTATACATCTTTTCACTTCTCTGACTGTAATGAAGCCAGGATCACAATAATAAAATGAAAATAAGAGTTACCTGTGAGGTCATACTCAAAAGAAAACCCATACCACATACATGCTTATTCACTTGAAAATAATCTATGAAAATGAACATGCAACAGCAAATATTACAAAAATATATTGGCATTGAATCATCTGTTAAAGTGACATGGTTTTGATATTTCATTTTATGGTAAGTAATTTTGTCCAAATTTAATCTTCAATGCTATAATGATCTTTGCACATGTAAAATAGTAACATTTTACGTTAAATTTCAGTAGTCAGTGTAGCGCTACACATAGAATTCTGACCACGGCCTACAAACACACATGCACAATATACACACACAAGCAGTTACCCTTTATGATTATCAATTCGTACAGGCATAATGTATCTCTGCAGTGGAAAAGATCTGCAGAAAGAACCACGAGTCAAAAGAATTATAATAAAATGACACTTATGGAGATTCTGTCATGTATTTAAATTAGCAATAGAGCTTGAAAGCATACTCAGAGGTGATAACCCTCCTCAGTTCTGTGTTTTCCATAGCAGTGGTCTGTAGCTTTTCTCTATAAAAGGCCAAATAGCAACTATATTACTTCTCTGGGTCATAAGGTCTACAATTGCGATTATTCAATGCTGTCATTATAGAAAAAGCAGCCATGACTGAAGTATAAGCAAACAGACAGGGATGTGTTCTAGTAAAACTTTACTGAATGTTATCATTTAACCTGCTCTGTAACATCCATTGTGTTCTTATTAATAATAAGGGACAGTAGCTGGCTCTTCTGCCCACAGGTGAAATGGTTTGTCCTGCCAAGTACTAAATACCCTGCCTTTGAGCTGGTCAGGCAGTGCTGAGGTATTTAGCTGTAGGCTGGCAGAGGTTTTTTTCAAATTCAACAAGGAAATGATCATCTTTAGAATATGTATCTCCAAGATGTCAGGTTTTACTTTAAGCTTCCAACGTAAAGGCTGACATAATAAATCAGTATATGTGAAGTATCTTTCATGAACTTGTTACTCACAAAATGTATGTAGCAGGTTAAATATTTAGAACACTTTAATGTTATTCCTATTTAACATTGTGTGCTCGATTTCCAGGTAGATCCCATAAATGCCTTTCAGTAAAAATCACTCAACAAATAATCATTGAGCGCCTACATTGCTGGACACAGTTTTAAGTGTAGAGAAGCCTACATTCTGGACTGCATTGCCCTGTTGAAAATAAGTAAAGAGATGACTCAGCTCATCACACATAGTAGTAAGTGACAGAAGGGCAGGGTGAGGATATCTTGGTAACATTTGTTAGAAACTAAGTGGCATTAAGAGCCTGACATGAAAAAGTCTGGAAAAGTCATTGAAAAGCCATTTCAGCCAGAGGTAACAACTAAATACAAAGACCACGAGGTGGGAGAAGCATGGAAATGTTAAAAGCAGGAACGAATCTTCTGCATGGCCAAGGCCAAGTAACAGAGGGAGGGAAAGAAGGCACAGCATGTAAGATGGAGCGAGTACAGAGCCTTGTACATCACGGTTACGGGCTTTGACCTTACGTCTAAACGTAGAATGCAACACATGTGTTGTATTCTACATGCTCTGAGAAGCCACTAGAGGGTTTAGATCAGATTCAAATTTGAAATGTAGCTTTGACTCCTACCTAGAAAACCAGGTTGCAGTGAATGAAATGAAAAGCAGGGTGCTTGATAGGAGTTTCTTGGAGAAATCCAAGTGAGGACAAGGGAAACTTCGACTGTGGAGAAAGTCATGGAGGGTGAGAGCAGGGAACGAATTCAGGTGTGTTAGGCAGGCATCGCAGCACACTGCCTGGTGAACTGGGAGCTGATGTCATTCGCCAGGGAGAGATTCCTGTGATGACCAACAATGGTACATGCTGTTGGACTGGGCAGACCACTTCCTTTCTGTGTTTTTTCCCTATCACCTTAACGACTCTATGCCTCAGACTCCTCAATTACAGAATGAACACACAATGTCTGACTCTTATTACTACACAGAAAGTGAAATAATATAAGCACCACACCAGATGCAGTGTTTGATAGCTCAGCAACTAGCACAGGTGGCTGTAATTATCATGGCTCTTTGAAGTAACTGGACTTAACTGTGAATATATTACCAAATATAAATTCTGCATAAAACAAATTTTAAAAAGTTCATTATCCCCCATACTTGCAACAACCATCTAAGGTAAATATTTCTTCTCCTACTTCACAGGGAGAAAAACTAGGCCTTGAGTCAATCAACTTGTTATAGCAGGTCAAGGTAAAAACCCAAATTTGACTGATTTCAGTCCCTTTGTATGTTTCCTCACAAAGCCCTTCTTTCCTAGAGAAAAAAAAACATAGTGAAAATAAAAATACTCTTTTTAATAAATCATTTAATGTAACCACATTTGCCTTTAATGGGGTAAAATAATGCATACTACTGGGAAGGTAATCTTTACATTGCTTCCATCCCTACCAATACCAATGAAGCCAGGCTCAGAAGCTGAACTGCATAAAAGGGAGGATTTAGTTTCAAAACATCCACCAATTCTTTCAATCTCAAGTTGAGACCCCCAAATAGAGATCCTTTTGCTTAAAAGAAAACTTTTGATACATGTTTAAGGGTTGATAGAGCTGAGAGTTTGGTGGGAAAAATTTTGCTCTGTACATGAAAGTAGAAAAGTACCAAGAATTTTTCATGTAAAGTCCCAAATAGAGGTAGGAGAGATTTGAATTATGGGAAGAATAAGGAGAGTATATGAAAAGAGTAGGCGTCTCAGCAATTTAGCAGCCAAGAAGTTTATGAGGAGCCAGTCGTGATGGCACATTCATGCAATCCCAGCTACTCTGGAGGCTGAGGCAGGGAGGTCCCAAGTTTGAGGACAGCTGGGGTAATTTAACCAGACTCGTCCCAAAATAAAAACTAAATAGTAGCTTAGTGCTTCTAGGTTTAATATCTAGTATCCCCCGCAAAAAAGTTCATGAAGAAGACTCCCATCAGTGAGAAAATCTACTTCAGACATGTGGCAGTGGAATTCTGAGAGATTAAGACTTTACTGATGATATCCAGTGGTTTTCTGCATCCTAGCCAAAAACAAGCCAACAAGTAACAACAGAAACTACCACCCTGTCTCTGAAACTCGAATCAAAGGAAAGAAAGAGGGTTAGTGTCCTCCCTAGAGTTGACTCAAATAAGGAAAAGGCAAAACTTTTCTCTGAAATGTTTGAAGAATCCAGGCAAAAAAACTTGGGACAAGCAAGGACTGGGGGAGTTTGTGCTCTTCCTCGATATACATCCACACAGAGCTAATAGGGATTGCTATGGATGGGCTTCTCGGTTCATGCAGAGGGAAGGCATCTTAAGCCTGTCCATCCTAATGCTGAAGAAAAATGGTGCTGATGACCATCAGTGGGAGGACTGGGGGCTGTCAGGTGTCTGGCACTGGATCATAAGACAAATGCAGAAATCAGTTCAGACTTCCTAGCACCGAATGGGAAACAATCTGCTCAATGAAAGCTCTTTCAAATATTTCCTTCTTCCATTTAACTCCACATTCTACATTCCATCAACACCATGTGATTGAACTTGTGCAAATAGACTGTGATTGTTTAGACCACCATGTTTTTCTGTGTCTTAAAGGCCCTTTTCCATCTGCTACAGTTCTACTCATGCAGGGATATCATGTCTTTATGATGAAATTTTGTTCTCCCTTTTCCTTCTTCCTTGGCATCCCTTGTCTATCTCTACTGTTCCTGCCTCTCTGCACCATGACTACTTACAGCATGACTGCTACCCATTTGGAACTGAAAACACCTTGAATGAAGAGACATTGTGCAAGTGTGTGTTCCATAAGACACTGAGAACAATGGATGCTCAAAAAGTCTTGATTAGCTATACGATCCTTAAGGGTCTTGTTAGATGTCTTTGTTCAAAACTTTATGGGAGAGAGCTCAAATAAGCGCTGAAATCTTCTCTGGATCTCAGGGTCACCTCAGTCACCATCTGTGATAGAGATGCTGAAACCACACAGTCCATGTGCAGATTGTGTCAGCAACAGGAGCATCTCAGACAAGGAAACTACGGAAACCACATTCCATTCCCTTGACCTATGGAGAAAGGTAGCAGTTTGATTTTGTAGTTGAACTCCTTCTCTCTCCTGAAGCACTACTTTCTAATTTGATTGGTCCAAGTTTTTAAATTTTGAAGTAATTTGAAAGTTATACAAAGTTTGAAAGTATTACAGAAAAAATCTCATATACAGTTGTTAAAATTTTGACAAAAATAGTGTATCATTCTTCCTCATTCATATATATGTATATTTTAAATTTTTTTCTGAAATAGCTTATTGTAATCTTGAAATAGCTTATTATAATCAGATATCTTGTCCTTTCATCCTAAAATATTCCACTTATACTTTCTAAGAGTGAAAGCACCAACTTCCGTAACAGTGGAAAAGCATTCACTTCCATTTCATAGCACCATTATGAACATCAGTAAAGTTAACACTGGCACAACAAATTTTAATTAACCATTCCATCATAATAAAATTAAACTAACTGTAAGAATAACAACTTTTACAACAATTTTTCCTGGTTCAGCATCCAACACAGGATCCATATTGCCTTTTGATGCTGTGTCTCTTATTCTTTTTACTAAGAAATGACTCCTCAGTCTTTTTGTCATTCATAACACTAATACTTTTGAAGAACATCAGCTGCTAATTAATTTTGTGGACAGCTTTTCAGCTTTGGTTTTGCCTGATATTTCCTAATGATTATATTCACTTTATGCACTTGAGTTAGGGACACCACTAAAGTAATGCCAGAGCATCTCATTCAGAGACATACAATGTCATCTCATCCCATTTTTGATGATGTTTTCTCTGTAAATTATTTGATAATAGCAAATCAAAAACTAGTGATTTTGCAATGGAACAACCTGGCAATTACACCTTAACCAAGTGATAAATGTTAACATTACCAGTAGTTGATTTTTTTAACGAAACTACTTCAATAAAAGCTCAGTTATTTTAAGAACTTTTCACCCATGCAAATTACACATTTTGAAAAAAATGCATGAAAAATGCGACTTTGGTCTTTGCAGGAATAAATCTTTACTCAGCGTTCAGTGCATAGATGTAGAATAAATTTTGTTGATGGTGTTCAATTCACTCTATGTTCTTACTAACAAGTGACTTAACATTAAGGAATCTATGTATCTTTGAAAACCTTCCCACCCCCATACACAGATGGAGAAACAAGATGAAGTTAGGCAGGATCATCAAGCCCCAGGACAGTGTTGGGATGTGAGTGTGCCCTCCACTGTGTGCAAGCTCTGTGTTCTTCACTCTGCACCTGTTTATTCAAAGCCAATGAAAACATGGGCACTCAGCATTAGATGGCCATGGCAATGATGGGTAAGGTAGATACTGATTCTATTTTTATGCTAGTCGATGGAACTTTGTAACTACTTTACTCAAATAGCAATTCAGAGTAAGAATATAGAAGATTATGGGGTGAAAGGGGGCATGGAGGATGATAGAAGGGAAGCAGATTCCATTTCCCCCACACTGGTGGCCTTCAAAAGGACAACTGGTGTTGATCTCATTGCAAGTATCTCTGTGCCCGGACTCTGCTTGCAAGCACGAGCACCATTTTTCAAAGAAAGCAGGAAGCTGTGCTTCACTGTAGATAACAACTTGAAAGTTGCATCTATATATAGCACTTTGCTAAGAAAAACCCAAAGCCTCCAAAGAACCCCACATTCTCTGTTTCAATCATCTTCAAGCTCTAGATCAATCTTTTTTTGGCGGGAATCTCATTAAGCAAATCTTCAGAGGGATGATGCTTCCTGTGCAATTTCCAGAGGGAAGATGTGGAGCAGAACCAGGTGAAGACTAGAGAGAAGGTGATTGCTAACCTGTCTCCCTTTTCGCTTGAGCTAAGTAAAGGGGAGTCTTTTTCTTCCACATTGGATCTGCAGTGCCAACTCACCTGCACCTGGGAAGCTACCAAGAAGGGAAAGACAGTTTGCAATTTTCAATTTTTGCTGATGCAAAAAAAGGCTAATTGAATTTTATAAATCATCGCATGAATTCTACACAGATTGGATGGGGCTAGAAGGGGTAAGGGGAGTTATAAACTGAAGAGACAGTGAGTCCTTGAAAAGTAGGTTGCAGTCACAAGCGGGAGTCATCACAGAGGATATATTTTCTTGTCCCTCTTTGTCTCTCTGGGAGGGTGGGTAAGCCAGCAGGTGGGGAAGCTGTTCAGTTCACTTTCTTCTTATGAGCAGCTGTCTCCTGCTCTGCCCAACAGCAGCCACGTTAATTCTCCCTGGCTGGGTCACTTAGTCTCCTGCGTGCCCTAATGGTACATTACTTTCACCTGCTGACTCCAGATCTTTGACCTATTTTCTCTCTTCTTCATACTTAGCACACTTAACTCTGCCATTCAGAAAAGAATTCTCTTTGTTGGAACGGAGCTTAGCCTCCCCAGCCACCCGTTTCCTGCTTGTCTTGAACATCAGCACACAGCACCAACAATGAAAATCTATGAAGCAACAGACAGAGCAGTCAGAGAGCAGTTAGGGGCTCAGACTCTGCACTCGACAGATCTAGATGTGAACAGGCTTCCTTTTTTCTTAAAATTGTGTGATCTTATTTCCATCTTGTGCCTCAGTATCCTCATCTGTAAAAGTAGAACAGTAGAAGTGCTCACAGTTCTTGGCATATAATAAAGGCTTATTAAATTATACTTAATAGCATCAGTATCCTCTCTGTCATTCTAGTCTCTGTCACTGCCATGATCACCATTATCATTGTCTTTAATCATTGTGAGGAAGTAGATGAGACATAATTATCATGGGCTTAGGAATTTCTAGAAATTTCAGAATCTTACTAAATTGTCACTGTGTTTTTCCTTTAGGAATATCTTCTGCAAAAGGAAAGGGAACAACCAAGAGACAGAGACGAAGGGGATGAAAAGACAATTAAGAAGTGTTATGTATGTGTACCAACTCCCCACAATGAATGCGATGATCACACACTGCAAAGTGTTTGAATAAAAAAAGAAGACAAGGGTGATGGGAAAATATGGTGTGTTCTTGAAGTTTAAAGTGTATTGCAGTGAAAGACACATTGCCCTGAATCCCTCTGAAAATCTTCTCCCTCACTTTGAACATACTTTTTCCACTGTTCTTGTAGCTTTCTGAAGGAGTTCTGGAGTCTTCTTTCATAAGTGTCTTTATGAGCTCCAATCGAAAACATGGTGAATGCTGTTACCTAGTGCCATCCAAGCGAAAGGCAAGCTCATAAAAAAATTATGGCGTATTCTCATTCACCTTATTCACCCATCCTGGCACTATGAAACTTCTGGCTCTTCTCCAAAGTCAAAATGACCATGAAAGATAAGTATTTTTGAATCCATTCAGGAAGTGCAACCACAACAATGCAACTAAAGACACTTGTGAAAGAGCACTTCCAGAACTGCTTCAGAAAGTGGCAAGAATGATGCAATAAATTTGTTTGAAGTGGGGGAGGGAGATTTTGAGGAGTAAACGCAGTGTGTGTTTTTACTGCAATAATTTTTAAAGTTTTAATGTTCAAATATTTTTCCCCCATGCCTTGTATAGCATGATCCCTTTACCCAAATGGATCTCCCTTACCAGAGACTTATTTATCAGAAGAAGATGTAAATTTACATAGAGGAAGCAGTTAGAAGGTCTATGCTGCTTCCAACACCTGGCGCAGCTGAGCCCATGTGAAGTCCAGAAGGAAATGTCACCGGGAAGTGGCCACCCAGAATCTTCTGGCAGCCTCCGGGTTCCCCTTTGCCCTTGGCCAAGTGTACAGCACTGAGCATTTTGGCTTACCTTTCCCTTGGGATTTGCTGTGCTATTTTTCACACTATGCTATAGGGTTGTGGGCTCTTTTTTTAAATGCTGTTCTACCTACTAGACTGCCCATGCCTTTAGAATGTGGAGTTTTTGTTTTATTTGTTTGTTTGGTTGGTTGATTAGTTGTTGTTTTGGGGTTTTTTTTGTTGTTTTTTGTTTTTTTCAGCATCCTGTTCTTTGGACCAAGCACTGTGCCTGGCATCCAGAAGGACGGAACTTTGTTAGAGTTTCCTTCCTGATGGCCTGGTACCTCAGCTCATTCCCTCTGTCTGTCTCACTTTCTGTTCCTCTTCCATCATTGCAGACTCACATTAGGACAGATAGTCAACATAGATAATCCCACTCCAAGCGTGTGAACATACACACACAGACACACACAGTCACACATACTCCAATGACTAATCAAAGAAATGGGCTCCGAGAGGGAGTTTCAGTGTCCTGGGTCCCACAGCATAAGAGCTGCAGGAGGTGGGTGCAGGTGTCAGGGCTCCTGGTCACCACTCCCACACAGCCTCTGTGTTCAAGAGCTCATGGTTTCCGGTGAGCATTTCAGATTGGGGAATCCCAGACAGGTGATTCACCACAGAGAATTACTGTTTCTCCAGGTCACCTGCACTTCTCTCTCATGCCCTTCTTGGTGAAAACTGCCTTTGGCATTCAGAGACCACACCCCTTCCTTGTCATCTACACCTCACAGGGGTCTCCCCCTCTTCCTCCCACCTTGACCTTTGCCAAACCAGGGCATCCTGAGCATCAGCTGAATTCATACTAAAGTGAGAGTGGCACTCAGAATATCAAGTCTGCGCTGTATGTGCAGTTGTAGAGGGAACTGACAGGGCTCAGTGCTTCTAGCTAAAGGAATGACTTCAAGTCCTGGAGTCATGAGGAGAGACACGAATGGTGGTGTCTTCAGATCATGTGTGTGTGTGTGTGTGCATGTGCGTGTGCTTGTGTGGTGAGGAGGTGAAGAGGATCCTGCTACCAGCCATGACACAAATCCTCTGTGGCTTTGTATCTTTGAATGTACTCTCTATCTTTGAATGTACTGATGGTCGAGGTAATCATTAAGTGAAACACACATTGTCTCTCTAACCCCAAGACTATGGAATGTTCTACACCCAAAGTCTCCTCCACATCCTTGTCTCTTCCACAGTAGTGGTGATGATAATAATAATGGAAGTAGTTTTGGTAAGAGCAATCGTGTTTATTGGTGACTTACTATACACTGGGGAGATATGGTATGTATCATATCATGTATTTTACATGTATATTATATGATGTATAAACCTCAGCAGTCCTTCAGCATAGAAGTTATTATGAAGAAAGCCAAACACAGAGCAGTTGAACAATGTCAAACGGGTGAGAAGTAGCTGTGGATCCAGGGCTGCCTTACTCAAAAGCCCATTCCATATGTTTCCCTGTGTGGCAATCATGACCAGCTGGATCTGCTTGGCAGAGAAGTAGGAAGACTGGGTTTAGTGATGGGACACAGAGGGGAAGAATACCTTGAAAGGGGTCAGTGATGGGAAGCTTTGGGGCCACTCTTTGTTTGTTGGGAAGGGTATCAGGCTATACTGAAGAGAATGTAGCTAAGTGGGGCCAATGGCTATCACTCCAAAGAATTTGCCTTACGCCTGTCCAGGATCACAATGTTGACACCCATCAAGGACTGGAGGCATTTGAAATTTTTTTCTTTTTTCATTAAGTTTATTGATACATTTTAGGTATAAAATACAGTTATATTCCTCATTGGGATCTTGTAGCTTTACATGGTGTATCTTAGTTCTTTTTTCCCCATTTCCCCACCCTCCCTTCACCCCTTCCACTCGTCCCTATTTACAAAGACTTTGTTTCCATTTTTTCCTTTTCTCATACTTTTTCTTTCCCCTTCTTTCCATTCCCCTACCCTCCTTTACTTCCTATTTCACATTATCAATTATACCATTTGAACCTTTTTTACACTTTTAGTTTTTCACACCAGAGAAACTATTCAGTTTTACACGAGTCCTATTTATTTCCCTTGAGTATGGCCTCATTTAGTTATAAATGTCTCTACCTTCTTGTTCTTTCAACAAAATCCAACACCCATTTATGATAAAAACCCTACAGAAAATTGGAATAGATGGTCTTTCTCTCAAGCTAATAAAGGCTATCTATGAAAAACCAATAGCCAACATCATGTTAAATGGTCAAAAACTTAAAACATTCATGCTAAAATCAGGAACAAGACAAAGATGCCCACTATCACCACTCCTGTTCAATATAGTTCTGGAAAAATTAGCCACAGCTATTAGACAAGAGAAAGAAATAAAAGGAATAAAGATAGGAAAGGAAGAATTTAAACTGTCATTATTTGTTGATGATATGATACTCTACATAGAAGACCCCCAAAATTCTGAAATTTTCAGCTGGATAAGAACTCAGGCTGACTTGCATTCTAGGATGTGATGGGGCCAAGAAGGATACTTAGAAAACCAAGACAAGCATTCCCTATGCTGTCCCATTCGTGTATGCAGGAATTCTCATGCAGGAAACCTTTCACAGCCCCACCTCCCCGGATTGTGACTGCTGCGGATCATTACAAGGTTCCCCTGAAGACACTGCCAGGACTTACTGCTCTCTGTCTTGCAGTGTTTTGGGAGCTATCACCATAAAGTTTGACTGCATCAATGACCATGTTGAGCAAAACTATCGTTGGGAAGCCTGACGTTTTAAAAATTGTAGATCTACTATGGTAGGTGACCAGTGGTGGATAGTTGTGGATAATGGAGGCATTGTTGGGTGTGGCGTGGAATAGATGGTCCAAATAATAGGTATTCTAAGTTTACTCCATTCCAAAAAAAGCAACTGAGACTTTGCTAACCAAAAAGATATGAGCAAAAGGCCTATTCAGAAACTGGAGCTGCTGTGGGCTACTTTATTATAATACCATCCCAGAGCTAATAAGCACTATCCAGTTACCTAAAGATGAATCCCCTCTCCAAGGCCCCTTATGGGAAAGATGTAACTTGCTCAAGAGAAAAATGTTCATACATCAACCTACAGATTCATTCTCACGTCTACAAAGAGCCATGAAAGCCTTTTACCATTTTATGGCATTTCTGTATGGTGGTCCCAATTTTAGAGGCTGCTCTTTACAGAATCTAAAAAAGCAAAGCAATTCCTTTTGAAAACCAACTAGAAAACCAGTTTTCTCACGCCACCCTTTAATTTGTCGAAGTAGAGCTCTTCTCATGTCATGTCTGAAATCTTTCCGTCACTCGAGGGATATCATTAGATTTGAGTTTGGAAAAAAAATGTTTGGAATCTTCAGCTTTCCAGATACCAGTCTTACAGAAGTAACTTAAACCATTAAACGGTTTACTTGCATTAAAACATTTAAGGCAAAACCCTAAATATCCAACACTTACTAGTAGTCAGCTTTTTGAAAAGGTTCTGTCATTTTTTTGTTCAGATAACAACGATAATCTCATGTCAGGTTATTCTGGGTTCTCTTTGAAAGTCAATTTTTAAATTCTGTCACCAAAAATTACCTAGGACATTTGATGAGTCCTATAAGCCAGCAAGATGGACATTGCCAACATGTGTCAAAAGAAGAAGAAAACGAACAGAATAGGAAACACATTCAGAACCATCCTACAGCAGGGATGTTTCAAAAACTGTGTCATTTGTCTTGGAGACATGCATATTTGCATCTAATTTTCACATGAGGTTGGGTGCATTCAGAGTGGTATGACTGTAAACTGTGGCATCATTTTCAAATAGCTAGGAGATTGTTATACAAAAAAGGATTGATACTTCTTAAGTTCTCAGCAGTAGAATAGGTGGAAAATGGAAGGCAGAAGCTTTTGGAATAATTGGAGAAAGAACATAACAGTTACAGAAAGGAACTGGTTAGCTGGAGAAGTCCTGAGGTCTGGTAGCGGTGCTCACCATCAGAGGTCTAGTAGCGGTGCTCACCTGCAGATGGGTTGGCCACAGGGTGGAGATGTTGTAGAAGGGATTCCGGTATCACCTTAGGGGGTTGGGCTCTGTCACCTTGATAGACTTTTTGAACTCAGAGATTCTGTAAGGCTACAAATTTGTATTCCTTTGTATCTAGTCTACGTTGGGTGAGAACTGGTAGAAGGCAGGTTGAAGCTTTCAGAAAAATTTATAGGAAATGATCCTAATTTTAAACAATGCAATCACTAAATGCTACAGCTAAAATAAAACTTCAAAGACTCCTCTCCTGACTTGGTTTAAAAATGGGTACATGCCAATCAAGAGTTCAAGTGGCCTTCCAGAGACCACCCAGCCAATTCCCATCAATCAGAGCCCTGATTTCAAATGACAGAGAACATACATGTACAAACACGTATGGAACATTTTTTCGAGGAAAGCCCCATTTAAAAAGGAAAGCTGCTGTGGATAATCTCTTCTCCCATATTTTATTTACCTAGCAAATAACACATTTGGCTTTCTTCCCCAGTTAATCAAATAGTCCATGTTTAGCAAAAAGTAAGGAAATAAGAAACATAGTGAGCTCCTAAATGTGAGAGATAAGCCTGAAACAGAAAATTAGCTAGAACTCAGAAGGCTGCAGAAGACAATTCTGAACTTGAAGTATTGGGAGACATTGGATAGTGGACTTGGAGTTTCTGAGGGAATTGAGGAAGCTCATTCAGATCAATGTCCTCTTCAAGCAAAAGCAAAACAAGCAAGGAAATCTTCAAAGTACTTTGAAGAGCTCTGATGGCAGAGAATGGGTTGCAGGGTAGCAGGAGCTTCAGACTGCAGACAGACACAGAGAAAATCCCTACTACTAGGGTTTTTGTAGATTTGTGAAATAGCCAAAATGGAATCAGAGCAAGTTTGACAAAACAGTTGACAGGAACAACTTTAAAGATGAATAAATTAAGTGAAGTGTGCACAGAGACATAAAGTTAATCTGTGATAGAAGGAAATGACTAAAGTGCTCTAGTTCTCATGAGTATTCATTCCAGTCTGAAGCACCAAACACTGAGCTCCAGGGCTTCCCCAGGAACCCACAGTGAGAAGTTCTAGGAAAGACCAGGGCTCGTGTCCCAGGCGTCATGATGGTGGTCAGGCACAGACCTGGGCAAAATCCACACACCACTCACAGGGTCTGCTCCATTGTACTGAAATTATACATTTCCACATCCATCTTTACTGTGTTATTGTGAATACCTCAAAATCAACATCTTTTGTAACCCACTAAAGTTTCTCCCTGTGCAAAGCCAGAACCTGCCGATGAGTAAATGTATGCAATAATTTTGGGTAAACTGAAGCTAAATTGCATTTCCTTGCTATTGCATAGTGATGAGGACCTGAGTGTTAATCACAGCCCCTCCTACCAGTGTACCTGGGGACCTGGTGTGTGTGGGGTAAATGTGGACTAAGCACGGACATAACTTTGGAAATTTATATTTAGCATTGAAAGATAAACGGCTTCACTTCTCCATGACACAATTTCTTCAGCTATAAAATGGAGGTAACTTAACCTACCTCTAGATTTCTAGAGCTATAAAAAAGAGACTTTACATACAAAGTACCTAGAATAATGTTTGTCACATACTGTACAAGTGTTTAATAAGTGATCTGAATTGTCATTATAAACAAATTGTTTACTTTTGTTTCTTTTAAGACCTGAGTCAAGAAATCACTTTTGCAAACTTTCATTTACGAGATCAGAGCCAGTTGGCCCCTCTGGGGATTTAGGGAGGATTCTGGTTCACAGAGAGGAGATATCTGTTAAGTACAGACCAGCATCTTAATAATATATATTCCTGTTTGGGCCTGCTCCCCTGTAAAATAACATGGAATATAATTATGTTGTTTAATTGAATATAACACCCGTTAACTTGGTGGGTAATTTTCTCAACGTGTGTAATATTTTCTGTCCCTCCCTATTTTTCACTTCACGTTAATCTAGCCCACGGCTTTTTGCTGCTTTAGCTGTGGAGCCGGGTTTTCCCCACTTGCTCTGTTCTTCTGAGCTACATCTTCTGGTCTCATAGAGACTGAGAAACGAGAATGCAGTGATCAGATCTGAGCTATCTCTGTGGCCTGTAAGAGTTTTTGAGGGGTTTTATGGTTAATTTTTTTTATTGAATATAATAAAGTTTATGTGACTAGTAAGGTACACTTTAAAGGAAAAAAAAATGTTAGTGAGGAGGAAAAATTGTACAGACTAAAGGAAAGTTGTAGGCCTCGAAGATCCAACTGCTCTCTTTGAGTCTCTGAGCTCCACTTTGTTGGAGGAGGCCAGGCCCCCAGGCCCATTGAGGGGCCCTGCGGTCACCAATCTTCCGTGAACTTCCTCCTCCATCCTATACTGTGTCATAGCACTGGAGCTTTGCAAGTTTAAAGTATTAATAGAGAAGGAAGAAAAGACTAAATAATCATGATAAATGATCAGTAGTGAATTTGGAATCCATCTTGTACTTAATGCTTTTGCTGCAGATGCCTTCATTTAACTAACATTAAAATATGAAAATTAGTTTATATTTTCTGTATACTCAGGGACCAATAAGGGGAAATTACCCAAAATACTAACGGGATAATTTCTTAATTTTTTTGGTGGGAGCAGTTTCAACCTTTTCTTGGGATTGAGTTAATTCCAAGAACATATAAATACAAATTTATATAAAAGAATTAATAATATAATTAAATGTTAAAATAATTTAATTTTAAAAACAGAACATGAAAAAGCCTGGCTTTTGCTCAACTCTGTTCAATATGAATGTTAAACTGTGTCATTTTAGAGTTTGCAAAGAACTGCATATTGACACTCTGAGAAGAGAAAAATGTGCATATTGTATGTCATAGGTACTATGGAATAGAGAAGGAATACAAATCTGAGATCAGAGTTCTTAAGTTTAGGTTGTACAGTTACGAAAGGTAGTGTGAAGTCTTGTAAATGAATCAACCAAATCTAAAATAATTGATGCAAGTCTGTACTGTAGCTACTGATAACTACTCTCAGTAGCTACTGATAACTACTCGCAGAAGCATTTGGAGGAGCATATGGCACTGTGACATCCTGAAAAGCAGGCAGAGAGCAGGACAGAGACATTTGGTAGCATCTGCAGTTGAAAATGTGGCTTGCTGTGACTTGGAGAATGAAATATTTTTTGGTAAAAATCCTCTTTGACCATGAATTTTGAAC
Organism: Heterocephalus glaber; assembly: GCF_000247695.1. Next base: position 27,050,154 of record NW_004624735.1, read on the forward strand.
ATGAAGCCTCCTTTGAGGCTGACATGTGATGAAACGTCTCAGGCTCTGGGATTGCTGAGGAAAATTCTCAGGGACTCCTCTTCGGGTCAGGCTCAGTGTAAGTCTAACAGATGAAAATGTCTCTGGAAAGGCTTTGAAAAATATACATTTTGGCTTTACTTCTCCATGATGTAAATACTCTGTCCACTGCATCTGAGAAATCTCTCATTTTTAAAATTGGCCATTGCAGAAAATTTAGGTAGGGCTTTGAAAACAAATGTGTTCTATAAATTTAAAAGCCAATACTAGCATTGCTGTTACCACTAACATTTTCCATTTGCCCTCTAACATTTACAGACCTCACATTTATAGATAACATTCCTTCAAGAATCTCCAAGGTTTGCAGATTGTCAAATAAAATACACTTGGTTGGGAATTTTATAAAGAAAAAGATAATGAAAATCCTCAAAAGAAATTCAGAAATAGTTTTTTTTGTAATGGATTTCAGAAATCATTGCATTTATAGAAATTATTTTAAAAGTATATAATTAAACTTTGAGAAGAAAGCTTTGTCCGTCTATTTGTATTGATGCAGTGTCTCTTGCTGGGCATTAATTTTTCCCACTAATTTTTCCCGTCTTCAGCAAATCATTAGTGAAGGTTTTAGAGGAAGGCAAGAAGAGTGAAGAAATGAACTACTATGTACTGAATATAAACTGTTTGCAGGGCACTGTGCTGAATAATTTTCATCCACTATTTGATTAAATCCACCCATGATGAGCAAACTTACAACCCCCTAAGAACTTGTAAGAGACTTAGAAGTCGTGACACAATTTGCAAAAGGTGGAGATGGGGTTTGAATGATTTCTGCAAATGTTTCAGAATTTCCCCTGGACCACACCCCTTGCTCTACTGGGGAACTACCTTGAATGCTAAGTATGTGAGGGGTGGAACTGCGGGAGACTCAGCAATTTCAGGTAAAATCAGTGAGTGAAGATTGAGCTGGAGATATCTTGCAACAGAGCACGAGGTAATAGGGGCCAAAGGGAAAGATGAAATTGAGAAATTATCTGAGTTCAGTCCACACCAGACACCATGAGCCATGGAGACAGTTTTTGTCTTTTTAGTAGGGAGAAATGGGCAGCTATGGATAGTTTCTCTAAGATTATGACATGAACACTTTGGTGATTTAAGTTAATGGCTCTGAATACCAGGTAGAGAATGTGTGAAAGGAGGGAAATCGTTCAGATATCTTTGACAGAAATTTAAGGAAAACGTGATGGTCAGACTTCACTGGTAGCTATGGAAAAAGCAAAAAGCGGAAAGACTTAAGGCATAAAAAAATTCAACCTAGCTCAGTGATTGATCAGCTAGAATAAAAGGAATAGGATGATTTTCAGCCCTGTCATCAAGTTTGTGCCCTAAAACCCTAAGTGGAAGGTGGAGTTAATCATTTGCCTTTAATTGAAGCTCTACAGTTTTAGTATCTACATCAATTAAAGAAGAAATCACACTGAAGTTTTTTTCTAATCCAGAAGGTTTTCAACTGGTCAAACTAAACAGAAGAATTTCTCAACATTCCAGTGGCATGCAAGTTCTCTGGGGGAAAATGCATGTTCATTCTTTCTAACCCAATGCCAACATAGGTAATTTTAGAATAGCAAAGAGCAAAAAAGCAAATTATTCTCTTTTAACAACTTAGAATAGCCTATGCTTACACATGGCTGAATAGATATACATGTCATTATTTGTGCTTCCTTTTGGAAACAAAGCTATGAATTCCAAAGACACAAAAAAATGGAAGAGAAGAGCAAAAACAAAGAGCTAACTATAAATTTCAGAATGATTGAAAGTGAATGGAGGAAATGACAAGGCAAAGAAAGTGAATACCAAGTACCTATAAAGTACCTATAGCGAGGAAAACTACTAAGGAGCAAGATGACTTATCTCGAAGAACTCAGTGTCTCAAAAAGTAGCAATATAATGTACCATCAGATGTGAGAGTAAATAAGGTCCAAAATAAGGGATTTTTTTGAGACACTACATAGAGGGAGTTATACAACTATTATGACCATGGCCTTTTCTTTAGCACCAGATAATATTTCTACCACATCCTAGCAAAAGGTTCATTCTGTCTGTAAATTTAGCCAGAGATCTAGGGCTCAAGGATCTTAGACATCAGTAGAGCAAATCAGGAGGATGAAATATTGTGGGGAGACTGAATAAAATGACTTCTAGTTCTCTTTTCTTACTAGTTGCTAAAAACGTGGAGACTCAATAATTCACCACCATCATCACAACATCATCACTTCTTCTCCCCCTTATTTTCATGGATCCAAACACGTCTTCCTCAAGTAGATTGTTCCAGCAGTGTTTCCTGAGGAAAAAACAGCAATGTTTTTATAATCCTGCCTTCCCTTAGATAGTACTAGGCAGCAACATTCACTGTATTTTTTGTCTCACCTTGTAAAGACATTCATGAAAGAGGACTTCCAGTCCTGCTTCAGGAAGTGTGTCTGAAGTAAGGGGAAGTATTCTGAGGAGGATTAATGGCAATATGTCTCTTACTGTGATAACTTGCAAAATTTAAACATTCAGCATATATTTTCATCACACCTCATTTAATACCAGTTATAATTGCTCAAAATGAAATAATTATAAATACAGTGAAATATGTACATGACTTATGAAAACTACAAAATGCAAATTAAAAATCAAAGAAAGTCAAAATAATTGGGGAGATTCATCATAATTATAGACTGGAAGATTCAACAAAGTAAAAATGGAAATTCTGCCCAAGTTCATATACAACTCACTCATTTCCTATGAAAATTCTGGCAGTATTTTATTAGATATAAACAGTATTATCTGAATTGTGTAGGAAAAAGTAACGTGGGAGGAATCAATCTACTTAATTACAAAAAGCTTTATGCAGTTCTCATAATTAAGACTGTGCATTGGCGAAGGGATGTGCATCCAGAGACTGACTGAATAAACAGAAAAAACCAGCATCTAGTATTCCGCTGCCTTTTCACAGTCAGGTGATGCTGTTCAATGGAGGAAGAAATGCAGGACATCCACAGACAAAAAACAAAATAACAAAAACAGCCAACTTCTCAGCACAAGAATCAGACTTCACATATCAACATTGTACTCAAGTAGCAAGTGGACTTAAACATAGAAAATATAACTTTAAAATGTTTAGAGCACACTTGGAAGAAAATCTTGATACTGTTTTAGGCACTTGTTTCTAAAACTTGACCCCAGAACTATGACCTATTAAAAGTAAACTAATAAGCTGAAATTCTTTGAACAGTGAAAGAACTTTGTTAAGAGGATGAAAATATAAGATTAAAGTATGAGTGAAAATATTTATGAGTAATATATTTGATAAAGAACTGATATAAATCTAATATTAAAAATTTTGAAAAATTAACAATAAAAATTCAATTAAATGAGAAAATATTTGAGTAGAACTTTTGCTGAGGAAGACATCAAGGTGGGACATAAACACCTGAAATGATAGTCAATGTCATTAGCCATTAGGGGCATATAAATTAAAACTATGGTGAGCTATTATTACACCTCTATCAGTATGGCTACAATTCTTAAAAAGTGATAAAAATAAAAATGAGGTTGCAAAAAAACTAAATTACTTATACAGTTGGTGCGAATGTTAAGTGGATAACAGTTGGTCAGTTTGTTAAGAAATCAAATAAAATAACAACAAATCTGAAGGTGTTATTACTGTACAGTTTAGCAATTATACTCATGAACATTTATCTCAGAGATATTGAGACTCACATAAGAAGCTCATACAAAAACTTGTACAAACATATTTATATTAACTTTATTTATAATAGTGCCAAACTGGAAGAAAAACAATCTTCAATGAGTAAATGGTTATATAGTGGTTTATTCATATCATGAAATACTACTCACCCGTAAAAATGAATGAGTTGGGCCAGGGATGTAGTTCAGTGGCACCGCGCCTGCCTGGAAAGCACAAGGTCCTGAGTTCGATCCCCAGTACTGAAAAAAAATATGAATGAATGAGTTATTGATAAATATAATTATCTGAAAGAATCTCTGGGTAATCTTTCTAAGAAAAAGTATCCAGTCCCAAAGTTTACACATGACACACTTCTGTTTATATAACATTGTTCAAAAGACAAAAGTATAGGAATGAGAGCTGATTGGTGGTTGCCATAGGTTACAGAGGAGGTGAAGTGTGGCAGGAGGTGAATGTGGTCATAAAAGGACGACAAAGCTATCCAGGATGAGACAGAAATGTTTCATTCATTTTGACTGTATCAATGTCAATATTTTGAGTTTTAGTTTGTGGTATAGTTTTGGAAGCAATTACCATTGGAGTAACTAAGTAAAGGTTACATGGCCTCTCTTGATTTATTTCTTGCAATTGCATATACCAGGACTCAGGAGGCTGAGACAGGAAATCACTGCTGTCTGAAACCAGCTTGGACTACATAGTGAGTTCAAGTTCAGCTTAAAGTTCATGCTGAGACTCTGCCTCAAAAAACCAAAAAGAAAATTTCATATAAATCCACAGTATCTCAAAATACAAGTTAATTTTAAAAATTAAATAGTGTGATCAAAAAATAAGTTCCTTACAGGAGAAACAAAGATCTACTTTTTACTTCCTTAGTGAAATCCAATGGTTCTCAAATTATTCTGTGTAATGAGTATTTCTAGATAATATATTTTTGAATCTATATTTCGAACATAGGATTATAAGTCAAACATATATTATAAATGGGCAAGTTTCTGAAAACTGGAAATATTTCCACCAAAGTCATCAACTCGCTGGGCTACATACACAGCTGGATCACATATGCAGTACATATGAATACACAGTTACATATGAATGCATGCATATCTGCAGATACATACACACCTATCTCTCTATGTACATGTAGATATATTTTTTTCAGGTTCGATGACCCTTGCCGTCTTTTTCATCTGCTACAAATTCATGTTATAATTACTCTGATTTCAGAGTTATCTCCTACTTTCCCAAAATGTCTTAGGGACATAACTACGAGAAGATATATCATCTACCATAACTTATCTTATCATTCCTTGTACACTATTTTTCTTAGGCTACCATCCTGTCACTTGGCTCTTTGGATAAAGCTAACTTCCTATTTCCAATTTAACTGCTGTAAATTTTTCTCTAGTGTTCAAGAAATGACAGAAAGTTGGATGCAGTATGTCTTAGTTGTTTCTACCTTTACAAATTTTGTAAATTAAAGGGTTCTTTTCAATGACCCTTCAATTTACACCTTTTTTGTATATAAAGTACATTCATTCCATCCTAGCACACTAAAATTCTTAATCCATTCCAGCATTAACTCTAAGACAACCACATTGTCTAAGTTGACTCTGGGTAACAATCAGCATGATATTCATCCTACAGCAAAATCCCACTCCAGCTGTGAATCCCTGGAAAAAAAAAATCAGCTGTTTCCAAAATACAATGGTGGGCCAGGCCTAGAAAGAGCCCAGAGTTCCGGAAAAGCCCAAGACCTGGCAGGGAAAGTGCCTGGAGATTAATCTTACAGCTTGATACTCTGCCTGCCGGCAGCCCCGGAGCACCAGCCCTGCCTCCCTGCAGGGATGGGGACAGCTCTGCCTACTGAGGCACAGCAGGTAGCCTTTTGCTCTGAAACCAGTGACACAAGAGCCCCTACCCACATCCTGGCCCTGACAGCAGTGGCAGCCTTGCTGGTCTCTGCACCTCCTCTGGGGTCTTCTTCATCCCTTATTCCTAAAGGGTAATGCGTGTTTTCGATGGAGTGCACTTCTGCCTATCCTGTAGAATCTAAGAGGTCTGACATCTTTTATTATTTTTGCCTCTGGCCCTTTCAGTCTAAACAGGTAGCATGTCTCCCTCCACACATTCTTCTTTTTCATCTGATTTAACCCAGAGCTTTAGCACTGAACTGCATCCCCACTCCTTTGATTTTTAATGTTTAACACGGGGTCTGGCTAATTCACTGAGTTTCTTAAGGTGGGGTCAAATTTGCAATTTTCCTGCCTCAGCCTACTGAGCAGTTGGGACTACAGACTTGCACCAGTGAACCCAGCCAAATGGATAGCCTTTCTGCTGGAATAACCCCATCTCTCTCCCAGCTTCTGTTGAGATGGCTGATTACATTATTAATGTCTTTATTAAGTTATTACCTGCCCTGCCCTTGGATCTCTCCCTAAAACATATTTTCTTATTCTTTTCAATAAGAAGAAGGAAAGCATTTTCCAAATCTTCAAGATATGTTTCTTTTTGATGAGCAATACTTCTTTAGTATATGCTTTTCTTGCACTTTACTATACGATGCAAGGAGAAACCAAATCACATCTCCAAGACTTTGTCCAGAAATCTCCTATGTTAATATTCAAGTTCACCAATCCTAATTTCTGCCTCCCACAAAACACTAGAACAACAGCGAAGTTCTCTGCCACTTTATAATGAGACTTGCTTTTCAGGCATTCAATATGTTCCTCACTTCTGTCTGAGTTTTACCATTCTGTCTCCTAAAGGCAATGTCCCTAAAGCTCTTCTGTCTTTTACCAACTCACTGGCCCCAGAGTCGCTCTCATAGTTTTGAGCATTTGTTACAGCAGTGGACCAACCAAAATCTGCCAGTTTGCTGGGGTTGTCATAAAAAGTAGCACAGACCGGGTGACCTAAGCAACATACATTTATTTTCTCACAGTCCTGGAGGTCCGAAGTCAGAGGTCAAGCTGCCAGCAGGGTTGGGTTCCTGTGGGGCTTCTGCTCCCGGCCTGCAGACCTTCCTGAGTTCCTGCTTTTCCCTGGACACCTGAGCTGTTGCAGTGTTCCTGTGTCTAAATTTCCCCTCTTGTAACGACACCAGTCCATCTGGATGAGACCCACCCCTGAGGGCGGCATTTTAATCGAAACACCTCTTGGAAGTCCCTGTCACCAAGCAGTCACATGCTGAGGCACTGGATATGAAGCCTTCAAGGTGAGATTTTCACAGCCACAATTCGGCCTGTAACAAAGGGGACCCTCACTGGCGGGTGGTGCTTGCTGCTAGGCTTGAAGCTCCCGCACTGTGTAACGGACTCATATATAAGCATCCTTATATTAAATGGCTGAATTTAATATACAGAAGCAGACACAAAGATAAAAAGTTTAAAAACTCAGCTAGAAGGACATATCACTTATGAACTTCTAGAGAGGACTCTGCTTTCTTTTGGGCCAAAGGAAGACAAACACCCTATTATTTACAACATTCCATCACACATCAAAGACCGGTACGTGCCTTTCTACCAGTCTATGGGTGATGCTGTAAGGAGCTGTAGTTCAGGGATGATATTATTTACCCCTTAACTATTCATTCAAGTAATTTGACATTTACAGTATTTCTATGGTGCTGCATGTGTATATGTGGAAACACATCAGCTGTAGAGTCAAATTCTTCTAGCTAATCCACAGTACTTACATTTAATTGTGATGCTTCGCTCTCAAAGTTCATCACTTTACTGATCATATCTGTTTTTGCATATCATCAAGTAAGCCAGACTATATGAATGCACTTCTAATGCCTCAGCTCTTACACAAATGTAAACAATGAGATGGAATGAAGTGAGCTACCAGTCATTGAGGACCAGCTTTCTGCCAGGTATTCTGTGTGAAATAAGGCAATAAAGGCCTGGATCACTGCCTTGGGACCTCAGGGTAAATCACCCAAGTACCACCATCAGTCATCAAGAGAGAGAAGCCCTATACTGCAGAGCCACAGTAGCGACAGCTGTCATAGACCTGGGAGGGTACGTGGGACTGCCTACAAGTGGTGACCCTATGCTCACATCTTAAGGGAAAGGCAGAGCTCAAACAAATAACACAGAGGTTCAGAAGAAACCCAGTCACCATGAACTGTGAGGACTGAGAGTCATCGAATGAGCTGTTATGAAAGACACTAAGGAAAGGTAAGTGGAAACCTGTACTCTTTGTTCTAAATTTGGGAAATTCAATTAACTCCTCTGAAGGTTCATTCCCCTAGCTCTGAAATGGGAATTAGCGTGTAGTCCTTAAGAGATTATAATGAGCATCTATAAACCAAACTAGATGAAATGTGTAATGTACCTAGAACAGTGTATAAGCAAAGGTGTGGTACATAGTAGCTCTGGCCAGTACAGTGTATTTCCAAAAGTCAGCATTGTGGAAACACTCTTCCTAGCAATTCTCATTACTCTCAGCACTCTCTTTGCCACAACAACCTCCAGATTGCATCAGATCCAAACATAATCCCAAAGAATCTATAAATATAGCCAAAGATTCCATCCATGGAATATGTATGGAAGACTTTTAGGATGAGGAACACTTTGTATGTTCTCTAAAGTCTTTCTGGTCCTCAGGAAGAGCAGCATTTTGCTTCTAATCCTAGGCATGTGAAAATCTCCTGAACTTCTTTCTAGTGGGAATCAGGACCAGAAAGTAAGAAGAGGACTCCTGTGGCAATGGAAGGAAGGTACCTTCAAAGGTTTTGGGTCCTCACACCCTCAAAGTAGAACTGGTTTTCTGCAGCACAGTCTAGCTTTGGATTGTAAATACTCCTGCAAAAGGATCACAGGGTAGATCATTAATGGCCTATGGAGGACATTGTCACCCCTGTGGGGGTCATTCCATGAGTGATCCCTACACAGCAAAATGCTTTTATGAAGGAGAAACCCTCAGCCTGCACTCTGGTCTCGCTCTCACCACAATGCTGCCTCCTCTTTCAGCAGCAGCTCTTCCCTTTCTGGTTCAGTTCCCAGGCCAGAAGGACCATTGATCACCAGTGAGCAGAGACTTTTGAGAGGTGGCCAAGCCACGCAGAGGTCTGTCATGGATGACTTGGTTTTGAAGTGTAGTATATGAGTGGAGAAAAAAAATACACTTCCTCCCGACCTGACTTGTGGTCCATGAGTAGGAAGTTAAGCAAGAAGAAAAAAATGAGCAATTAAAAAAAATTTAATGAAAAATACACACTTAGAAAGAAAGTGATATTTCTAACAGAGCTGTTTATTGCACACTTTGGTTTCTTCCTCATGCTACAGCTTTATTCATACCATGCCCAATCTGAAAACCTCATGTCCAACAGACAAAACTGTGCAGTTTCCTGGAGTGGGTCCACTGAGCTATTCACTGCCTCCATGTCTTCCTGCAGACACTTTCCTCTGAACGGATTGTCTTTCCTTCCTTCTACTAGGTCTATTCAGCTGGGAAACTTTCATTTCTTTCTTTGCAAAGGTCAGGACTAAAGACTTCTTCATGCCCATTCTAACTGCTTCTCTCCTCCAGTCACCTTTATGTCCTGGGCTGAGTCTGCAGGTGTCTAGGTGTGCAAACATCCTAGAGTACACAGAAAGGGTGCTGCACACTTTTCCACTTACCAGTTACAACGGAAGGCTTCAAGGTGAAAATATTATCAATTAAAAATATATACATGATTGTATAAGATCTATAAAAATTTTCTTAAAATATTAAAACAAGAATCCTTAAAACTACTTTTGTGGATTCTGCATTCAGCAGAAGATTGGAGACAATCTTTCTCTTCAATTTCAGTAGGAAAGTTTGAGAAGAAGTGGAGACAACTTCGGTGACTGCCTACTTCCCTTACATTTTATTTGTTTCACCCATGTTCCTGTCCCTGGGAATGCCATCAAGCACATTTAACAAAGGTGTCCAGTGTTATTCTTCAGTGGGTCCTCAGCATCTCACATATAGAAGAGAACTTTGTAAGTGTCTTTCAAATTAAACCAAAATGAATTCAGCACGCATAGCAAAAAATCAGGACATTAGATAACTTTGTTAATCAGTCTGTTCTGGCCTAGATCTGAATGCAGCCTAAGAATAAGAACAGACACAGCTGGTTAATACAACAGTCTATCATGTGGAAATCTCCACTGATTGATATTTCCTTGACACTGGCCTTCATAATGTAGATATTAGAATAAATAGCAAAATTTTACGGAGAGGTCAGATTTGATTAAATCTTATTTATAAACTCTCAGGGATGGATAGGGTCCTAGAAATCATCTGTCCCAGGGCTAGCAGATCTGCATGTGTGTGAACACTCTTACTTTCTAAGACACTGGGAGGTATTATTAACTAGTCACAAATCTCCCTTTCACTGAACCTAGCTACTGACACAGAAAATTTCTTAACCCATTACACTAGGCAGGCATGAGCAGTCAAGTAATCTTGCAAAGAGAATTTAGTCTGACTTTGATTGTGTTCATGCTAAATCTGAAGAAATAATGTCTGCAGTAGTATTCTGGACAAGAGGACATCAGGTTTCCAGTTGAGCACCTCTAAGATGAAGCCTTTCTAAGTAGTTTACTCATATACTCATTATTTAATCACTAATGAATATACATGTCATTAATGTTACCTAAATCAAGCAACTCCTAAATACCAAATATTATCTTTACAATCTTGTTAGATAGAAATTATTAATCACATTTTAATAAGTAAGATAAATGAGAATACAAGAAAGAAGAATGGGAAAGGCAGCCATAGTTTCACTTGCTCAGTGTTTAAAAAAGACAATCGAACCAATATGATAAAAGCAGAAGATTTTGCATTGAAAATGAGGTTTCATCACTTTTCATTTAAAAGTAAGAATAAACTTTTATTTCCACCTGGCAGTAATGGGTCCATGTGTCAAAGACGGTTTAGCTCTTAGCTCGCTTCTGCACTTGGCAGTGTTCCACGACCTGCACTAGACAAGACTGTCCACAGTTCACTAGAGTATGTCTTCATTTCCTCCTGCTCTGCTTATTGTGCCTGTGAAGCCCTTGTCAGCATTGGCATTAAGTACCCTGACACTAGCATGGCTTTTAACCTTTGTATTTGTTCTTTTCTCTGACTTTAATGCTCTCCCTTTGGTTTCTGTGTTGCTAAAGGAATAAAAGTTTTGTAAGGGGATCTGTGGATGGGAGAGGAAGGAGGATTCGGATTCGGATGCAATATGTATATGTAACAATTCTTCCAAAAAGAATGCAATTATCACGTATCTCAAAAATATACTGATTTATAAAATTAAAAATGGATTAAAAGTTGGTAAGGGTAGAGGGAGACTAGGACTCTAGAGGTAGCAGAATTCCAGAGAGTTTAATCTCAGCTTTTCAGCTAACTGTATTCCTTGATACTTTTTTTCCTTACAAATTATTTGTCTGGACAGAAGGTTGAGAATCCAGGGTTGTCTCTGCAAAGGACTATGGGTAGGAGCCAGAAAATTCAGCAACTATTTGGGTGGTCCTGGTAAGTGGATTTTTTCCATTTTGATCTGGTTTTCTCTTCCTTAACATATGACCTACCAAGCTCATGTCATGAGTCAGGTTACCACATGGTACTTCTGCTCGGCATGCATAAGTCACACTGGATCTTACTAAAATTTTATTGCTGTTATCATAATGTTTTAATAAGTTTGCATACCTTGTTATAATCTCTTTGACTTCTTATCTTCTGCCTATCCCATTTCCTGACACATAGTCAGAGTTTAAGAAATGGTTGGCCTGTTATTCAACAGCACCACTGTTTGTTGTGGTTTGGACCATGAATCTCCCCAAAAGAGCCATGCACTAAAAGCTTATGCATCCCCGTACAGCCTACTGTGAGGTGGCGGAACCTTCAGGAGATGGAGCCTCATGGGAGGAATTTAGATCATGATGGATGTGACCTTGAAGAGAATAAGGAGACCCCAGCCCTTTCTCTCTCCATCTCTGCTTTCCAGCTATCATGATGTAAAGAACTACAGTACCCTCCACCAAGTGGGCCCTGCCATGGGGCTTTGCTTCACCACAGACCCCAAAACAACAGTGCCTCATGGACTGGACTTCTAAAAGCACAAGACAAGTAATCATTTCCTCCTTACACATTGTTTTTCTCCATTATTTCGTCACCAAGACGGAAAGCTAACGCTTTGTTCTACCCCTTCACCCCTCCCTTCATGGTCACTTGCAAATATGTCAAGATCAACCTCCAAGCCGTGAAGAGGTAGATGGAAAATGTTATCCCTACTTAACATACAACAAATGACTCACGTGATATTTTACATAGAGAGGGAGAGAAGATGAGAAACAGTTTATGAGACAGTATGTGTTGAGTAACATGTCCCCACGAAGCCATAAAGTGGAACAGAATGGGTATAGAGTTGAAAACATTCTAGAGCCCATCTTTTCAGCTGCTGGCCTCTGTAGTAAGGTTCCCTCTCTTGATTTTGATGAGTACCAGGCTTCAGTGCCTTTCAAATACATTGTGCTTTTGGTGAAGACCAACTGTCTATAATTTCATTGTATACAATCAATTTGAGCATATTAAAACAGTTTATTTCACTCTTGTGCCCAATTGTGTTTCCCTCTGTAACACAGATTCCAGTGTGGGAGGGACAAGCATGTGAGACAAGGGAGGAGGAAATCTAGTGGTAGGCAGCATACTGTTTCCTTTGTTTACAAAAGTTACAATAAGATTCTTCCCCTGGCTTTTGTATTAGAATAAATTATCTCACTTGAGGTACATCAACCCTTCTTATAAAGTATCTTGGGACAGCATTGCTTTATTAATGAAGCAGATATGATTATGTATGAAACACCACATGTAAGTAGGAAATCATTTGAAGCTAGAATCTTTGATCATAGAAGTATATAAATGTTATGGCTGAGAGATTAAAAAAAGAGAAGAAATCAATTCTATTTAGGGGGGAGGATACGAAAGAAAGCAATGAAGAAGTAACACTTCTATTATATCTTGAAAGATGAAGAAAATGTCACCAAGGCAACATGGGATGAAAACCTCCCCAGCTGAGAAAATGAAGGAGGGCAGATACATGACAGTCCCTACTGGGCTAGGAAACAATTGGTATTGTCTTGCTTGACAAAACAGACTAGGGAAAGATGTGGCTAGAAATGTAGCAGGACAAGGGCTGTTATGACTCATGAATGAAAGAAGGAAGGATAGGAAGGGGAGAGGGAAAAGAATAAGAGACAGAAAGAGAAGTTGTGAGAAGCATCACCATAAAGTTCCTCCGAGTTTGGCATTCATAGTTTCATCTAGACACTGATTCAGGGAGCACTGTGTTTGCCGGAGTTGGAAATTGGAAAATGGTATGGCTGTGGCTGACTTGGGTCCTGTACTTCGAAGCTTGGGCTTATGGTCTGATGCCGCCCAGCACCTCTGGACCAGGTGGCCCTCTTGGACGAGAACTTGGCTCTCACTGCGATTGGCAAATCTCCATATGTTTCCTTTCAACTTAGCCCTGTTCTTTTTGCTTAATCTTGAAGTTTGAATGAGGTCATTTGCACCCCAGTTTGGATGAGTTTCTCCTCCTCCTAAAACAATTAGAAAGGGCAATGTTAGAAGAGAAAACACAACAGATAGCTACCGAAGCCTAATTCTACCTAATTTGACTGATAATTTTGGCAAAACATGTAAAAATTTCTCTTCTAAAGTTTTTCAATTCTAAGGTTTTTCATTTATTATGACAAGAGTCAGTGTTGCCTATTCAAATGCTAGCATAGCAGAGAGAGCTACTGTTGCTATGTACCTGTATAATCTGTACTAAGAGTTAGATATCCCCACACTCAGTTTCTCATGTAGAAAAGGAGGACAATCACACATTTGCAAAGGTTTGTTATGAAGATTAAACGTGACCTCATGTGTAAAGTTCCTACTGCAGTATCCACTACAGGGTCTTTGTAAGTAGAAGGTGCATGTGCTTTCCACCTGTTCTGAACTTGGTATGAAGAAAAAATAGTCCCCAAGCTCACCGAGCCCATTCATGAAGCAGAGGTAAAGTCACCAGGCAGCCTTGGAGAATTTCCCAGGACTGCTAGGGTAGCAGTGGAAAACCCCCTACTGCCTGTCTGAATGCAGGGCATCAATTCAGAGAAGTCTGACAGAGCTTTTCTCTAGTACATTATTTCCATTATTTCCCCGCACCCGTCTTACATTCTGCCAAATCATATCAGAACCATCTGCCAGGCCACACTGGGGCCTCAGAGGGAAAGGAGGCAGACTGTTTCATCCAATGTCAAGAAAATCTCTGCTTCAACTTCATTGTAACGCTAAGCCGAGCTAATTTACAAAAGATGTTCTCAGATGGAAGGCTGTCCGGGATCCATGGTGAAAGTCGGTGGTTTCGCACTGGCACTGTTTTATCAGCCATGGTGCCAACTAAGAATGACAGATGCAGCCACACCATTCTGAACAGGCTACATATCAGGCATAGCCAGAATTGAGGTGCAGATTTGGAAAGCTTGGCTTTAACTTGTGATACTAAGCCACCAGACAGGCAGTGAAGACCCTATGGAGGAAACTGAAGAGACCAGAGAAAGGACTGACAGCTGTCAGGGTGACACTGGTCCCTTGGAGATGCGTGTTGAGTCTGCGACTGAGTCAACACATCTCTGCCTTTTGATCCACGTGGCCTCAGTGCCCACAGCCCCGAACTCTGGGCACACGGAGGAAATCTGACTTGGTTTATGCACGCTTCTGAGTATATGTCTTGCACCCTGGGAATGCTCAGTGCCTGGTGGCATAGACCTGGCCAGGCTCAGCCCTACACGCTGGCTTGGCTGACTTGGTTTGGCCGAGCCGCACTTTACACTTGGTAGAGACCCGAAGTCTCCGTGGCCAGGTCGGCAGGGATCAAGATCCAGACTCAACCTCTTGAAGGTAAATGTAGGCAAGCATTTACACTTGACAGATGAACTCTACAGAAAACAAAACCCTACCCCACACTAACTGAGCCTCTTCACCCTAAAACTCTTCAATAGTTTCCCATTGTTTGGAAGAACAATAAAAATTCTTGCCCTGACTGGCTGACACAACATAGGCCTTCCTGGACTCTGATTTCCTGTGTGCTCACTCCTCTCTTGCACTGGCCTCTTCTAGTCTCTGAAGTATTCCTTCACACTCAGCCCCTCTGCTCAACCTGTTTTCTTCTTTTTTTCCTTATTAAGCCTAATCCATTTTCAGATATCAGGTTTAGAGGTATCCAAGGAATCTTTTCTTGAGCCCTTCAGTTCAGGCTACATTTTGTTTGTTTTATTTTTACTTGCAAGGTCTCTTCTATTGCTAAAGAAAACATAATAGATTAATAGGGTAGAAAAAATAAACATCACCAGTGTCTAGCTCTGTGCATGAAGCAGTCGTCAAGGAAGCATGTGCCTTCTGCTCTATCATCATTATCATTTGCATCCCAAGAAGAGAATCCAATTAAATATGAAGAGCTAATGGGTTGGCATTGATTTTCACTTCAAGTACTATCTTTCTATGTTACTGGTATATATACTTAAACCTAGGGAAACCAACAGAACACCTGACAAAAACGCCGAGCAATTTCTCACTTTTCTGAACTCCTGCAGGACTTAGAGCCTACATGAATCATTGACATGTGTGAATGATGTTGCATTCTGTCCCTGCACTATATCTTTCATCTTCATTGATGTTTAACTTGCTGCCAAAAATTTGTCTATCAAATTATTTTATTAGTATATTTACAGTTATGCAACCATCATCATAGTCTAATATTTTGATATTATCATCAGTTCAAAATGAAATCTTATAGGCTACTTTAAAGTATACTTTCTTGCACAATTTATGTATCTTTGTAAGAGAACATGGATCTAATTTGTAAATAAACATTTACAAATATTATTTTTAGTTAATATTTATTTCTTATATTAGCACACAGTTATGACAATCAAATACACCTATTAGGGCTCAACTTTCTGTCACTAATGTCAGCAGAGTATTTAGTGTATTGCAGACGCTTTATACATGTTACAGGTTAGATCTGTAAGTCTCAATGTTATCATTACCAACCAGAATAAAAACACATTTCACACAGGATGTGTGGAGGATTAATGCCTATGGGACTCACAAGAGCACTTTTTAAACTGAAAGGCCATCCAAATCTTATAAATTATTTAATAAATATTTTCTATTCAGAGAAACAGATAGGTTAGAGAGACATGGATTTAGAATCATGAAACTAACTAGATATTCCTCAGTCCCTTTTCCTTTTCCCAAGACAGAGGAAGATCAGATTTCACAGAATCTTTTTTGGCCCCACATCACAGGTGGAGGTGAGCAGATGTGAGTAGAAGATTTGAAAAGTCTTTGATACTCAGGAGCCTAACTTGTAAAAAGCAAGAAACAAGTCTCAAATCCCATAAGAACAGTACACTCTCCAGCACTCATTTAAGACATCCGATCCAACCTTTAGATTCTGTTCCAGGTCTTCCACTCATGATTTCTCCCTGTCCAAGGGGCAAAGACAAAACCCAGAAATGGCACTCACATGATTAAAGATGTGTGGACCTGTGTCTTTGAGGAAAACCTCCTACGAAAGCAACTCAGTCTGCAGCAAGCTCTAACATGAGGAAGAATTCAAACGTTTTGTGTGCTAAGTTACTGAGAAGCCAGAGCTGTTGGCCATGTAACCTTATATAGAATTTAATGTTTTGAAATGAGACACTGACATAATCAAATGCTAAAATAAAAGACATTGGCTAAGCATTAATTGAGCATCAAGAATGCTGATGCGGACTGGAAAAGTAGGTCAGTAGATTTTGAAGTTTTCAGAAATTTAGTTTCATTTACACCTGTGGGCATTTGGGATGCAGATCTTACGCTTAGTCAACCAACAGCTCCAGCAGAAAAGCTCAGAAAAAGAATATACACTTGTGTTGTGTGTTAGTTATTGATGGATGCTTTAGGTTCTGCAATAGTTCAAGGAAGAATTAGATACTTTGTAAATAAGAATTAGATACGTTAGAAATAAAAAAGAGAAAGTACAGGGTCCAATTTTTTCAGGATTGGAAAAATCAATAGATTCTAACTGCCCCCCCCCAAAGTATTACATGAGAGTTTTAAAGACTCTGAAGTGTAAAATCCAGGAAAAACTCCTCGATTGGAAGAATTAGTCAGAGCAATGTGGAATTATGACTCAATCAATCCAGTTCTATTCCGATCACCTCAAGGTACCTTTAGTTACGATAGAGAGGGGGGATGTGAAAAAGCAAAGAAGTAAAGCAAGTCTGAAAACTATGCCTAGGAAAGGATTCAGGATATGTTTATTGGACATGAAATTGACTGAAGAATACAGAAACCAGAAACCAGGAAGGTGTTGAAAGAATTAAGTTTGTAAATAAATCATAAACTCATTTGAAAAGACTTTGATACTTGGGAGCCTAACATGTAAGAAGCATGAGACAAGTCTTAAATCCCCTAAGAACAGTACACTCTCCAGTACTCATTTAAGATGTCCAAGATAAAGACTACTAGACAAAGGGAAAGACCCCAAAAGGGAACAACAGATCATGGACTGAAATAACAGGGAATTCTTCCACCAGTGATCAAAGTCAGACCCTGAAAAAGAACTCAAAGTATTATGACCAGTATCCTAGTTCAGGTTGCCCAGGAAACTGACTTAGATCTAAGATAAATGTGCAAAAGGCTACTTGGAAAATTCCAAGAAAACATCACCTCTACAGAGTGAGGAAAGCAGGATTAGGTGGAGGGAAATGTTGAATCTGTAAAGTGATTGCAACAACAGACTCAGATGAGGCTGCAGGAGCGTGGGATGGGACAGTCCTTCAGCATTGTCCCCATTGAGGCAAAGGGGCTGTGTGCCTGTTCTGTACATTAATAATTAAATGGAAGCTGCCACAAGTGGGCCATTGTCTTGATCAAGTTAGCTCCCTTCAGGTTGTGTTCCCGGAGGGCAGCAAGTGGCAAACCGTTTGCAGTCAGTTTGCTTGGCAGTGGGGGGACTGGGACATTGGTCCTAAAGCGAGATTTGGCTAGGGCAGCGCAATGCCACTGTAACTAGTTGTTTCTGTGTCTTTCATTTTTCTCTGTTAAAAATGAGAGTTCATTCTGTGATCATCCCAGCCCTCTTCTATTGTATAGTGAGGATGGCACCCAGAGAGAGAGATTGGGGAAGGTCATCACTCATCGTCATGGAGTGTTAGACAAAGAGGACATGCCTGGACCCAGTAGAAAGGCCTGCACAGCATTTGACCTGGCTTCTCTGAGAAAGATATGTTATTCCAGTTGGAAGGAGACTGACCTATTTCATGTTTAAAAGGAAGAGCAAAATTGTTAGGGACTAGAAAGGAATAGTCAGACACTGACATGATCCCATCCTAACCCATTTGTCCTTCATGGGAACACAGAACAACCTCATTTCCAGCTTTCCCTTCACCTAGATTATATTTAGTTATGACCAAGAGAATGTGGAGATGAGAGAAGGAAGCTACTTCCAGTCGTGGTTCTCAAAATCTCCCACAAGAACCCCAGTCTGCCCTTTCCCTACATCCAAGAAGTAGGAGGTGCAGAATCTGCAGCTTAGTAGTTATTTATAGGTATGAAGCTGTGTCAAATTATTCAAGGCACTAGAATCCCTCTTTGGAGAATAGTGAGCTGACCCACAGCAGACTGTTCTGGGAGGGAGAAATAAATCTATTTTTGTTAAATCACTGATATTAGGAATTGTGTATTATCTGAAAGAAGGAATTAAGCTGAATTATGCAGATTATATGATTCTATATGTATTCCTGGAGCTAGAAGAGTAGACAAGATTACCCAGAAGAGATGCAAAAAAGGCAAAACATTTTCAATTTCAAAGAAAGTGAAAGAATAGTACAGTGTCTGTCGGAAGAAGCTTCTTATATATAAATGGGCAACCAAGAGGCACAAGCTTTAGTAACTTGATAGGCTTCGAATAAGAAGATACGAGTTAAGGATTCTCATGTGTAGCTCATGTTCCCAAACGTGGGAAACCAGTGTTCTAAAGGCTTCTAAGCCCGCAGGATGCTAGCACACATGTTACTTACCCCACACCCGGCACTGCCCCAGTAACCCCACCACACCTCACAGGCATCCTGCCTGCCCTTGGGAAATCATGTAATCTCCGCCCGCCCTCCTCTTCATCTCTCGCCTTTGCTCACGAAAAATCTAGAATCTCAACTATATCACTACTCCTCGAAAAACAGCATGGTTCTAGGCCATAAAGTTGCTTTGATTACTTCCATCACCACAGAAGGAAGATAAAGCTAAATGAGAGTGGGGAATGTTAAGGCCTCTGTTCACTTTGCCTGCCCGCTGCTCAGTGCTGAGCCTCCATAGCCACAGAGAGCTTGAGCGATGCCTCCTCTGAACTGCCTGATCCCTGTATGGATGCTGGTCAGGAAAGCAGGGGACGCTTCCCAGGTTCCACTGCCTTGTCCTGTCCCTGTCCCCAGATACCCCGTAAGCCCTGCATAGCCCGCAGCCAGAGAACACCATGCATACTTATTCTGGGGTTTTTCAAGGTTTAGAGCAAAACAAATGTTTAAAATGATCTCCTTTGCCCAAATGCCTGCCAACAGACAGAAGCACTGTTTGTCTACCTTCAGAAACCAATTGCTTAGCAGGGGAAAAAATAGCAGATTAAAATTTTATGCTATAACTTTACAATTGATCATTACTGCCACAGAGGGCATAATGCAAATTTATTTTCCAACCACTGGAAAAAAATGTCTTGAAAGAGGGTATTTTTAGCATAATAAGTGATTGTGTGGTTAAATATAGATGTTGTTTCACTTTCTACCAATTGTGAATGTGATTTGTCTTCAGATGCTGGGGAAATTTGCATATAATGCTATTTGCATCTCAGCCAAATCACTTGAAATCAAGCTCAGACTCTCACTGCCATGGGACCAAAGCCCACTGAAATAAATATCCTTATGTTTCATTTCTTAAGACCAAAATTGGGAAGACTGTCTTCTCCTATTCCCCATTTTGCCTACCTTGCAAATTTGCTAATTAATTATCCAGCTCTCGCTGCTGGGAAAACCGGCAGCTGGAGAAGCAGCAATAATTGTGGCCTGTAGCTCAGGAGCACAGAGAAGATAAAACCAGAACTGGTTTTTCCTTCTTAATGTTCCAGGAAAAAAGCAACAACAATAGAAAAAACTCATTTATGAAACTTTGTAAAACCTGTTAGAAAAGTCCTTTGTATTTTTGATTGAAATATTATAAACATACCAAAAAATTCACCCTTTTAATATGTACCACTCAGTTGTTCTTAGTACAAAATTGTGGAATCATTCTATCTGGCTATAGAGCATTTTCATCACCTTAGAAAGCAGCACTATCCCCACTCTCAGTCAAGCCTCTGCCCCCTCCCTCCAGCCCTTGGAAACCACTCACTTTCTGTCTATGTGGATTTGAGATGCTCAGTATTTTATGCAAATAGTGTTTTACACTCCGTGTTCTCTTATGTGTGGCTTCTTTCAGGAGCTTCACTTTATGAATAAGGTAGCTGGGTCTATGGAGAGGGAACAAATGTTTTCAAATCACAGGAACTTTTGTGGGCATATCCAGGACTAGAACTCCTCTTAACTAGGTCCCAAGAGAGCTTCCAACCTCATTGAAAGTAACACCAATGAAAGAAAATTGTGTTCCTTGTAACTCTCATCTGAGAAGCCTGTGCAATGCTGAAAAGAAGATTTTGGTCAGCTCCATGAGATAAAAGATGGATAAGCTCTCTGCATAGCATGTCCACATCACAAGACATAGTATCTAAATCGTCCTGAAATAAATATGGGTTTGGTGAAGCCCAAGGCATTTGTGTTGCTGAAAGGATTAATAAGATTGGGGCTGATTCTTCTTAATTTTGAATGAAGCTATAACCAATATACTTGTGAAGAACTGCTTCAGGATTAGCCTCCCCAAGCCCTGTGCATCTCCTCCTACTTCTCAAAGTCAGACCCTGGCTCTAACATGGAGTTGGAATTTGTACAGCATGGATTTGGAAAGTGATAAAACACCTTCCCCTCTGGAAGTTCCCTTTGACTCAGCAATTTCACCTCTTTGTCCCTTGCAAATTTCCTTAGTGTTCTGAATTACTTTCCACATCTCAGAGAACCCACAATATCCATTTCTATTGGAGACCACACTGGGTTTCAAGACAACACACATAAAAGCTTGTTTTCCTAAAGTCCCAGGCTGCAGGCACATCCTCTGCCCCTGCTTCTTTACCCTCCAGGGCCCAGTCTCAAGCCTCTGCAGGGCTGCTCTGGGATAGTGTCTGCTTTCTACCCAGGGTGCTGTTCCTCCTGAGTTATCCCTTCAGCGTCTCCCAGACTCAGGCTGCTCCTACCAGGCAGACTCTGGTGCCCAGAGAGAGAGTTCTTCTGCAGCTTCAGTCACACATCGTCAGCCTAGGATTATTCACTGCATTTCCAAATACTAAGCTCACTTGCTAGAAGAACAAGAAAAGCGCTGTATTGTGCAATTCTGTGATGGTGAATGACCAAGATTTGAAACCCATAATGGACCAAGTCTTAGTAGATGCAGGATCTTAGCCAAGAGTCTTAACTTCTTCGAGCCTCAGTTCCTTCTTCAGTAAAATAGGGGACTAGCACTACATAGCCTACAGAGTTCTGAAGACTAAATAATTCTATATATGTGAAAAAACTACATATATTTATGATAGAAAAATTGTGTAAAAGTAATGACATATTTCCTCTACACATAAGGAGCTTATATGTGACATTTACATGGAAATGAGTTACCTGTATGCTTCTTTTTTATAACACCTTGAAATATCAACTAGGGGAAAAAGCGCTAAATTGAAAATAAGAGTCTAAAAGAATCTAGTTTGGGCTATTCTACTAAATAACTACAGAATACACTAAATTTTCTTGTGGAGACTGACATTTTCCTACATTCATGCCTACAGTGCTGTCTTTATAGAAACTGAAGATATAGAAGCCTAAGTGGCCACAAATGCCAAATCAGTGGCTTTCTAACCAATGAGACATCTACAAATGATTCTTCTCCACAAAGTTTATTAATTCTTTAGCTCAACAGCACACATTTATCTCCTGAGTTTTCCGTGTTCTGAAAAAAAAAAATTCCATGACTCCATAGATGGGCAGTGATTGGGGCACAGAATCCGGATATCAGGAAGGCTGGCCAGTGGGGGCTGTGTCCACCCACTCTTCCACAGTCCAGCTACATCTTCCTAGATGTCTGTGCTTGATCTCTTCTGCTTCTAACGGAGGCCACTTCATTCCAAACTGCTTTCCCTACAGGACTCAGTGCTCTAGGGAAGGCAGGGAGTGATCTAGGAAGGGGAGTCTGCCTAGAAATTTCACTGTGTAACCCACTCTCCTATCTGATGTGTTTCCACAGGACCTGGAGTGTAGCAATTTCAGTTGTAAACTTACTTGGTCTCCCATTTCTGGTGTTCAGACTTGGTGTTCTGAGAGGAGGGGCTGAGTGTTGTCCTCTTTAGATTGTTAAGGCTCAGCATTCTGTAAGTACACAGGTGAATCGAGCCAAATGCCACTTTCCCAAGGCAAACTTTAGTTCTTTCTACACATTACCCGCTCTGCCCAGAATGCCTCCTCTTCCTCTGCATTTTCTGAGTCACCATTTAGAATCCACCCCATAGCACACCAGGTGATGTTTCACTGAGTACCCTCTCTATGCAAAACAGTATCTTTTCTTACAAAGGTCAAAGATCTCTGCTACAACTATTTCTATATTCTTTGCAGTGATCAGACTGCACTTTTGTTTTTACTTTCAAGTAGTTTATTTACTTAAAATCTCTTTCTGCTCATGGAATGTGACTTAGCCAGTGAACACTGGCACACCCTCAGTCCATACCCCACAACCTGCTGCAGTGCCCAGCATGTAACTGATACTCAGTAATATTTGTTGATTGTGATGGCATTGAATTTATTTGAAATACATTACATTTAAATTCATAAAGGAAATACATCACATGAAAGGTTTGTGGTATAACAAATATTGTCAAATTAAATGGTTAAATTATCGTGGGTACATACTTCGCTATTCCTTTGGTGGTCTATTAATGATTTTTATAGTTTTCAAGAATTTTTTGCAGTACTGTGGATTAAACCCAAGAGACTTCACACTGAACTAAACCCCCAGCCTTTTTTTTTTATTTTGGGACAGGGTCTCACTAACTCATTAAGTTGACAAGACTGGGCTCCAACTTGGATCCCCCTGGGGCCTCAGCTTCTCGGGGTGCTGGGATTACAGGAGTACATCACCACCTCCTCCTAATGTTTCCTCCCTCTCTGCACAGCTAGAAGCACCCACTTATCTTTGGAAAGATTAGAGTTATAGAAAAGAAGGGAAACTAGTTAATATTCAACTTTTAGCCTCTGGAATGGAATGTAAACTCCTTGTAAGCATCTTACAAACAGGTATTTTGAGTTTGGTTTTGGTTAGGCTTGGTTTTGTGAGGAAACAGTATTTTCAAATTCAAATATCTCCTTTTATATAGAAGAAGCCAATCTTGGGTTTTGAAATTGAATATTACTTTAAACTATGAATGAAAGAATCCAACACATGGCCAAGGAAGCTCCTATTTCAAGAGGAGGTGAAGAAATTTTCTATCCCACGGATAAAACCAAAATTAGAAGAATGTTGAAGGAATCAAAGGTAGAGAAAGGATTCTATTTGGGTCTTTTGGTATTCAGAGCATCTACTTCCAAAAATCTCATCAGTGAGGTACATGGGAAGATAGATGGGCATTTGTTTCCCATTTCCATTTGAAGTGAAAACTGTCTTCCGAAGTGAGGCCCTTGAAGCACTAGTAGCATGCACTAGTAGCATGAAAAGCAGAGTAAAAGTTTGAAAGTGTCTGTCATTTCTACTTTCCTGCCTCCTGAATCCCTTAGAAAACCACTGGGGTGCTGGTGGCTGATTTTATGAATAGTAAGGGACAAGTATCTGAGGATACAGAGTAGCATTTGCAATTCAGGGATGAAATGAGATGTCTACCTAGAGTTCAGGATGTCCCCCTTTAGCAAGAGCCAAAGTAGATTCCCAGGAAGCTGGCCTTTTCCCCAGAAGTTACTAGGAATCATTTCTTCCAAAATAACTTAACTTGAGTAGCAGATAACTATTCCAAAATGTTCCCACCCACACACTAAGGAGATAAGACATTCCAAATGTATAGAAGCTTCCCTTTCTGTCTGGTTGTCATTCAGAGCAGGATGCAGTGAGAAGATACTACTTACCAAATTAGAGATATGGCTTTAAGAGGAAACTTGAAATTTAAATCTAGAGATTATTTCTCCAAATAAGAAGAAGACAACAGAACAAGAAGGAGACTGCTTTAGACTTGAAGGGAATGACAAATTAGATGCCAGTCATCAACAGGAATGGGAGTCCCCAAAACAGAATCTGTTTTAAACAATATATTTGTTGCATTTTGTTTATCATGTTTATTATTTTACATTTTACATTTTGGTTCCACTGCACATTGTTTGGGTTAACACAACAGTTTATGAGAAGGGAGAATTGCCTAGACCAGATGGGAGGTCTTCCCAGGCTGGCTTTCTGACCTTTGCATGCAAACCGCAGTGAAAACATCACCAGGGCTTCCTGAAGGCCAGAGGAGTACATGGTCAGCCCAGATGATAAAAGGTCAAGAATATGGGCTATTTAGATACAGATGGAATCTGACAGATGAAACACAGCAGCAATCTAATAAGCCCTATAGGGAACTGATGTTAAAGTTGGGGATGAGCTGAGGACCCAATGTGCTACCTAAGCTATTAAGACCATTACAGCCATGGAGCTGTTGTTGGAAGCAGTGTTCTCTGACAGAGATAGTCCATAAATGTTGGGATTCTGACTTTTCATGATCTTTCTTTTTATCTTAATTCCCAAATGTCTTAAAGGAATTAAATGAAGATTTTATCAAGAATCTGGGAATTAGAAATGTTCTGGCTACTTGTGTGTTTCAGGTAACATATGTCATCTATAATGTTTACTGAGTATTCAAGAATTAGAAATGCTAATCGATGTTCTCATGAGAAACAGAATGAAAGAGAGGAGAGAAGAGGAGAGAGGGGAAGGGAAGGGAAGGGAATTATCTTGAGTATGAGAAGCTCCACAATCTTCCCTTCACAAGCTAGAGATTTAGGAGAGTTGGTGGTATAGCTTCAGTTTGAACCCAAAGACCTGAGACCAAGAGAACTGATGACATAAGTTCTAGTTCAAGTTTGAAACCCTGAGAATCAGAAGTATCAAGTTTGAGAGCAGGAGAAGTTCAGTGTCCCAGTTCAATTAGGCCAAGAGCAAGAACTTCCCTCTCAGCCCCTTTTTGCTCTAATTGTGCCTGAGTGGATCGGGTGGTACCTACACACATTGGGAAGAGCACCCTGCTTCTTAGTGTCCTGATTAGAATGATATTTTCCAGAAATATCCTCACAGACACAATCAGAACTAAGGTTTATTCCGGGTTTATCAGGTTTATATCTGGGCACACCAGAGCCCAGGCTAGTTAAATAACATTAACCATTACGTGCTATATGCTAATTATTTGAAAAGTATTACTCCCATGGTTCTAAGGATGAGGAAGAATGGCTACACTGGCTGGCCTCCATGTGCTCTCAGGTCTGACCCACAACTGCTACTCTTAGGGGACCATTCTCCAGGTGGGAATATTTGTTTGCAACTTCAACTGGCAGATAAATTTATGGCAGTCTTCACATCCTTATTGCCAACAAAAATCTCAGAATACACAGATATCCTTGCTGTCACATCAGTATATGTCTGTGTCTTCTTTAGATAAAACATCAGCTTTATGAAAGCTCACATTTATTTCAATCTGTTGTTTGCTGCCTTGTGACACGGGTTGGAAGATTTCATCTCAGCATGACTCAGCATGACTCAGCATGACTCCCAAGAATGGTGCTTTTCCTCTGGAATATAGGACTTGGAACCAGGAAGTACTCGGGCCATGTATCCATGAACCACATCAGTTTTGTCTATGCCATTTACTTTGAACGTAATCCGTCTTGTTGATTTTACTATATGAAAAATCAGAATATTTATACATGCTCTGAAAAACATATATATGTGAATTGCTATGAATGCTGTTTTAGAAAAAAATTAGCATGTCTGCATTGGTTCCTAGATGAAGACTCGGAACAAAGAATAAATAAGATTCAGTGCTTGCTGCTGGAAATCTCAGAGTGTAGTAGGAGAGGCATGTAAATCATTAACCGTAATACCTTGTAATGAGTGCTAATTGATGGATACATTTGATTTAACACATTCATTCATCTTATTATCAAATCCAGGTGGATATAAAATGAGTACACAGGTTAGAAGCTCTTATGAGGGCACAGATAGCTAATTCTCTTCCACCTAGGATCCATGATTTCCGTTCTGGGGTATTTCAAATATTTCTAACTCACTGCACTGAAGAAAAATCTCCAAAAAAAAAAAAGAGTTACCAGAAACATGCAAACCAAGGAAAGAAAGATCTCAGTAAGAGGGAAGGAAAGAGAGACTAACACAGACTTGATACACACAAGTGCTCAGAACCGGTACACTTGGGCCGGGGATTTAACTCAGTGGTTTTGCCTCCTGCTGCGCAAGCGCAAGGACCCAAGTTCGATCCCTGGTACAAAAAAAAAAAAAAAAAGAACTGTACACCCATGCAGTAACTCAGCCAGTACATACTGAACCTCTTCCATGTGTCACATGTGATTCTGATTGCTGGGACATAATTATGTATTAGGTATCCACAGTGCCTGCTATCAATGAACTTCTATTAAAATTAAAAAGAGTGGATGATAAACTAATAAACAAAATGTTTGCTAAGTCATAAGTGGGAAATAGATGGTGATGTAATAAGGATGAAGGAAGGATGTTGTATAGATAGGCTGATGTGGGACAGTATCCCTTAGAGGTTGGAGGATATAAAGGCCCTCGGGAGAAATTTCTTGATATACAAGGGAAGAAAGAAGACCAGACTTCCAAGGTGGTATTTGCTGAAGGGGGGGGGGGATTGCAGCACCACTTTTAGAGATGGGTTGATAAGGCATGTATGATCGAGTCAGAACAGGATGGCTTGAGGAAACAAGGAACAGGAAGTATCACGGATTTTGCCTAAATTTAGTTAGAATGAATAGGAAGATGGGAAGGAAGGAAAAGAAGGAAGACAAAATCATTTATGGAGTGTTGGCCCATATTTTTCATTTTCTTTTTAAAAATTTTTTCTCTGTGTGTGTGTGTGTCTGTGTGTGTGTGTGTGTGTGTGTGTGTGTGTGTGTGTGAAGGGAACCCAGGGCCTCCTGCAGTCTAGCCAAGCACTTTACCACTGAGCTACAACCCAAACATATATTTTTGTACTAGACATGATAGGTTCATTTTTCTCTAGAGTGTGCAATCCAAAATGTTAGGCTGAATTTTATGTTAGGTCAAAGTAGAACAAAAGATAAAAATACTCAATTAGAATATAGGCTATAAAAGAAATGACAAAACATTTTGATAGTAATAGCAGTCTGGATAATCTAGGCAGTTAATCATTCCCTTGCTGTGATTCAGAGAAGTAAAAGAGAAGATTTATCTTTGAAGATGAGTCGCATTCACTGGGTTGCAAAATAAATAAACACATTTCAGGTAAGGTGCTTACTGCTAAACAGAGACACTAGCAGCTTCATACATCCCTCCAGAGTCTCCAGTTACTGCAGTACAACTACAGGATGATTAAAAGGGCAGGACTGTTGAGATGGGACAAGAGGTATCAGATCAGGGATGTTTCATATGCTAAGACAGTTACTGCAGTAGCTCATGCTTTGGAAGAGCAGGTATGCTGATACTGTTTGTCCCTCAACATGCCAAGCTCCTTTCTGCCTAAGGGAATTTACAATGGTCCAGGCTCCTGCTACCCTCTGTTCCAGGCAAAGTCCATCAGATCTTGGCTCCATCACCTCCTTCTTGCAACTCAAAATGGAGCCAGCCATTTCTTTCCTATCACTCTTTTGTTTTCTCCTTAGAATTTTCCACTAATTGAAATCTTGTTATTTATTTATCATCTACTTTCCACCACTGGGATAGAAGCTCAATGGATGAAGGAGCTTTTTCTATTTATTTATTGGTGCACTTGTACAGCACTTGTAACTGAATAGTAGGTACCCATTAAATATTTGTGGAATGAACAAATGAAAAAGCATTGTTGAAGAAAAGACATTGTTCAACTTATATTCTGGAGTATAATTTTAGTACAATATATGGTAAGATTACTTTTTTCCTGAAGAATAAAACTCTAAAATTAATGTGTGAGATTTTCTTAAATTTATAATTAAAATTACCTTGAAAGTGGGTTGGAAAGGTGTAAGGCCTCCTTGGGAACTGATATTTATCCTTCCTGGACAGCAGGTCCAACATCTTTAGTTTGCTATTGTACCTAACACCCTATTCAGCATCTGAAGGATTATTTCAGCACAATGCTACATTTACTAGATATGTGAAAGAGATAACCTGAACTATTTAAATTTTTTCCTTATGAATATTGAAAAGTCTGTGAAATTAATGGTCATATGATGTTATACTTCACGGACTGTGAAAAAAAATGTCTAAGTTTAAAGATCGGAAAACCATTTAAAAATGGTATTGTGTTCCCTCTTGGCATGAAAAACACTATGCTTCTATCTCTATGTTTCTACCTTGTGAAAGCCAATGTTATACAGTATTTGAGACATTTGAGCAGGTAATGTAGAGTAATTTAGATTGTTGGAATCCTCTGTTTTTATCCCAAACATAGCTTGAATACTGTTGCAGAAGACATCTCTCAATGCATTTAGAATTTCTAATGACCGAGGTGGTTAGATTCCCGTATTATTGCTCTTTTTGTCTTGCTCTTGCCCACCACAGTAGAACACACATTATTAGAGACTACATTCACAAGTGTTAATGAGGATTCAAGAATTATTTTCCCCTGTCCTTCTTATCCCCCAAAAAGATAAAATATAAACTTAGAGCCAAAATTATGTCATTCATTGAACTATCAGTCCTTAAATATAAGGCTCTTCCTCTCTCTGATAAACATGCAATCAAATTCAGCCTTTCCTTTCAAGCAACTAGGAAAAGAAGGAATATCAGCTTTCTACTTCAACTAATTTGTCAAACACTGTTGTCGAACTTGGAGTGTGAAACGCAATTTTGTACTAAATACAGGTTAGTGATTAAAAAATGTGAGAAGACTGTTGAAAATGGACTATCAGGATCTAAATGTTTTTAGTTCCATTTTCCCTTTACCATCACTCCACCAACCTTCCAATGTCTATCCATTGTATGCATGGAATTATAAATATATTGCAGATATGATATCTATAATTTGGTTTTCACTGTAAGCTAATAGGTAAAAAGAGACTTAAGTCTAGGAGAGGCCAGCATTGGCCTGATACAGTCGTGAACTACTCTTCATTCTTTTCTTTCTAGTTCTCTAGAAAAGATGTTTTGTGTATCTATCCAGTGCTAAATAGGTAAATATGTCAGATGTCTCGTTTGTTGTCTTACACAAAGAGCTGATGGAGTCATTTTGTCTGAGGAAATGTATTAGTCTGAACAGTATCATTTCAATAATTCTTTGTGAATTGCAAAGCATATTTGCTTTGCAGGCATATCACACGAGGGAGGGCTGAGCCAGCTGTGCCAGGTGTGTATGTGCAAAGAGAAACAGAGCTAAGAGAGGAGAGGCTGGGCACTGGCAGATCGTGTGGCAGCTTAGCCCTTCTGCCCTTGAGAACTATAAATACAGAAAATTTATGCAACCTTCCACATCTTCATTTTACATGAAATTTAGGGTACTAATTGACTACATAAAGTTTTGTAGGAATTTTAAAAGATAATATTAATAGAGTGACTAACATTGTAAGAGTTAAAAGTTTATATATTTTGGCTACTTAAATATATTCAGAAGACAATATAGCCAAAAAGGCATAACGATGAACAGGAGGAGGAGGAGAGGAGGAGAAGGAGGAGGAGGAGGGGGAAGATTCGGACTTTACATGTCAAAGACAGGGTGTCAAGGATGCAAAGTAACTTGGCTAAAGTCACAAAAGTTCTCTAGTCTTAGGTCAAGTTTCAAGCTCCAAACCTTATCTGGTTTCCAGGGTCCAATGAAGAGATAGGGGTGGGGCATCCTTATGCGAAGAAAGCTATCTGGGCCCTTAAGAAAGTGTCCTGCAGAACCCTTTTATATGAACCTGAGGAGTCAGAGTCCCAACTCTTGCAATCGCCTTTTCATACTGGGGAACAAAGCAAGTGTGTGTTACACACCAGACTTACTAGGATTGGACAGGAGGAGCCCAGTGTACTGT
This sequence comes from Heterocephalus glaber, assembly GCF_000247695.1. Next base: position 27,080,316 of record NW_004624735.1, read on the forward strand.
TTGAGCTGCTAATGGGATAGCAAACAGTTCCTACAATTTACTTTGTACTTTGATAATGTCTTGGCTCCAGGGGTCACACAGGCCTTTCCAAATATTAACTCATTTCCCACTCCTAACTTTCTAAGAGTTCACAGAAGGTTAGCACTCCCTTTGTTTTATAGATGACTGAACTGAGATCTGAAGAGGTTAAGTGTCCTACCAAGGTCACTCTACAGGCCAATGTGCTTTTCAATCTGCAGCTCCCAGCAGTGGATGCTCTCAGGACACACACAGAGTGATTCATCCAGGTTGTTTTCCATCCCGACCTGAAACCACCACCGAATTTCCTTGCAATGTTTTCTACACAGCTCAGGCAATGCTCGGAACAAACAAAACAAGAGCATATAGCAAGTTTGACTTTTTTCAGACCATGGAGGTAGAAGAGGTGAATGAACAAGGGCAAGCCTAAGTACAAAATGTGTTAATTTAAGCAAAGATTACTTCGCATTTTAAGAGTGAGTGGGGGGGGTGGATTGTTTATTTTTAAAGTTGGATGGAAATATGTAGGGAAAATGTATACATGCCTAGACAAGATTGTGGCACATCTTATGACGATAGGGAGTAGATCCATTCACTTAGGAATGAGTATTTGCGGGGCTCTAGATCCTGGTTTAGATGATATATCACATAAAGTCTTTTACATATTTAGCCATAACAACCTTTGTTTCTGTACAAGGCTGTGCTCAGTTTTGAGATGGAGGGGAAAAAAGGCAGATTACGACTTCTGCTGTGTACTTATTTAAAACTCACCTTCCCCTCCCTTTGCAAGGGAGTCTTTCCTTTCCAGGCTAAGTTTTCTAAACCTGTGACTTCCTTTCCTTTGTGTGACCCCTTCTATATCTCACTGGTGCATCCTTAGTGCTGAGAAGAGTACCCAGTGCACAATAGGGCTCAAAAAATAATTATTGAAATAATGAATGAACACATTTGTCTTTTCCTGACCATAACTCATGACAATGTAGCATGCAGATTCGCTGGCAATTTTAAAATTATGTGTAGTTATTTGGTTAAATCCTATCTGATCTTATGGAAAGATCTATGAACGCAGAATGCTTCCATTTGATCGTAAAGTTTATCCATAGCAAGATGCTTGGCATGAAGAATTTCTCAATAAATATTTTGTAATGGAATAAATGAGGCAGTTTGATCAAATTCAAACTGGAAAAATTTGATGCTGCAAGAACTATAACATTTTCAAGCATTTATGTATTGCTTTTCACTTTTTATTATATAGTTATTACATTCCTTGTGGAGACTTGGTAGGTGTACATAATGCATTTTGATTCCTTTTTTTCATCCTGACTCTCCCCTACCTTCCCACTCCTGCATCTCTTCATCCCCTCCCTATTTGAAAAAAGATCTATCTTCCTACTTTCTATTGTCTAACTTTTATTTCTCTCTTTTTTATATTTTGGATTTCTCATATAAAAGAAATCATGTGGTACTTATGTTTGTATGTCTCATTTATTTCATGAAACATTATGATCTCAGGTATATCCATTTTTCTAAAACTGACTCAAGTTCATCCTTTTTATTGCAGAGTAGTGCTTCATTTTGTATAGTACCACATTTTCTTTGCCTATTCTTCCCTTGATAGATATGTGGGCTATTTCCAAGATTTAGCTATTATGAGCTGTGCTGCTAGAAACATAGGTATGCACTATCACTGTAATATGATGTCTTTAACTCTTTGGGGAAGATACCTAAAAAAGGAATAGCTGGATCCAATGGAATTTTTGATTTTAATATTTTGAGGAAGCTCCATATTGGTTTTACCATTTTACATTTCCAACAAAAATGTAGTCGTGTTCCTCTTTCCCCACAATCCTACTAGCATTTGGGTTTTTTTTATTTCTGGATGGTGGCCATTCTTTCTGGGATAAGATGGAATCTCAGTGATGTTTTAATTTGTATCTCTCTAGTGGCCAGTGACTTGAACATTTTTATGCATTCACTGGTCTATTTGTACTTCTCTATTATTCTTTCCCATAATTCAACTGTGTAGCTTTTGATTTTCACCTTCTCAATGCCTTTGTTGTGAGGCAGTTTTTGGAGACATTTTGTTGCCTTGTCTTCTCATGTTGCTGTTTTTTGTTTGTTTGCTTTTTGTGCTGAGGCTTGTGGGTCTATTTTAGTGGAAGGGGTTGTTGCTAGTATGGAGTTCTCTTTGGTCAATGTGTTCTTTTCTGTGATGCCCTCTGGGTGTGGTTAACTGTAGGTCTTTGCTTCGGTCCCAGAATCTAATCCCACTATTTATTTGGGTGGGGGGGCTGCAGTGTAGAACCCAGTCCTCAGGAATGGGCCATGGTATTGTTAATGACAGAAAGGGATAGAGAGAAAACCAATAGGCTCCAACAACTACGTCACCTGGGCTATACTTAATAAAATGAGCAACAATAATACAGCCAAAGACAGGCTGGATATTGACATAGCCAAAGAACCAATAATGTACCACTCTTATCCATAGAAAAGAGACCTATAATATAGTATAAGCACTAAAACAAACCAAATATTAACCTATGGTAAATATCTACCAAATAGAACAACTTTTCTTCCACTAACAATAGAATAGTTTCCAACACTAATAGCATAGAGTTAACTACCCCTAAAATCATAAAGCTTAATGGTTACACTAACAAAGATAGAGGGAGTGGGGTGTGGAGAGTGAAAAAAGTAAAATTTGAAATATCAATCAATGCAAGATCAGAAGGAAGAGAGAAAAGTGAGACAGTGGATTCTGTTGAGGAGCAAAAGCAAGTTAATAGTATTAGATCATAGTAATGGAAGCAATGACCAAGAAAAAGAAGAAAAAAGAAAAATCAGAGCAAAACAAAGAAAAAAGAATGAACAATAGTTCAAAGGAATAAACAAGAAAACAGCAAATAAACCCCAGACCTCAAAAAGTCAATGAGGAAAATAGCAAGAAATAAAATAAGGGAAAGAAAAAAATTGAGTCAATCAAGAAAATTCCTCTGTGTTTTTGAATGAGTGGTCTCTTTCCAGGATCTGCAGTCTTGGAATCTGGCAAGTCATGCTTTTCTCCAGCTAGCTTTATGACCTGCGGGCTGTTCCTGCCTCCTCTCTGTCCATTCGCCACTGCCCTGGCACCCCTCAAGTGGAGACATGTCCTTGCTGACCCGAGTAGCTGGGAAAAGCAGTCAGCCCTCTGATGTCTGCTGGATGTAAACCATGAGACAGGGATTCAAGCTGACCAGTGGATTAACACCAACACTTTCAGATCCAGCCTCCTCTAAACATCACACCTGCTGGACTTGGTTTTCCATGACTGGAGGCAGAGCCCATGTCCTTCCTGGGCTGGGCTTAGACTTTTCAGGGGATCATGTCTAAGCCACAGCCTCTCTTGGCTATCTCCCAAGGCTGGCTCTCTCTCAGATACTGTGGGAAGGTAGCGCCGGACATCCTGAAGTTGAGTTGTTTTGTGACTGTGTCTTAAACAGCCCCTTCCCAAATGGAGCCTGATAAAACACTCTCTGGCAAAACTGCAGGTGCCGCACTGGGCTTCTCTTACCATAGCTTCCCATGAAGGAGTCACTTTCAGAATAAAACCCCACACTTTTTGTAGTTTGGTAGTTTGGGGCCAGTGCTCTGGATCAGACCAGTTATTTCTCCCCAAAGTTGTTGACTGCCTGGGGCTCACCTTCCCTCCTGGGCTGTTGGCTGTCTGTATGAATGGGTTGCTCAGTTGATTGGCAACTCTGGTGTCCAGTATCAAGGGGAAACAAAACACAGAACAGGAATGGAGTTTGTGGGTGGGCATGGACAGGGGATGAAACTCTTGGTTCTGGGGTTGTCCTCGGGCAAGTGCAGCACATGGGAGTATTTCCCCAGTAGCCCCTGGGCTAGGCTCCTGCATCTATAAGGGGCACTGGTGTGGGTTTCTCTATTCATGCAGGATTCTGGGGCAGCTTTCATATATTTAATGCATATAGAACAACAAATGCTATTCCTGCCTTTATGAGACATACGATGCAGTGGCCTCTTTTTCCCTAAAATACAAAGTTTGATTACAAAAGATTGTCTTAAATCATAATTCCTATTCCACGTACTCTTCAATAGGTAACTACTCCATTATCTTAGGATAATCCTTCTCCTGAAATACTTCCCTAATCCATCCATTACTAACTCCTCCATGTCCACAATCAAATGTTCTTTAGTTCTATTTTCCAACTGAACTTTCACTACCTTAGTTTAGTCTGTGTAGGATCCGATTCCTCTTAACTTGTCTCTCTGCTTTCCCATTTCTTTTCATTAGAACAGAACGAAAGTCATAACAGTTAAGACACATATGGTAGGTTTCCAAGACCTCCCCTAACAAGCCTCTGTGTAGAGTGACAGTAACTCCTCAGGTGGTGGATGCTTCCGTGGCCATCTGCCATTGAATGGAATGGTAAAGCAGTCACCATAGGTGCACATCTTCTCAAAGGTTTAGCTTTCAATTTGGTGATGACACAATTCCCTCAGCCATTATCCTAAACCATGCCTTGATCTGTGCCTTTATTTTGAAATGGAAGATGAATTCATTCAATATGGCTCTCAAGGCTTTTTGTGACGTATACCTAGTTAGTTCTACTTCTTATCCCCAGGTACGTATGTTGAATTTGTTTGTTAGTATGACTATCTTCTCACTGGACTTACATTTTTTCAAATACAGGATGCCCATTAGTAGAAGGATGAGAGCAGCACCTGCATGGCCCTCTGTGATGCATACTATAAGAATGAGGAATATGTGGCTGAAGTCTGTCTCACTTCCTTCAGTGCTGCTGATGGCTGTAAGGAGAAAGTCTAAGATTTTGTTTATCTGGACTTAGAAACTCCCTTACATTTGATATTCCTCTTTTATTAACTGAGGAGAGAGCAAATTCAGTCTTAGAGACTTCGATACACCAGGTATCTAGTTTAAATTTAACTTTTTTAATTGTATTGGACTGAACAGTTACCTTTTATTCATGGCAACTGAGACTGGTTTTCAATTAAGTCAACATAAAAATTATTTTCAAGTTTATTACCACACAAAAGTATATATTATTAAAGAAAACATTAAATAATAATACAGGGATCACAAAGATCTGACAAAATCATGATAGAATTTCTGAATGACTGGTTTGGAAAACAATGTTTGGAATATAAGTTCCTCTTTGTCTTTTTATTTCAATGAAATTCTTTTCTTTTTATTTCAAAAAACATTTTTAATTTTTCTTTTTATTTCAGTGAAATTAGAACCAATCAGAAGGGAACTTCACACTCATGCTACCACTTGTACCAGTTGGTGTTTGAACTCATGTGTCCTGAAACCCTTATGTTAATGCAGATGAACTGACTTCACTCAAATCTGACAGTTCCCTCCACTTGTGCCCAAGATACCCTCCTCTCTTCAATTCAAGAACATCATTTGAAGACATTTCCTTTCTCCTATATTCCATCTTTACTGATTCATTCCTACCAACCAGGAGTATGCTTTCATTTCTTGATCACACATGCATATAATTTCTCCTTTTCAAAAACTGTTTTCAGTTGATCTCACTTTTTCTCTTGAACTCTCCTCAATCTAGTCTCCACAAAACAATTTTATGAGGGACACTGACCAGCATCACTTATTCAGACAGCAGCTACTGTCCACCTGCACACAGTGCTCAACACAGTGATAGCAGCTACCTTCTTCAACTCCATCTTCACGCACACTCTCCTGGCTTCTCTACCTCCTCAATCTCATCTTTCGCTTTATTCTTGTCTCCAATACTCACAGTGGCTAGGGTGTCCCAAGGCCTCCATCCCTAGAACTTTCCTCTTTATCTGAAGTTACTCTTCATTTAACTAAGCAACCTGTAAAGATTGAAACACCATCTACATGCTGATAGTAACTACAGTTATCCCTCCAAAACACCAGATTTACAAATGTCCTTGTCTACTTGACAACTCCATTTGGATGTCTAAGAGACATCTCAAATTCAGTATGACAAAAATCACACTTTATCTCTACTTATTTAGCTTTTGTCATAAGCTTCCACATCACACTCTCTAGTAACTTCACCCTTCCACGCCAGGGGAAAATCTTGGCATCATGCTTTACCTTTCTATTTCTTTACACCCCATATCCAATTCATCAACAAATCTTGACCCTTTTACCTTCAGGTTAGATCCCGAATCTGACCAGTCATTTCTTAATGTCTCACTACTGTCCAGTGTATTCATCACTCTCCTGGCTAACTGTAGAGCCTCCGGAAAAATTTCTGTTTCCTGTTTTACCCTTTAATAACCTATTCTTAACACAACATCCTGAGCAATCCTCATAAAATGTAAGCCACATCATGTCACTCCTCTGCTCAAGAGCTTCCAGTGGCTTCTCAGCTCTATAAATGGGCAGGAAGTCCTCGCTGACAGGGCCTTGTCTAACTCTCTGACTTCATTTCCTCCTGTTCTCCTTTTGGCCAGTATGCTCCAGCTGCATTGTTCTCCCTGCTCTCCAAACACCTTTAAACCACCTCTATTTTGGCAGTTTCCTGAATCGGGAATGTCCTTCCCTTGGAAATATATATGAATTTTATATTTCTGTTAAAATTCAGCTCCTCACTGAAATGTTAAGATCCTGCCTAAACTCTTATATTTATAAATAATATTTTCCACAAACCTTGCCTCTTTCTCTGTTATCACCATGACAATCACTTCATATGAATGAACATGCTTACATTTTTATTGGGAAAGTCCAGACACAAAGCAAACTCTATAAACACATACACTGAATAAATCCAAGTAGCTCATTGTGTTTATAGATGTTTGTTTATTGATTGAGTCTTTCCAACTAGAATATAAGTGCCAGGAGGACAGGGCTTTTTTTTTATATGTGCCAGGGATCGAACTCGGGTCCTTCCGCTTGCAAGGCAGGCAGTGGAACCATTGAGCTAAATCCCCAGCCAAGACAGGGCTTCTTCTGCTTGTTTAGCAACTATATCCCCAATACCTAAAATAGTATCTTACACAGAATATTTCTATGTCAAATAAATGAAGAGAAAAAGAACAAACAATTATACCCAGTATATCCTACATTTTATGTACATATTTGAATATTTTTCTGAGGCCTATAAAATTTATTCAAAAGTTATGCATTCCCTGCCCCTGAAAAACGAAAGAAGAAACAGATATAGAAATGAATCAGATATGTATTGTGCCAGAGGGTGTTAAGAATATGGGATGTAATTGCCTATTTCATCAACTGTTCAGGCTCATCTCTTAAGGCTCAATTTAGATGAAATATGTGTCTTGACCTTGCTGTCACAATTAAACATCTATTTCCCATTATTCTCATTATATCCAGGGTTCTCAAACAGATAGGTCTTAATCAAACATGACAAGGGCTTTTAAAATGAAAAAAATCACAATTGAAAAATGAAGGTTTGGCCACCCTGGACTCCCCATATTTCTGTGACAAAAATGGATGGGAATTGAGTACCGACTCAAACGACACAGCCTCCCCCACAGAAAGTATTAGTTAGCTTTCCCATCACCAAGACAAAATATCTGGCACCCAAAACTTGAAGAAAAAGTTTATTTGGGCTTGGAATTTCAGTGGGCTCAGTCTATATTCATCTGGCTCCATGGTAGGAAAGGCATGGTGAAAGAACATGGCAGATAAACCATGGAAATTATGAATCAAAGAGAGAAGGAAGGAGCCAGGGACAAGAATATACTCTTGCAGGTCATCTTCCCAGTGATTTTCCTCTTCTGACAAGGACTTACCTCTAAATACATGAAAGTTTTAAGGGAAATTTTAGATTTAAATCATAGCATTCTCCCTTTGGCCCTTGAAAAGCTCATATCCATCTCATGCAAAATGCTTTAGTCTAATGAAAAAATTTAACAAAATTGCTGAAAAGTCCAAGTACAAAGTTTCTTCTAAGACTCAAAGCAAACTCTAAACTGTGAGCCCTTTTTAAAAATCACAAAGAAAGGCAGATATTTCCAACATACAAGAATACAGAGAAGACAATCTCATTCCAAAAGCTAGGGAAAAGGAATCAAAACAAAGCAAGATTGAGCACAGGAGGGCACACATTAAGTCTTATGGCTCCATGTCCACCACTGAGGGAAGATTATGGCCAGAAGTAGTCTCCAAAGGGCTTGGATGGCCCTGCTGCTATGGCCTTGAATGTTGCAGCTCACAGTGACTCTCTTGGTCTGGCTCTTCTTATTCCCTGAAGCTTTCCTTAGTAGATGACCTACTGTCCTCACATATCCAAATTCCTTGCATCTCAATTGCACTGTTGCCTTCATGCTCACAGTTTCACTTAATCCCCACTCAGGAGCACACTTCCTGGCTTCCCAGGCCTTCATTTGAAATCTGGCTGAAAGCTTCCATGATCCCATAACTCTTGCATTTTGTATGCCTATACAACCAGCACCATGTGAATAATGCTAAGGTCTACTGTTGCCTCAAGCAGTAGCATGGCCCCCTTGGACCATGGCTACAGCTACCTGCAAGGGCCTAGCTGGCTACAACTGGAAAACACTTTCCTGGGTGGCCCTGCAAGACATCTTGGGCCCACTTCTCAAAGAAAAGTCCTTAAAAGAAGCTTAGAGTTTTATACCTTGAGTCTGCTTTCAGTGAAATTTGGCCAATTTCTGGGATATGGTCAAGTTATCTTTCCCATTGTCCTGATGCAAATTACTTGGTTTCTTTTTAATACTAATCTTTTCAGCAACCAAACTATCCTTGGCCCCAGCTTTCCATTCCATTCTGGCCACAGAAAAAATTTTCATATCTTTTGGGTTTGATTTTTTGCTCCTGATTCTTGTGGTAAATCTGGCTAAAAGCAACCAGCAGTACACATGATCTAGTTTGAATGTTGGACTGCAATGAAATTTCCTCTTCCATATTAATTAGTCCAATGGGCTTAATCTCCATTTCCCACAAGGTATCAGAACATGGGCAAAACGTAGATAAATTGTCTGCCAAAATATAACACATATAGCCTCTAATACAAATGCTAATGGAGTACTCATTCTCAAGTGAAGCCTCATGAATCTGGCCTTTGATAGACCTATTCTTATCATCTCTCTGGTCTTCCGAGCTGTGACCAATATCACACATTAAGTACTACTCACAACATGCAAGGGTTTTCCTACTCTGTATCTTCTAATGTTTCCAAATTCATCCTGAAATCCAGTTGCAAAAGCTATAGTTATGGCCCTGGCCCTTGGTGCAATTTTCTGTATTAGTCAGCTTTTTTGTCACTGAGACAAAATACTTAACAATTGAAACTTTAAGGAGGGGAGGTTTATTTCGGCTCATAGTTACAGTGAAATCAGTTCATGGTCAACAGGCTCCAGTGCAGAAACCACATGGTGGAAGGCCACAGTGGAGGAAAATTCTTCACATCATGGTAGCCATGAAGCAGAGAAAAAGAAATGAAGTGCCAAAGATAAGACTATCCCTTTCCAGGTCATGTCCTCAGGGATCCTCCTCTTCTGACTAGAATCCACCTCTGAACATGAGACTTTTAGGGAAATTATTAGGCCTAAACCGTAAGAGGAAGGTTCTTTCTCTCTTGGGCAACCTGTGTTCTGTCTCCTTCTGACCTGGCCAGTCACTTTGGGCACCTGAATTTGAAATTTACATCAAAGAACTTTCTTCTGATTGTTATCAAGGCCTGCATTACATTAGGTTGTGGTTGATTTTATAAATGTCTGTCCTTCATCAGCCAAGGATCTGCTTTGTGCTATTTTCTGTATCCTCAACTCCTTACACACATTTGGAGTAGATATGCACCATGGTTTTGGAAAGAAAATAATTTAAAATTTGATGATCTTGGATTTTTTTTGTTTTTCTTTTTTGTTATTTTGTTTTGTTTTGTTTGGGTTTTTTCATTGTTGTTTTTGTTTTACCTGAATAGATAAAAGTCAGTAAAAGGCTATATTCAGGTAGACATATTAACCAAAGCAATGTGTAATTAGTTAGAGCTTTACGGAGAAATAAAAAGACAGAAATCTATGAGAGAGAAGCAGAGGGAGAGACCTAATACACAGTAGTCTGAGGCCAACCAGTGTAGGGCAAATACACAAGACAACTGTACTGACTCTAAGGTCACTATGTGGTATTATTGATGGTGGTAATGATGAGCGTGTTCATGCATCAAGATTCAAATTATTTAATGAAGTCAATTGTATGTTGTAACTTCATAATGTTAGAAAGTATGGGAGATATATTAAGGGGCAATGCATTCAATAATACTGAATCCTAAGTTATTAGACAGATATAGCCCAATGGATTCATTTACCATCCCAAAACTAGGGTTTTACTGTTAATTTGGAATATCTGAAAACTTGCCAATTATTCAAATTTCAAATTGCCTACTATAATTCTCTAGAAACCAAGATTTTTTTTTTCAATTTTAGTACCATTTATGAGTATTCATTAAGCATTTGGAATTTTTCTTTTAAATAATATTTGCTAAACAAGTGTGGGAACTATCAAGAGGAAATGAAAGTTCTCAACAGTTAGAAAATACTTAGAAAGTGGTCTTGTGCTACCAAGTATTTGCACAACAACCATCTGAGTCTATTTCTCTTCGCTCACTTCCTCCTTTTTTCTCTTTTATCCTCTGTTCACAGTCTTTGGATCCCTGTGTTTAAATCTGCATATCAAGACTTTTAAGCAAGTTTGTAATCCACTTGATTTTGCCCTGCTGTTGAAACATTAACAGACTCATACTGGGAAGCTGTTACACCCAAACACTTCCACAGAAACCATTCTGGTACAGTCCATTCACATTTAGACAGGAAGTGACATAGTCTCATTCAGAACTCTCTCCCACTGCACCCCAACCCAGTTTTATGCTAATGACACTGCAGACCTGATACTGTTCGCTGAGAGCATTCTGTACCTTCTGAAATCCCGTTAATTGTGGTAACTAAGAAACTTGGCTTTTAGCGGGTCTCAGAGATGATGTTCAAGTATTTATTGTAGCTATTGCCAGGAGAATTGTCAGACATGGCTAGGGTCTTTGAAATGTGAATCTGATTGAAATGAAGAGATGGGGTGGATTGCATTCCAGAGGGAATTTCCATACAGACTATGGGTTTACTCATTTGTTCCATGGCCTGAAAGCACCCTCAAAAATATTTGAAAATCTAAGCTGAGAGTGAGGGTGGGTGAGAGTGTATATGTGTGAATAGAGGTGAGATTAGGAGAGACAAGGAAATGGAGGCTTAGATATAAGCTTATTAATTGAACCCTGAGAATATGACAGATAAAACGTCAAGTGCTTTAACTGAATTCTCATTTAATCCTCTCAATAGTCCTAATATTACAGACAGCTGAGTTAGGTAGAAATATTACAGGGAGTCAGATAGGGCAAGGTCCTCGAGAGAGTCAGGATAAATGTAAAACTCACCACAACTGTGGCTGGAGACACATCTGTTAGAGACTGGGCCTCAAGATAAAGACAAGATGACAAGACCTGTAAACTTGCTCAAAGGAAAAACACTGGGCCTAATGAAGTCTAGACAGACATCAGTCAGTTTTGTGGGTGACCAGAGACCTCTGGACCCACCATTTCCTAGAGGTCTTTGTTCTCTCCAGCCACACTTGTTACCTGACTTGTTTTCCAAGTGGACCACTAACACCTAAGTGACTATACTTGTAACCTTATTGGTTAATCATGGTTGTGGCCCACGTTGTACCTATGTGGGTTTCATTCCACAAAAGTCCCCTTTACAGTGGGGTCCCCAGACTACCCCTCAAGACCCCTCTGCCTGTCCCTCAGGAGTTTTCCTATCAATAAATATCTTCCTACTCTTCACCTCCTTTGTTCCTAGAATTTATTCTTTGATTTTTAGAGAACACGAGGTTGGCATATCAGACATTTAACAGGTTGTGAGATGTAATATTTCATATTTCACCTCTGGTATTATTTCCTGCATCACTATGAAGTATTATTCTCATTCCCATTTTAGATGATAAAACTGAGATTATAGAGGTCTTGCAACTTTCTTAAATTTATACAGCTATTTAATGGCAGGGCCTGAATATAAACTCATATTTTTCTTACTCTTGATTCTATATTTTTAACCACACCAGAACAGCTCAATTCCTTCTAGAAGACCATTGTGGGGGTTCAGAGAAAAAGCTTTCCCAACACAGCCCCAGTGATCTCCTCCAAGTACCCCCGTAAGCTCATCATATCCTGGAATAGTACTAAGATAATCAGACAAGCAGAAGAATTGAGCCACCATTTGGTCTTTTTCTCCAACCTTAGGGACCCACTAAATGTTGGGGTTGTTTCCATTCACTTTCAATAGAATTGATAGAAAGTATTTGAAAGTTAGTGTGCCATTAGGCTTGAGCAAAGTGGGAGGCTGAATGTGACATCTACTTAAGAAGCCTTTGAAAACAAGACAAACTAGCAATAATTTCATAAATTACTGGGTGCCTAATCAAAATACGTGGTGTACTTTTAATTGTTTTAAAATATCTTTTAAAATAAAAGACACATTACCATTAGTCCCCCTCAGAACACTTCCTCTCACCTGGAATATACTTGTTCCATGAATCAATTAAAAAATTTACCTTTCATGGCATTTTTGACTTTGAAAAAGAGCCACAAGTTGCGTTGTGCCAGGTCCAATGAAAAAGTGGATGAAGACACAGCAAAATAGTTTCATTTCACAGGAATAGCTGTGAACATTTTGAATTGCTTCAGAACATCAAGGCAGCCATGAAAAGACACTCATGCAAGAGGACGTCGAGAACTGCTTCAGAGTATGGCAAGCACCATGGGATAAGTGTGTCCAAGACAAGGAGGAGTATTTTGAGAGGGATTAATAGCAATGTGTCTTTTACTATAATAGATTTTAAAATTTTCAATTTAAATATGTGCTATATTCTTTGATCATATCATATATCTCACTCACATGTACATGTATATTCACATATAGATACATGCGTACATGCACATACATGTATATATGTCTATATTAGAGCTAACTACATATGAACCAGTGATAAAGGCATTGACTCCTTTTCAGATCAGAACACCAAATCGCAGAGGGTAGGAACTCTGGTCAAGTTATAGACTTAGTAAGTGAGAGATCCCATGACTTTGGGCATATCACAGGCTCTTCCTGAGTTTTAGTTATGCCCTCTGGACAGGGAGGGTACTAACATCTGCCATCAGGAGTGAGGGAATTGGTGTGCATAAGACTCCCTTTGCACCTGGCAAAGGAAGCAGTGGCTTCCTACATGTGCTCCAAGTGAATAAGGCCCGACTGACTGCTCAGCACCATCTCATGTGGTGAACACTGGAAGGGTTCAAACTAGGCTGTTCCTGTGTGATTTTGTAGCTGCTGAAGGGGTGGCAGTACTCGCCTTTGGAATGCATTATCTTGCACAGGAGCAGAAGTCAGAGCGCAGCTTCCACCTTAATTATGCCTTAATTGAACCACAATATACGTCACCCCTTGGCATAGATCCTTCGAAACCCAGCACCACCACCCTGCCTCATGGAAATATGTGCCGTTACCACCAGTGTAATTGTTGGAGCAACTGCCATGTTCCCAAGCAACAGGCTTTTCATCAGGGAGGAAAGATAATTAGGAGAAGATTTTGATCTTGCTGACTTATAACGAAAAGCAAAGTATCAAGAGATATGAATGTAGAGACAATCAAGTCATATTAAAGTCGACCATGAAAGCTCCCTTTAATACGAGGGAGGTAAAAGCAGTGAAAACAAAGCTATTTTCAATTTGCAGAAGGAAAAATGCTATCCTTTGATCCCTGACATAATATGACAGGGAAACAATGCACTCAGACAAGTCATCCTATATGATAATTTTCTTTCTCCTTTGAATTTTTGTGCATGACAAGTGAGTTGCTGCTGCTTTAAATAGTTCATTCACTTTGTTCATTCTTCAAATGTTTATTAAATGCTTAACAAAAGGTCCGTGCTGGGCTAATGGAGCTTTGCACTCAGCTTTTCACGGTGTTCTGGAGATGGTAGGCATGGGGTGAGGTCAGAGGTGCTGTGCAGAGAAAGATGCATTTGATTGATCGGCTGATGGCTTGGATTCAGCTGTGGTGACATGGAAAAGGCTCTTTTCCAAGGTGAAAGTCACAGAGAGACACAGAGGTGCAGTGAAGTTCGAGTTGAAAGTTCCATTTGCTACCATCTCGGTGCTGTGAGAAATGAGTTTAGGTGGCACCTGGACAGCAATGCGTGCTGTGCTAAAGGTTGTGTTATTTGTTCTCAAGGAAACAGGAAATCTTTGAGTGAATTCAGAGAGTCAAATTCATGTCTTTAAGGATCACCAGGCTGAAAGCTGAAGTGAACAGGAGAGGGGATGACCTTGAAGCCAGGCAGGCCAGGTTGGAGGCCGGCATGATTACCAGAAGATGGATCCTTGGGGTCTGGACTCAGATCTTGCAGGAATAGAATGAATAGATTAGGATGCCGGAGAAGACTCTATGTTCTTTCAGACTGAACTCAGAGGAGATTTGGCTAAGATATAAAACTCTATTTTAAGGGAAAAATAAAGGTTCCTTCCTACATTGTTCATATTTCATGCAAATGGTAAACAAGGATTGCCTTTGCTTAATACATGGGATTTGTGCATTCTTTAAAAAAACTCTGCATAGATTTATTTTTATAAAATAAATCATACTTGAATATGTCAGAAGAACTTATGATTTAAATATTCTTAGGCTGAATTATGTTCCTATCCTAACTGTAGATGTTTTATTAACTTAAATTTTCATGTTTTTGGTTAGCTCAAAGTATGTTTTCTATGCTTCTGCCATCAATTGAATTGTATGTGGTTAGATGATATTCTTTAGTGTATAAGAATCCATGACTGTATCTCATTCCCTATAGCAGTCTTAATCCTGATTTTCTCATTTTCAGCAACAATTTGGCTAATGTCAGTGGTTTACCTATCACCCAAAGATGAACGATCTATTTAGTATAAGACATTCATTTTGTAAATGGCATGAAAATTGCTTTTGGTGGGCACATGAATGGGAAGAAAATAGACAGTTGTAAGGAGATAGATATGTAGAATTTATAGGTTCATAGGACTTCCATACACACTAAGTATTGTATTCATGTCCTGTAAGGAAATGAGGACTCAGAAAGACTCAGTAAGTGAACCACAAACATTGCTTCTGGTTAAAATGAATAAGAACTCCAGCCACTTAGTCAATAATTTAATACCACTTACCCATGTCATACTGATAACTGATAGATTTTAGTTAGGTGTAAACTAACAGTAAAATAATTTTGTACTTCTGTAGAAAATCAAGATAACAACAAAAGAAAAGATAAATGACAATAACAGTAGTTTCATCTGTACTCCATAAAAGCTAGATTTGAAGTTAAAAAATAAAATGGTAGTGCACCAAAAAATTTCAAGAAATTCCCAGGCAGTACATATATTGTCCCCTTAATCTTCACAATCAACTAAACATTTAGGTATTGTTACCTCCCTTTTGTGAATGATATAATTGAGACTCAAATAAATCAAATGATATTCCCAGAATCCTTCAATTCTGCAAGTTGAAGAATCAAGTGACATCTAAGTCTTTGCAACTCCCATGGCCATTTTCAAATGCACCCCTGTGAAGCTGAGGTTCTGTAACCTCACTCAATGGCTCCTCTGATCTGAAGATTCACCATGGATGCCTACTTTTGACTTCATGGAATTGTTTTTGAACTTCTCTCCAAGTGGTAAGTTGGTGAGTTTCTGGAACATTATCTTGTTAAACACTTCATAGGTAAATAATTTTCTTCTCATTATTCCAAAGGCCCTGTTTTGAAAAGCTCAAATCTATGTGTGGACTTTTGCTGAAAACTCAATTATTTAAGCATGTTCCCATGAATGAATACAAAAGGCAAGCACACTAGGTCAGATCAATGGTCCATTCCACCCAGTGCACAGAACGAATGCTGACACGAAAGGATCATTTGTCATTTGTGCAGCATAATGTCAACTTCAAAGGATTCAGAAACTGCCCCAGCAGGTCAAGCTTGTCCTAATTACAAATCGTAACTCAGCCATTCATCACTTTAGCACAATCCTTTTAGAATTTGGTGGCATAGATTTATGCAGATTTGGTTCACTTATGCATCTGTTAACTCAAGAATATATATTGAGCACCTTCTGTTTGCAATGAAATTTTGGAGGTACTGGATCCAGATATGAGTAAGACCTACTGACTGTCAAAAGCACAGGTAGACAGAAACTGCTGTGTAACTACAGGTAGGTTCTGGTGGAGAACAGTAGAGACTACATAGAATCATAGTATAGGAGTTGCATATTTCTTCTGGGAAAGGGCTCCAAATACACACACACACACACACACACACACACTCACATGCACACGCATGCACATAAATGTTCACCAACAACACTTCTTAGAGCCAAACCCCGCAGACCTACAAGCTGAAGCATGAACACTCTCCCCAGCCAACCCTAGAATGGGCAACTGGTGGTGAACCCTCAGACTGTGAGAACAGACACTCAGCTTGTATTTAAATCTTTTTGCTTTTATACAGCCTTCCTGCAATAACAGCTGACTAACACCAAATACAAGGCCCAGGCACATGAAAAAGTCTCCAAAAATGGTAGATCCATCCAACTGTTCTCTTCCTCTTGGCAACAGCAGTCCACTGAAAATGCAATTGTATTTGAGTTAGTCTGAGTCTCTAAATATTCTGCTGTTTCACCAAATATATATATGTGATATCAAATCTAAATATACAAGGCTTGTCCCTCAAGCAGTGGAAGAACAATAAATATTTTTAATGTTCTCTCAAAGGAAAAGAATAAAGTCCTTGGGAAGAAAGAAGGGGCTTGTTGGGCTTCTGTCTTAGACCCCAGAGACTTTCTTTGGAGGCAGGCCTAAGTGTCAGATGTGAGAGCATAAGTAAAAGAGACACCCAGTGATTCTTAGGGGAACCCTAGAGCTGGGGATGGAGGTTACTGGTAGAGCAATTGCAGCCCTGAGTTCCATCCCCAGCTCTGTGAAAACAAAACAATAAACGAAAAGCAGCACTACTAAAATAGGAAAACTTTCACAGTCAGCAATGGATCAGGTAACCAACCTAGTTTCTATGTTGATGAAAGCTATCTTGGGCCCCCTGATAAAGGAGAAAAAAATCAGTGATATTCCCTCTAAAAGATACAAAGGGCTTGGTTTGCTTTTTGGATATTTCTTTCTTTACCAGAAGAAAGAATCTCAGACTTCTTGCCAGCAAACTCAACCAAATGTGAACTTTCAGGTTGCATTGGCAGAGTCCACATGAGAGGACATGGAACTTCTGTATTCAACCTTTAGCCACATGTCATCCCTTTCCAGTTTAAATAAAGGACATCCAGAACATTTACCCTTTATTGCTCATGCTACAAAAATGTGCTGCTATTTATTTTGTGGCAGCAATGAAATTTAGGATGTGGTTGAAGTTGTGAAGGAAAAAGAAAAGGAAATTAACATTCACTGAAGGCTTATGATTTTTCTACACTTTACTTTTAATACTTGAAACCACCTTATAGGATAAGCAACATCTTTTATATTTAAAAAATCAGAAGATGTAGTCCTAGGGCAGTGCCTGAAGTTCGGCTTCCTGGAAAGAGATGCTGCAGCACAAGTTGCATGAAGGATGTGTATCAGGAAGCACATCTGGGAATGACTCTGTGAGGAAGAGGTGTAAGCGGGCCTGGGCAGAGGGAAAAGGCAGACTGCAACACTGCTAGGACCGAGGTCTCAGCCCCTTCTAAAAGGGGCCTTCGGATTGTCCCAGACTGAGGCAGTGGGCTGAGTGGTAGCCAGATGACTACACAAATAGAATAATCTTATGAATTCCTTCTTGCAAACACTCAGGGTTGGAGAATGACATTGATGCATGTTATTTTCTCATTCACCCATTCACCGATTAATTATGCATTCACCAACAAGTAGAGAGCTCCTAATATGTGCCAAAGTGTGGAGTTGGTTCTCTGTAAATTCTGAATATTTATGAAGTGTACTTTCTATGTTTGAGGGCCTTTCAGTCCAGCCTTTTGAATATCCAAGGAAATGAAGTCTTTAAAAAATAGAATACATCTACTTTAAAACGTAAGTCAAGTTAAAGCCAGGAACATTCTACTCTGCAAAGTTTCCCTTAGGCTGCAGGAAATCCCTGAGGGATAAGAAGACACTTGTATACACAGCCCAAGTATTCTCTTCCCCCTTGAAAACCACTGTTTGTGGGTAGGAACTAATTAAAGAGTACACTTGTTGTCTCATCTCTTCTGTTTAAAGGATCTGGCTTTGTGCCGAGGCCAGAGTCCAGCATGGACTGCTTCTGACTTCGCCCTGTCATCAGCTGCAATCTCTACTTCTCTCCCTGCCAGAGTGGGGAAAAGTGTCCTTACTAATGAATAATAATGCCTTTCATGAGGTATCTATAAAGAAAGTAGATAGGAAAGTAATAAAGACGGAACTAAATGAAAATGTCATAATAGGTAAGAAGTCCTGCCAGTGTATTTCCACTGGGACCCTCCAGTCCATGATCCATCAGCATTTGAGGCTTAAAGTAGACAATGTAATTAGCACAACACCATTTACTGAGACTTCCATGGACACGAGAAACCACAGTTCTGGCTTCAAAGCACCCTTGTCAACAGAGAAATATAAACTGTATCCACAGATAGAAATACCAAAGACAAGCTGAGATTTCAACTAGTTTGAAATGAACAATGCACTAATAGCATGTAGACTTCCAAATCTATTGGTCTACCCAAGGAGAAAGTTGTGAGTCTGCTACAAATATGCTGAACTGCCTTGTAATTTGAAAGTAAAAGAATAGAGTGATTTAACATTAATGGAAGAGAGAGTTGACATTTAGCAATGATAAACTGACTTCAAATAATGTCAATCAAGTATTTTAGAAGCACCCAAACTAATAAGCTTCATTTATAAAGAGCAAAAAAGAAACTCTCTGGAACCTAAGAATAGTGTGTTAGTCAGCTGTTCATTGATAGAACCAAACACCTGACATACAGCTTAAAAGAGAAAGGATTCATTTTGGCTCACAGTTTCAGAAGTTTCAGTGTGAAGCCGGCTGACTCTAACAAAAAAACATGGCAGAAAGGCAGGTAGAGGAAAGCTGCTCACCTCGGGGCCTGGGAAGCAGAAAGAGAGCAGAAGAGGTGACAGAGGGGAAGGGGCTAGGAACACCTCTTCCAAGCCACGCCCCAGTGACCCACCTCCTCCAACCAGGGGCACATTCAGCTATGAGCTCATTCGTGGGTTAAACCCCGCATGATGACCTTGATCACATTTGAAACACTTCCAAACAGCCTTCCCTCTGAACACATGAGCCTTTTAAGGGGATTTTTTTTATTCAAACCACAATATGTAGCTTATTCGTGAACACATTCACTCATTTACCCACCCAGCAACAAGTATTAAGCTACTCTGTGGTAGATGTAATTACGAAAAACCTCTTTTTTTTCATGGAACTCACATTCTGGTAAAGAAAAAAGATGAATATCAAGTGAAAAATGAATAATATAAGTACAATACTAAAGACTAGTAAGGGCTATGTAGAAATTAAAGCTCAATATCATTTGAATAATAGAAAGGAAGAGGAGGAGTCTTCTGTGGGGATGTGTAGGAGGAGAAGCCACCACAGGGAGAGAGCACGCACCAGTACCAAGTCCCTGAGGTAGATACAAGCTTGGCATAGTCAGGAAATTCTAGCAAGCCAACTTATAGTCTGTTCATAAAGCCGTGTGCCCTGACATTTGTTTTTTTGGAAGGATAGTTCTGACTTTGTCCAAAGATACTAGGTATAGCTCAAGAGGTCTTGGAACTTAGGAAGGAAGACAGAGGACGGCAAGACGCCCGTTGGCAAAGGTGAACAATGACATCTTTGGAAAAGCAAGGCACCTAGTGTCATTATGTTCTGATTTCTGATTCAGGTGCTGCCACTCATGAAGCACTGATCCTGGGCCAGTCTATTCTATTTAACAGCCTCAACACCTTTCCTGCAAAACAAGAAAGCTAAAGTTGGTGCTCCCCAAGATCCTTCCCACCACAGTCTTTGTGATTCCACGAACTTACTGTTTTCAGTGTAATTGAAGTGTGAGCCCTTGTACATGCCTGTGGGTGATCCTGTCAGGTAATGTATGGTTTTGTTTGTTTAGGCTAAAATAATTACATCAATTATTTTTTTACACAATAGGCAGCAAGCAATTTTTGAGTAAGATGAGTAAGGGAATTTGGAGACCAACTGTGATGAAGAAGATAGGAGGAGGGCGTGGGGCTTTGCATTGGATGAAGAACTCATTCACACCACCCTAATTTCCACCAGGTGGTGGCTGACTACATGGGATTTCAGGATTCTAAAGATTTAGTTTGTTGATCTTAGGAACCAACTGCAGATTGTCGGGAATTTTTTTAATAAGGCAGATAATTGGTTAAGATGCAGTTAGAGCATCCATTGAATGATGAACATGTCCCCATTTTCAGAGTACTAAAGAAATATACTTGCATTTAATTTAATTTCCCAGATTAGAGGGAAACCAGCCTCCTTATTCCACAAATGAGCAAGTAGAACCTCAAAGTGACTAAGGAAATAGCTTAAAATTGCTGACTTCCAGCAAAGCCAGGACCAAAATCCAGATTTCTTGATTATAATTCCTGTACTATGAGATGTACTTAAATGATATTATAAGCGCATTTGATGTAACATGGACAGAGCTTTGGTTTCCTTTGTACCAGCAGGTTCCCATTTACCTGAATGGACCTTTTGTGTGAATTAGCAAAAATAAATGAGTAAAGAGCCCCCTCTCAGACTGGGGAGCTTTGTCAGCTGACCTGGTCTTGGAATGCAACCTCCTTCCACCCCACCTTTGAAGCTGTAGATACGCAGTGTGCAGCCTGGAGAGCTGTAGGTGCAAGTTTGATGCTGAATAAACAGTTACCTTTTGATCACTTGAGAATGTAATGAATTTTACATTGTTGGGCAAAATAGCAAAAGCAAATAAAATAATAAATATTACTTATTTTTGCTTCATGCTTTCTAATGCACTATTTAATAATATTTTAGTTGCTCTAAGCTACAATCTTATGAGATAGCCAAGGCAGAGGTTGTTTAGGAAATGAAGGCCCAGAGAGTCAATATTCCTTCTCTGTGTTCAGATGGTCAATAATTAGGGAAGTGGAATGTTGACCCTGGGACTGCTGATGCCATACATAGCCATTTCTCTACCTTATTTTGGGATAGAAACACATGCTTACTGTTTTTTCTTTCTGTCCAGAATCATTACCGCTCCTGAACAAAAGGGAAAGGAGTTAAAATGTGAGCTCCTGTGGAGTTCCGCTGTGATCTATAAATTTCATTTTTCCAAAGAATCTTTGATCTCCACTAGGGTGAATGGTAATTCCCACACATAGAGTATAGCTGAGAAGCAGGTTAGAATCAGCTTCCCAATTATTCTTGTCTTTTGGGGTCTGAGACCTTTCCAAGCTTGGAGAAAATGATGTCGTTACTTACGAAGTACACGCATGTAATTGAAAAGCAAAAAACAATTATGTTAATTAAGAGTTTCTCAGTCTTTTGGAACACAGTGAAAGAGTTTTAAAATAATTTCACCAAAATAAGCTTATATTTAAGAAACAAAACTCCCCCACTCTCCATGTTGTGCCACATAAACTTTGGCTAATCACCCATTGTCACCTTTGAACTCTTCGCGCTGGTGTTGTGGGAAGAATTCAAGACCTGTGAGCTCCACAGTGTGGGACAGGAGGGTGAGGACAGTACATCTCAGCACGGAAAATGTGGGAGGAGACCCAGGTTCAGGCTCTGTGAAGTTTCCACTTATAACAAAAGTAGCGGATGGCATTATAAATGCTTATCTAAATTCTGTTCAACTTACTTAAAATATATGAATTAGCCTGTGATCAAGCTTGTTAAAATTCATTGTCCTAAATTGAATGGCTCCATTGCTCAGGGCATCTGCCTGGGCCCCAAGTCCTAAACGTTGCTCGGAGGAGAACCAGATTGTTCAGCTTCCATGGAATTCCTCATCTAGAATTGGTCCCTGGGAGCAGACATGGAGGTAGGTAATCCCCGTACCTTTGGGCCTGCCTTCACTTCAGACCCAGATGCCAAGTGCCTCTTAGATGAGAGGCTAACTTTGCCCTCACATGCTTGACTGTGACCCTGAGTAGCCTGCTCAGGTCTCGGTGAGAACACTGCTAACCATGAAGGGAAATTTGCATGAAGACAACATGGCTGTTTTGACAGTCGCTGAGGTTCTTTGCAAAAAGAAAATGAGCTAGAAGAACTATAGGCTTCTGTGGAGGACAGACCAAGATAATTTATTTAGATAAGACTTTCTTATGTACTGGAGATTGAACCTAGGGCTTTAACATTGAGCTATATTTAAAGCTTTTTAAAATATTTTTTTCTTTAAAGTTTTGAGAGAGGGTTTCATTATGTGGCTAATTTGTCCAGGCAAGGATTGCTCTTCCAGTCTTCCTGCCTCAGCCTCCCAGCATCCTGGGATTACAGGTATGAGTCACCACACTTGGCTCTAGATAAAATGTCTAAGAGAAGAATCTTAATAGTGAGACTCATTAGAGGCAGAATAATCCCTGTTTTCTATGAAAGAGTTAAAAATCATTCTTTGTACACCTAGGATCTCAACACGAAAGCTAAGGCCACTCCTTGGCCTTTGATGGAGAAGAAAAAGTAGGCCTTCCTCACTCTTCAACAGACTGGAGGAACAACTAACATCTTCATGATGTTTCCAAATGAGTTGGAGTGGCGTATTTAGCAAGACTACCTTAACACTTTAACAGTTCATGATAAATTGAAGACAAGTGCTGGTGAATGTGTCAAAGGGTTGAGGAGATTATTTTCATTACTGTTGGATATTTTAAATCTATAGACTTCATATTACTTGTGATGACCCAGAATTTTGTTGTGAAGAGAAGGTTGGAACAAGGCACATTCCTTGTTCCAAGTAGTTCTGCTGTGGCTAAAATTCGGCACATCAGAATTCATATCTAAGTCAACCCTGCAATCTATTGGCCTCTTCCTTTTCAGTCAAATGCAATCCTGTTGAGAAATTCTTTAATTGTTTTTGACAACTGATCTGGATATGTAAATATATAAATGGCAAGTCGCTCACTTTGACTCATAGGTTCATCATTTTGGTGACATTCCATTACCAGAATGAGCTATTCAATTGTAAACAACTATATTCCTAGAATCAAGCCTTATCATTTGGAAAGTAGAAAGCCAAAGCATGCATGTTGACAAAGAATGAGGTTACATTAATGACTGGATCTGTATTTCTGAAGAAAATAAGCACAATCAATGTATAAAGAATGCAAACATATTTAACCATAATGGCTGAGGGAAAAGATTTGGATTCAGATCACTTGGGCTCAAATCCCAGCCCAGGCTCTTCTGAATGCCGTGATGGTGTGCAGTGCATGGCAAAAGCTTCTATTTCCCCATCTGTGTAATGAAGGAGAGAAGGTGTCCTGGCTTGTTACAGGGACTGTAGAAGGTTATAAATGTAGGGTTCCTAGCATAGTTTCTGTCATTCAATGATGCTAGCTATGATGATTTGCTCTGCCTCAGAAGAATGAAGACTGACATGCTAAAAATCACTCAGGAACATTCAAAAGAACATCTCCTACTGAATGACACCTAGGCCTGATGTATAAAATACATGTTGGAGATGGATGAGATAAAAACACAAAAGTGCTGGCTTTACCATTTTTCACTGTGGGATTTTGAACAAGTTGTGCATCCTATCTCTTTGTCCTTTTATAAAAAGATAGTGATGTGCTCTGACAGTTTGAGGCAGAAGGATTGTAAGTTCAAGTCCAGGCCGGGCAACTTATTTACTTAGGCAAACCTTGTCTGAAAAAAAAAAGAAAATGGCTAGGGGTACAGGGGTGTAGCTCAGTGCAAAGGTCCTGGGTTCACTTGACAGCACCACACACACACACACACACACACACACAGATGATGGTGCCTATATCATATTGTTGGGAGAGGAAAACAAGAAAGCATGATACAAATTAATTATCACTGTGCCTCCAATGAGTAAAGACGGTGCTAAATAAACAATGGCCTCATCACCCTGGTTTCCTTTCTCCACATTCAGACATCATCGTTTTTAATCTATGTAAGTTGAAAATGTGAGCAATTTCTCAGTGAAATTTTAGGTCCAAGATCTTTTTTTCCTAAAACCCGTCCTATGAGTGCATAGTTCTTAGACTTTTGAATAAATTGACCAAGATTTCAATCACAAAGTAGCTTCAAACTTCATCCATGGAGGAAACTCTCATTCAGGACTTGGGTTAGTTTTATACACAGGTTTATTTCATGCAGGTACCAGGATGCTGTTCACTGGAATGACACTGAATTTCACATTTCACATTCATGGCCTTGAAGAAAAATGCTTAAATGAGAGTTTGTGAATCTGACTCATCTTCTCCAGATTCCAGAGCTATCTAGAGAACATATCAGCCCCTTCTTTATTGGAAAAACATGGAGGTGTAAGTTGTTATTGAAGAAGGTTCTCACCCACTGAATCCAGATTCTCCTCCTCCTGATTCACATTGTTCTCAAGAAGCTGACAATTTTAAGAGAACCAACCAGAAATTTTATTTTGCCCACTGTTTTGCTAGATTTTAATGTGGTATGGTGGTGACTAATGTGTTCCAGTTTCAGGCTGGGACAAGATAACCCTTCCCAGAAAGCTGGTTCACCTTTTTCAAAGACAAAATTGTGTTGTGTGATTGCAAGATCAGTTAGGGATTTCCACCTTGGTCAGAAGTCTGGTAAATGTAGGCTAATTTTCAAATACGGTGTTGATTTGGACTTCCCTCATGTAAGGAGATTCTGTTTTGAATTCAATGGAAAATCATTTCCTTGCTTGTTAAAAAGTATGCATTCACTTGTTTTAATAGTGAAATCAGGCTTCCTTTTGAACTTGAACCTGTTGGCCCACAAGAGCTTCCTTAGTCAAGATATTTTTCCCTATTGCATACAAAATAAAATAAATGCTGGGCTTCATGGCCAGATCTAGCATTAATGCTGTAATTGAACGCCATGTTATTTCTATTCACATCATCAGAAAACAATTTACTTCCCCCAGGAAAGTATTTGAACAGATTCACTAGACCTTCAGTTCCAGGATATTATCCCTCAAAAAAGTTCAGTGCAAAAGTCTGACTTTCAGACTACCTTAGAAATGGAGCTTTAAATAAGACTGAAAACATTCAAGGACATGTGCTGAGTTACTTAAGCATTTCTATTAGTCACACCTACTCATAGAATTAAGTAGTGAACAGTGATGTGCAGTCTTACTTTGTGTGCAATTTGATGCTTCACAGACCATGCCATAAGAATCTTCATCATTGTGAGAATTGCCTTTTGTTTATTTGCTTTTATTTTGATTCTTTCAGTGCAGCAATTCAGAGTCACCTGAGGATTATAGGCTCTTATGTGTGCCAAGCATTGTGATTAAAGTTTCATCTGTTATCTCACCAACTGCAAAGATTGTTGAGACACTTGTTACTATTTCCATGAGCTTCAAAGGTTAAATACTTGCCCAGATTCACTCAACTGTGATTGGCTGGGACAATCAGTGAGGAAATAGTATGGCCACGGTCTGAATTTAAGTCTTCCCAAATCTACACTGGTTGTATTTTGCCAGATCTGTGGTTGATAGAATGTAATCCTATTGCTGGAACAACCCAGAAGTCCTATACTCAAAGTGATGTATAAAGCATGAAATAAAATAAGGTTAACTGGTTTCTTAAATGTCAGATTTTTACAAAGTTCACTGAAATATAATTTGCATATCTTGCACCTCACCTGTTTAAAAGGTATAATCCAAATATTTGCAGAGTTGTACAGTGAACACCACAATCAACTTTAGTATATATTCACTCGTCACATAAAAAATAAATTCCCTAGCATAAAATTGTTTTAGAACCAGAAAAGAGGTCTCGAGTGGACCAATGTGTGCTTATGGTAGGATTATGTCCCAAACATTTTATCAGTAAAATCCTTTCTGTATGGAGCCACTCAGTACCCAAGCAATGCTGGGAAATTTTGTCTGACCTCCTGAGCTGACCACTGTGTGTGCTTTCTGACCTTTTTATAAAATCTCAGAGTGGCAGAAATCCTGGTTTGTTACATGGTCTCGTGATTCCATCATTTGAGGTATAGAAAGGGAAACTTGGCCTATGTCTATCAAACCTTTGGAAGCCCACAGAGGTTAGAGCACAGGAAGTTTATTTCAAGCATTTCCACTTCTCCAAAAGCATCACTAGGCTCTGAAGAGCATGAATTTGGAAAAACCCAGTGTGCTGAGTAGCTGACTCCATCTTCTAAGAACATAGGTTCCAAGAGGCACAAAGGGACTTTGTATGTTTCATTTTGTAATTCTCTGCTAGAATTATATAAGTTTCAAAATTCTGGGAAAAAATAAACACCTGTCCTAGTGAGGACTTTCTCTTTTTGAATATGTGTCTGAAAGAGAAAAAGAACTTATGAGCCAATTCAGTCTCAAATCATCTGCAAAGGAAATAAGAGGAGGGAAATTGCAGAAGAAGCAGTTTCTAGATACGAAATTGTAACAATATCCATTGAATTTGAATTTCCTGAATCTCAGAGGCCCTGACTTTCCCACAAACAAATCCACATTCTGGGCCAATTCACATTAATTCACAGATGTAATGGTAACTGGAAGTCATAGCGCGTGGACAGTCTCTTCAGAGTTAGTCCGTTAACTGTTCTTAACAGCAAATGAACCATGTGAGACAAAGAAGGTGAAGAATGACTAATTCCTTCAGTTTTGATTGTTGTGTTCTCTGTCTGAAGATATCAGTGCAGCTGCAGTGTTGTTAGTGTGTTGATGTAGCTAGAAAAATTGATATGCAGCTGAAGTTCCCCCCATACCAAAGGCATGTAAGTCCATCCTCTGTAAGACATCTGCATGAGCAGCGGGCAGTTCTTTTGTCCCCATTGGCACTGGAATACAAGCCCATTCCCTAGCAACTCAATGCTGCTGTTGATACATACTCTAAGCCTCTGCCTGTCCACTCAACAGCTTGATAACATGTAGGATTATATCCCCTTCTATTTCAAGGAATGTGTCCACCAACTTTGTGAGTCGGCTGCCAATACAACTTTTGCCCTTAGCATATTTGAAGTTTTGGGGAAATATAAATATACATATAAACACATGTAGCCTCATACAAATACTTTCCAAGGTATACATCTTGGAAACATGCATAACATATGTTAAAATATATCATAATCTCATGTATCCATCATCCCAAGGGAACTAGGATGTTGGAATAGAATACTAGACAGGTTCTGATCATTCTGTAAAACAAGACATTTGATTTGGGGCAAGAAAATTAATTGTTTTGGAGGCCAATTCCTCATCTGGAAAATGGGGATAATGTTAATCGCTGTATAATTGTGTCATCATGCATTTAAAAACACTTCGCAAATTGTGATGAACAAAATATTTTCCTATCTCATTCATTGATTCAGCAAAAATACAGTATGTATCTACTATGTGAGAACACTGGGCAAGAGTACATAGAGCCTTGTCTATCAAAATGACCTCTGCCTACAGTAGAAGCTCATAATGCCAGAGTAATCATTTCATGACCTGTCAGGAGCTTGTTAGCACATCATTTCTCTGGAAATCTATTCATTGTGTGTTCAACAAACTACAACCAAGCACTTTCTTCTATCTTTCCATTTCTTTCTTAGTTACTTTTGCCAACTGAGTCATTGATTCAATTTCTAAGTGCAGGAATTATTAATGATATGCAATCTTACCACACATTTTTAAAAATTTCATCTCTATGTCAAGACCTCCAATATTTCTATCTCTAGCCTTATCGGCAATATCTTAGATTCAAGACTGTTAGCCCAATTTACAGTCTTTCAGGACAAATTTGTCCATATTGGAGAATACCATTTGCCTATAAATAATGTTACTATCTTTGCTTTTCTTATTCTAGTAAGTGTAACCTCCATTCATCCAGATTAACTAACCCCCATACCTGGCCTTGGTTATTTATACCTTCCAAAACAAATCCTTTCCAAGCCTATGATACACTTTTCCACCCCCACTGCCACATCGTAGGCCACCAGCATCATTCACCTGAACAGTGGCAGTGACTTTCCAATTGTTCTCTTGAAGTCATCTTCCTCAACAAGGTTTTTCTTGCCAAAAAGGCTTCAATGGCTTGTTACTGCATTTGGGAGAACTGGGAAACAATCTTCAACATGATGTACCATGCAAGGACAGCCTGAGGACCCACTCCTTCTCTTGCTAGTTACATCTAGGGTAGCCCTCCTCATCCCATCCAATCACTTGGCCTTTCTTTGGATCTTTAGACACATAAGCTCTCCTTTGCCTCAGGATCTTTCACTGGCTACAACAGTCTTGATGTTTTCCCTATGCACTCTATCTTCACCCAGCCAAGACTCAATCTTAAAACCTGACTCCCAGATCTGCTAAGTACTACTTCTTCACTTAGAAGTTAGCTCAACCTGGCACATGCATGTAAGGCAGATCCTCTGGTTATTCCTTCTGGTTATATCCCTTCGTGACATCTGTAATGATTACAATTATGTATTTATACTTATATGTTTTCTGTTTATGTTCTCACTTAAGAATATTGTCCATTATGGAAGATACTGGGCTATTTACACTCCTGAATACCCAGCCCCAAATACAGTACCTGGGAAATAGCAGATATTTAGAACCTATTTATGGAATGAATTAATTAAAGAATATTTTATTACCCACACAATTGACACCAGACCCTTTAAATAACAGCTTTAATTAAAATAGTTTGAATGATGATTTCACTGTTAACCTGACTTCAATGAAATCAAATAACATTAATTTCTTTATGATCTGCATAACCAAATAACACAGATTAGAAAGATTACTACAGGCAAGATTTACATTTAAGGTCAAAACCAACTGCTCTTTCAGAGTAAACTACAGAAACTTGGCTTTGTAACAGTTAATAAGAACATAACTCAGGGGTTTTACTTTGACTCTTGATTCAATGTGAGTCACCAGTGGAATATGGCTGATAGACATTAATATAGATCCAAGCTTATTAGCAGAACTGTAGATGTTAAAATAAGGTAATTAAAACACCAGTACTACTCTGGACCCAAAAGCTCATTTATTTCAGGGCACCAGCATTGAAGAGTCATGTATCACAGCTGCAGGCATCAGAGGAGAAGGAATGTACAGAGGTATTCCCCATCCTCCTGCCTTTCCACACCTGCTCCTGTTGGACTGAATTTAGCTGGTACCCCTTGTCACTGGATAATCACAGACTGTCAGCGAATTTCCCCACTTAGTGTTCTCTTGATCCCCTTATCAGCCACAGACTCTCCAAATATCTGTTACTTTCTCACACTCTCCCTGATTTCAGGTGCTCAGATGCATGCTGAGCAGCTCCCCTACTCACCTTGCTGTACCTCAAACTTAAGCCAGTCCTGCCCCTAACACAAGATTCCTTCACAGTAGTGAGGTCCCCTGACTCCCACACTACAGATTAAGGAGATTTTGGTCTTAGCCATTTGTGCTGGTATAACAAATATATCCAAGACGGCATTTAGAAACCATGGAAATTTATTTCTGCAGTTCTGGAGGCTGGGAAATTCAAGATCCAGGTGCGAGCAGGTTGAGTGTTCAGTGAGGGCCACGCCTGCTTCCACGAGGGGACCTTGAGCACTGTGTCTTCACAGACAGGGACCTATGGAGCTCCCTCCAGCTCTTTTATTAAATTAGCACACGTTTGCAGCTCATAACATTTACATTCCTCGTGTAGAGCCTGTAAGTGTGCATAATGCAGCTTCATTCCATTTTTTCACTTCCTTCTCTTCCCCTTCCTCTCCCATCATCTCTTAATCTCATTCCCATTTGAGATCGTCTATCTCCCTACTTCCTATTACTTATTTTTATTTTGTTCTTTATTTACAATTTCAGTTTTACTTTTTATTTTTTTGGCAGTATGTAGAAAGTGGTTTTGTTATAGGGATGGCAGTGTTGGTTCAGCATTGGAAGAACCATCCCCAAAAGTCATCATTTTAACAGAGAAAAGGAAAAAGCCATATGATCCTTTCACTAGTTGGAGAAAATGTATCAGACTAAATTCCACAGTTGTTCATGGTAAAAGCTATCAGGAGACTAGAAGTAGAACAGAACCTTCTCAACAGATCAAAGACATGCCCTCCATACTTCCAGCAAAAACACCTTATATGAATGGAGGAGATACAATGCTTTCTCCCTAAGGTGGGGAACAAGGGCAGATATGCCTACTCTTCATCTGTCCATTAAAGTTTGAAACCTAGGTCCCACCAAAATAGTCTGGCAATAAAATGACACAATTAGGATAGGATTGGCAAGGTAGAAGCAAAATCTTTATATG
>NW_004624735.1:27112699-27216917 GCF_000247695.1 Heterocephalus glaber
TGAGAAATTATTTCTGATTTCATTTTTTCCAGATCCTCTTTTGTTGCCAGTTCAGGGAGTCCAGGTGGTTGAGTGTCAGAGTGTTCCATCTTGTTTCCCTTTGGGGTTGCTGTAGGTGATCTAGAAGTCTGGTTTTGAGGCTTGTTTATGTGTTTTCTCACTTTCCCCACAGCTCACCTCCTCTGCTCTGGCAGCAGTGGAATGGCGGCCAGGGAGCCTCATCCAATTTCAGTTTTCTTATACATGAAGGTAGAGCCTTCATGGCCTGATTGCCTCCTAAAATTCCTACCTCTTATCATCTCCCAAAGGTTCTACCTCTTATTACAACTGCATTGTGGACTGGACAGCAAAATGAACATTCATGGCACAGTAGTATCTTTGCCTCTTCTTCCTTAGTCCTCAAACCTACTGAATTGATTACAACTTTTCAGTTCTTTTATGAACACCTGTCTCTAATGTCATCTTCTCTCACCCATCTATCAAGTGTGGAGGATTAGACAGCAGAAGATTAATTTGCTTGATTTTCTAGGAAATAACGAGTAATTGTAATCTGAATGAAGTTTCCTGGGATGTATAGTATAGCTTTAAACAATTGATTAAACTATATCCACTTTGTCTCTTTAACTATGGCTTCTCTTAGACCATGGTATTTTCTATCACCATGCTTATGTCATCCGCTGTACCTCTAAAGCCCGGACTACCTTCTTTAATTAATTCTCTTTGCCCAGAGAGTTCTCGCATCCTTTAAGTCTCATCCAAGGCCATTTTCCCCAAAGATGACTTTTGTCATTATTCTAGCTGGGCTGAACCTTCTTCATTTGTGGCTGTCCAGCTCCCTGAGCCTGAAGCTGGAACGACACCTGTCCAGCTATATTCTAGTGATTTGCTTAACCCAGATCATTCAAAAGTACCAAGCCTTTCTTTCCACTAACATAGAGTTAAAGTATCATGAACAACTCTTTGATCTAGGGGAATTCCAGGGCTTTCTCAATATCTCTAAGGATTCTGGTATGGTAGGTGGAAGACAACGTACCACATCTCACTCTGAACATAGAATTTCCTAGATTCTTGATTTTAACTCCAGACATCGCATGACCTCCTCACTGAACTGCTTTCCTTCACAAAGATGCTTGACATGCTTAAGTCACAGTTTTCTCTCCTACAGAGGGCAGAATAACAGGAACATTCTCTTGATTGTTATGAGGTTTAAATGAATTATTATATATAAATTACTCAGCACAGTGCCCAGTCCTTAATAAAACTTCCACAAATATAAATGACTGCTGTTTTGTTGCTTTCAACATAATGACATAACAGGCATAAGTTGTCAGATTTTCTTTTTTGTAGACTTGGTTTTAGATTAGTTTTTGGTGCACAACAATAAGTGAAAAGTACAGATTGAAAGCCCCCCCCCCCCAACAGGCTCCTTCACTACCACCCCAGCTGGAGTGGGACACATTACACCTGATGAACCTACAGTGACACACAATCATCCTGAGTTCATTTTATAATCTGCCTTTGTTGTTGGATATTCTGTCAGATTTGACAGATTTAAGTAACATGTATCCACTATTAAAATGCTATAGAAATTAGTTTCAGTGCTCTAAGAACCATCTGTGCTCTGCTGGTCCATCCCTCCAACTCCTGGCAACCACGGATCTGTGTATTATTCCCACAGTTTTGCCTTTCCCAAATGCTGTTTTGGTTAGATCCCACAGTATGCAGTCTTTACAGACCGGCTTCTTTGACAAAGACACTCCATGTCCTTTTATGGTTTTGTACTTCATCTTTTTAGAGTTGAATTATATTCTCTTGTCTGGATGTACTTCAGTTTATTTAAATTATTTTCAAATCACAGTTTCTTCAACTTGACTCAGTTCAAATTTTTAATCTGGTATCATGACATTTCACAAAAGTAGAGAATGTGTTTTATGGCAAAGGAAACTCCACAGCTGCTTCTTGTCCCCTCCACTCCTGTGTCACCCTCTTCCCTGTCTTCCCCTCCCCTTACTTCTTTCCATCCTCTTCCACCCCTTTTCTTTCTGTCTCCTGTTCTGTACCTCAGATTTTTAAGGTCCACTTTTCTGCTAGACCTCACGCACATTGAGGGCAGGAGTTATGCTTTATTTACTCATGAGTCCACAGTAGTTTTTCACTAAATCTTCCATTACTGAATACAGAGCCTGGTTCCCAGTTGACTTCTAGTTTTTCACATGTGCCCTGAAGAGTCTGTGACTTGGTTAGGAACCTTGAGGTAGCTATTCTTTTGTGTGAGTGTATGTGTATGTGTTTGCATATGTTACAGAGAACAACAATAGCTAGCATTATTGGGGAAGCTACCTGTACATTATTTCATGTATTACAAAACCACTCTAAGATATATGTTATTATTATCTTTATTTTATAAATGAGGAAGCCGATGTTCAGAGCATTTAGATAATTTGATTAATTTTAAAATAATCATTAGGCTATGGATAGACCTCAGTATGTTAGGTCCTGAGTTCAATCTCCATACCACACACACATACACACACACACACTAACACAATTACTTAGTAGAGTCAAGAATTAAATCAAGGTAACCCAACTGTGAAGACTGCAGCTTAATTATTACACTGTACAAATAAATGCATGCACTAGTTATATGACAGAGGATAGTTGAGGAAGAAAATTGGCAGTCTAATGTTTCTAAAGACACTACAGACATGACTGGAAAGGATTTTTTTTATCATCTTTAATGCAGAATAAGTTAATTTAAAAATTAAAGCTATAATAAAAACTTAAAACCTCCAGGAAGCTAATCATTGTTCTTAATAATGTTCTCAGAAATAAATCATTGAGGCCGGCCATACTCAAGCTTAGAAGAAAAAATATTGCTCAAAGATGTCAGTTAGTCATCTTTCTGTTTAGGCACTTAAAAGTGCCTTAACATTGTGATTTGCAGTGGGGAGAAGCAGAGATAACCACAAATCTTCCTTTACCAGTTCATTTGCTGGGACATGGGTTGTATTCCAGCTTTTTGCTAACTGAATGAGCTCAGCCACTGAGTCAACTTCTAAAAGCAGAATGGTAGTAAGCAAATGACAAGGTGGGTTAGCAATTTTTGATAATGTATTTTGGCAATAAAATTAAAGGTCAAAGACAAGAGAGATAAAAGCATCAAAAATAAACACAAAAAGTAGGCCAAGTTCTTGATTTTGATAATAGATGTTGTACTGTAGACTTTAAAGGGCTGTGAAAAAAGAGCATCTTAAAATTTATGTTGCAAAAAGGTGTAAATGGACCTTGAAGATCATCTTCTCTACCCCTCCTTCCGGACTGTCTTCCAGGATACAATATGGTACCTACTGCAGGGCTTCAGGGTGGAATCTGGGCTCTGCCAAGGACTCATAAGTGATTTACCTGATCCTTAATCTCTTCCAGGATTAAGTGGGACATACAGGCGTCACCCACAAAACACCTTGTGAAGAACGTTGTTTCCCTCCCTGACTGCTGTGGGTGAAAACTGAGACCCTGGGCTCAACCTCTGCAGCCTCCTCTCCAGCATCTAAGACACAAATGCCCAGCACATCCAGCTTGCCTTGGCTACGCCAAGTGCAGAAGAGCTGTCTTGGGCCACACTCAACATATTTAATACAGTTTCTTGTGATATCGTCTTTTTATCAGTGATGCTGGGGATTAAACTTGAGGCCTTCACACTGAACTACATCGCCAGGCTTTTTAAATGTTTAGACAGGGAAATGCTAAGTGATTCAGTTGCTCAAGCTGGACTCCAAATTGTGGTCCTTCTGCCTCAGCCTCCCAGGGTGATAGAATTAAAGCATGTGCCACCATGCCCAGCTTATTTA
This sequence comes from Heterocephalus glaber, assembly GCF_000247695.1. The sequence continues at coordinate 27,116,548 of NW_004624735.1, forward strand.
AAATATATAAATAACAAAACTTCCTGTTTAAATATTTTTATGGTAACATTAAACAAAAGGTTTTTGATTTGCCTGTCTGAGTGCTGGTTGCAGGAAGTAAAGTTTGTGCTGCACCACACCCTCTCCTGCATACCGTCCCCTCACTGCCTATTCAGTCTGAGTCCAAGTGCCACCACGTCAGGCCACGAAAAAGATGGCTAAAAATCACATGAAAATGTTAAAAGTTTATGATGTGGGCCGGGGATTTAGCTCAGTGGTTTCGCTGCCTGCTGCGCAAATGCAAGGACCCAAATTCGATCCCCGGTACCAAAAAAAAAAAAGTTTATGATGTGGTGGGGCCACATTTTGAGATGTCCAGGGCCACATTCAGCTTTTGAGCAGAGGTTGAAAATACGATGCCATAGGCCATAACATTAAATAATATCAATAAAACATACAACTTCTATAGAAATGGGGTGTCCCAAAATACAAGTTGTATTCAAGGACTGCTGAAAGATTGAGTCTCTCCAGATAACCAGGCAAATGAACTTCCAAGGAACAAAAAAATTCAAACAAGTATATTTGTAGGAAGAGAACTTCCATAAAGCAGCATGCTCTGCACACTTCGTATTTCACCTCCCCACATCTCCACATCTAGGAAGTGCCTACGGTCAGTGTAACACTCCTGGAATATTTATGTCCCCTAGGTTCGCTGTCCCCCTGGAGCTCCATGACAGACACCACAGTCTTGTTCAGCTCCTCAGATTCACGTTTCCTGTCTTAGAGTCACACAGATGGTCTCCTCCCCTGAGAATACTGCACCTCACCCTTTCCCTCTGTATCAGCAGGTCTCACAGGCCACTCTTGGGGACAACTGGACATAGTTTTAATGTCACAATGGAGGGAAGTGATACCACTGTCTACTGGGTAAATGGCAGGGTTGCTGATGAACATCCCACAAAACACAGGACACTCTCTGGAGAAAAAAATTCTCCAGACCCAATTGTCAGGTTGGAAGATTGAGAAACTGTGCCCTAAATAACTTCAAATTACCTTTCAGGTTTCCACAGGATGGTCGCTTTTTCTGGAGGGCCTTCTTAGATCCCCCTGATTATATCAGGTGATTCAAGCCACCTTGCATTTTTATGTCTTAGCAATGATCATTATTGCAATTCGTGAATTTTCTGGTTGAGTATGTATATAACCAAGTTAGAGGAGCAGCTTCAAGAACATACAGAAGGAAGTTCATCTTGCTGGTAATGAATAGGGAAATTATCAAGTTCCAGAAGCAATGGAAATATTTTTATTATTTCCCTTATTCAGTGCAAGTCAGCTCTCAATGGATTGCCCCATTTGACCTTCCTTTTCTGCCCTTCTCCCTAAGAGAGCAAATTCATCCAACATGGCCCTCTCACTTACCCCAATTTTCCTCTAGGCTTCTGAAATGCAAGGCCCATGTCACTGGTTTTGGTTATCTCTATACCTCACATTCCTCAGAGGAGAGCACTGATAGGGTCCTGAAAATGTTTTAAGGTATTTGTTAATAGCAGTGGTCTGCATAGAGAACTTCGATGTGTTTTCATGTTGCCAACCTTCAGTGAGAAAGAACAGAGAGGAACAAAGCCTGTGTGGAGGCCAAGCCACTAATCCTCCATACCCAGAAGTTGGTATGCAGCTTCACCCCACTGCCAAGCCCCCTGCAACCTCCTGGCTTCTCTACCTCCTCCCCTCCCCCACACAACCGCCAATGCGGGCTTATTACCCAGGTCCGTTTGGGCTGTTATACAAAGTACAGCTTCCTAAGGGAGAAAAAATCATCCCATTACACTGATTTGGGGCCTTACTGTTTCTTAAACTCAGTTTCTTAGACAAACGTTTTCTAGGCTCCATAGCACAACTGGCTACTCCATCCCAGCACCTGTTATGTCATAAAGGATTTTTCTGATTTTTTTTTTCCCTAGGAAGTTGTAAGCTCCTGGACAAGCAGAATGATGTCATGAATCTTTTTACATATGTAACATATAGCTCTAGCTCCTCATACGAGCACAATGACTATGATTCTGTTCGAACACTTATTTACTGGTGAGGGCAAATATTTATTAACAAGACTTCTTTTTACATCTGAGAAGAATAGTTTTGCCCAAGTATACTGTAGTGAAACTCAGCTGCATTCTGAGAAATCTTTCATTACAAGTCTTTAAAGACAATGGTCTAAATAGAGTACTAAAATCTATTTCGTTATTTTAACTACCATTCATAAAATTGAAAAAACACTTGGCTAAAAAAGATATGGAAAAATACTTAACCTCATGACTAATCAAATAAATATATCTTTAAAGCAATTAAGTGGGATTTTACCTTTTTTTCAAAAAATGAGAATATCTAGGGCTGCAGGAGTATGAACACATAGCCATTCACATTTGTGTTCAAAATGTGAATTGCTAAAAGGTCTTTTTAAAATCAATTCAGCAGTAAATAGTAAGACCCCTGAGAAACAACTGATGTGAATAATAAAAATTGGTTTGTGGTGAATTTCAACAAATAATTCAGAAGTATGGTGATTCTTCATTTTTTCTTTCCCTTCTGTTGATACATCATCTTCCCTTTCCTTGCCTACTCTTATATGTGGCATGACCAGAAACCAAGAATTTTACTGAACTTGGAAGCAGCATAACTGAGCATGTGACAGCAGGAAATCCAATGAAGAAATGCAATCTCAGAAGTCAACCTAGGGGACCAAAAAGTCAACCTAACTAAGTCACATTTTCATGACTAGTCAGTGTGGTAAGCCCTTCAAACAGAAGGTCATCAAATGAAACCACCGGGGAAAGAACGTAATTACATATGTAATTAGAATCTAGTTTCTTAGAAATTAGAAGATAGAAATGAAAATTATTCATTTGTACTTTTTGACTGTGTTTTATTTGCGACATTCTAAAACTCCCAAACTTATCTTTTAAACTCCAACATGAATACCATTATTTTACTTTTAAAAATCATCTTCTTTACCCTTTAATAACTGCTAGAGACTATTTAGATTCTTTCACAGATTTTACACATTGGTGTCTGCCTACCCTTTGTCTCTGAGGCTCTTGTTTTGATTACATTTGGTATTTACTGAGCACCTACTGTGTGCCAGACACTGTGCTACCAGTAGGTACTAAACATGCAAAAACAAGTGTGACACCATGCAGTCTGTACAAAGTTCATGGCCCAGCAGAAGGGTCAGGCACGTGTGTAAATGGTGACAGTGAAATAAAGGATAGGTTGGAACTGATGTAGATATCGAGTACCACAAAATGACAGAGGAAGAAGTAAGGAGCACTTCCTATGACAATGTGTAGAATGCCACACACACACACACACACACACACACATACACACACACTCTGATGTCTGAGCTTGGCCTTGGAGGAGAAGCAGATTACCAGGCAGCATTGCTATGGTTTAAAGATGCATCCCCCAAAGCCCACCATTCTAAGATAAAGGCTTGACCCCAGAATGGGACTCTGGGTCCCTGGGGCTATGCCCTTGAGGGGACAGTGAGGTCAGGGCCCCTTCCACTTTCTCTTTTCCACTTTCTGGCTTAGAGTGCATGGTTCTTCTCTGCCATGTGTTCCCATCATGATGCACTGTCACATCACAAACAAGCTCAAAAGTGACAAGGCCAACTAACTGATCAAGGCCTGGAACCTCTGAAACCATGATGCAGAAAAATCCTTTTCTCTTTATAATTTGTTTCCCTTAAGTATTTATTATAGTAACTGAAAACTGACTAATACAAACATGGAAAGATCTAAAAAAGGATGTGGAGAATTCAAAGACCAAATGGGACTTCAAAACTTATGTAAGCAGAGAACACAGGATGGGCTGAGCTGAGGGTACATTTGGAGCTAGAGGTAAAATTAGACAATGCCATGTCTCTCTCTTGTAAGGGCCTCAGGGCAGATAAGAGAGCTCAGTTGTGTCCAATAAAGACCACTGAGGCAGCAGGACAGTGGAGAGAGCTGGAGCAGAGAGGCACAGGAGTCTGTCTAGCATAGATTGCAGAGTTCTTGAAGAAAGGTGTGGCTTAGGAGTCTGGCATGGAACACCAGAAAAACGCTGCTCTTGAAAACTCTCAGGATTCCAACACTGTCTCCATATGCTCAGGACACCCGAGTGGGAGCTCTTATTTGCATTTCCTCCCCATTACACACAGACCCTTCTTACTCCTTCATTTCTTCCCTTCCTCCAAAAGGACTGGAAATGTGGTCGCTTCAACTCTCTTGGTGGAAGCTAGTAGAGAGCCTGGCACAAAGCGAGCACTCACTATCTGTCTAGTGAATGATGTCATTGATCAGCAGAGACTTCTAATACAATTTCACCCATGACAATCTCCCCAACAATTGTACATCTTGGACAGAAGGTTGGACTTCCTCCCTAGAACCAATCATGTACAACAATATCAGGGCTTTGAAGTCAAATATACGAGTTTCAAATCTCAGCTCTGTGTAACTTTGGGCAGCTCTCTGAGCATCTCTGAACTTCAACATCTTTTTTTGGAAAATGCAGCCAATAATACTTGCTTCGAGGACTTGTTTTGAGGATTGAAATTGCCTGGCTTAATGCTTGGCTTTGCCCATGTTCTTCCAAAGTACCTGTACTTCCTAAGCGGGTGTTATTTCTTTCTTTTAGATGTCATAAATAGCTTGCTTCCCACAGTAGCCATAAAGCCCAGCTCAGTGCTGGTGCTGGTGTCTTAGAGGTGCCCAATCAATAGCAGTGATTGTGACTATGCAAGGCCCCCGGGAGAAACAGAGAAAAGACTTGAGCTTTACAATTATGGGAGGTACACAGTGAGGCCAGCATCTACCCAGAATTACTGCTGGAATATCCTGCCAGTTCCAACCACACTCTGAACACAGAATCCCTTCTCAGACTGGGAGTCCTGTGCAGCCTCCCTGCTCCACTGCATACGGGAGGAGGAGCAGGCTTGGCCCTGCAGAACGGCCGGTTCTCTCTGGGGCTGAGTCACCCTGACGACGTCACCCAGGACAACTTGTGCCTGTGTCATTAAAGAGCAGAGGTCCACAGGCGCCACCAAAGCCAGGCCTGCTTTTTCATCCTCCTTGCTACAAAGACCAGAATCACACACATAGAGCAGAAATGTAAACACACTCCCAGAGCCACTATTTGCTCTCAAATTGGCTAATGTTTCCGGCCCCAACCCCTCTACTCCCCCATTCCACCCAGCTTCAGAGACCAGAAATGCAAATGAATGAAACCGTCAATAGTTACTGATTCAAACAGAAGCTTTGAGCTTGAGTCCCAGGAATTTTTAGATTATATGTAGCAGTTTTACTAAGACTTTAGACAACTCCAATGGTTTTTGGAAAGCACAGAAATGTTAGCACAATGGAATATAAAAGGACAAAACCTAGAAATGCAATGAATAAAATAATGGAAGCTTAATTATCAATAACATGAAAACAATTAAGTAAAATTGTAACACATCTCATGTATGCAACCCCTAAAACTTAGTTTTAGCAACATCAGAAAGTTTCTAGAGTATATGTAAAACAAAGATTAGAAAGCTGCATACATCATGCTGTCAATTCCTAAATATATGTAAAATATACCCAAAAGAACCTATCAAGGAATCTGTAGGGGATTCTAATAATTAATATTTTACTATATATTACATATATATATATATATATGTCTCCAGATGTAAACAGCAAATGTCCAAAGTCATTTATATTCATCAATGCTTTTTAAACGTGCTGGCACAGCTAATGTTCAGGCACCCATGCCTCTGACAGCGACACAAAAGACAGATAAAATCAGTGGGAACTAAGGTGATATCATTTATTCTCTATAAAGTTCCCCAAAGAAATAAACTGCTTAAAACCTGGGGAAAAGCTGAGGCCAGGGCTGTCTTAATTGCCAAATTTCTGGAAAATAGTGTTATTTGGAAAAAACCTGGATTGTGAGTTAGAAAGTCAGAATGTTAACACTGCCCTACACTAAATGGCTGTAGAACTCAAGTAACTTCATATTCCATTCAGTTTTCCATTATTTCCCTTGTAGGATGAGGGGAAATCATTTCATCGCTCCTTCATTTGTTCACTTACTCTAAAACTATTCCTCGAGGGTCTACTACTGTGGACACGGAGAACATTGCAGTGGACAAAACCGATGTGGCTCTTGTCCTCAGGGAACTTACGTTCTCGGGAAAGACAACCACAGACTACTAACCAAGCAAGTGTCACACAGTATCAGTGCTGCGGAAAACTGGGAGTCCGGATCAGGAGACAGATCAAGCTGCCAGGTCCCAAAGGAAGTGATCTATGGGGAAGTCACTTGTGAAGCAGAGGGGAAGCCCTGCCGACAGTTACCAGGGAGTGGCGGGCCCAGGGAGCTGGACAGCTCATGCTAGCTGGAAAATAAATTTTCTGCTTCAGTTTAACCAGAGTCTAAGAAAGAGGCAGGCAGCAGACTCAAAATGCTCCCGGTGCCCTTCAGATCGAAAGTCCAAGGCCTCCGCACACAGAGGCCTCTGCAGGAACCTCGTCAGCCTCACTCTGGTCTTTGAAGACCCGCTGAGCAACTATTAGCTGATCCCACTTAGCAAACAGTGACGCAGACGCCTTGCATGTTTGCGCTCAAGCAGGTGATGATTTTCTCTGCACTGACTCCAGTCAAGGGCTTTGTGCTTCCCGATTCAGGCTCCAGGTGACATTGGGCACAGGAGGTTGGTCCAGGAGTGGAGCCGGTCACGTGGCCACAGCTGGCATGATCTGCACTCAGCTGGCATCTCACAGGGCCCACCTTTCCTCCTGGGTGTTAGGCGCACAGTTAGTATGAGTGCTGCCATCAGAGTGGGGGTGAGTTATCAATTTCCAAACCCTTGGGAAAGGAACTCATTGTTTAGCTTTTGCTAATATGTTTTGCTAATCCCTACAGGGGTAGCTATACCTCAGGAAGATAAACCGGGATGGAGGTAAGGGCAAAACAGAAGCAGCTACTGTCATCCATAATTATAAGCCTTATTGTTTATTACTCAGTAACAGTTGCATTTCAAAGCAGATGTTATTAATTAGTGAAATAACAAGGAAATTTGCATTCATCCTGATTAAGAGAAGAATTAATACTTCAACCAACCCAACACAGGTAATTCAGTCCCATTACATTTTGTTTCTTTACTGAATGGGGAAACTGAGGCAGGGATATTTAATAGATCATGCAAAGTAGTAAAAAGAAGCTTTACTGCAAAGCTTTTAACAATCAACTTGTAATCAGAAATACACTGAAATAATTTTAGGGATATGTTAGATCAGAAAGAGGAGATAATGACAGAGAGATTAGGTTAACCTAATCCACTCTCACCATTGACACGATCATGTACCATTGTCATTGACACCTAACCCAAACCCTCTGAATCAGCTCCTCCATTCATAAAATGGGACTGTGAGTCCCTGCCTGACATGATTGTTCTGCAGGATAAATGAGGAACCCAAGTACCTGCAAAGCATATATGGCTCGTGATGTGCATGGATGCTACCCAGAGCCAGGGAGAACTGCCATTCTGGGGGAAGGAGGAGGGATTCTGTGGTAACCTAGAGTGTATGGGCAGGGTAGTTCCAGAAGAACTTTTACCCAGGGAATCTGGGCATATTGTCAGAAGGAAACTGAAATCATCTTAAGGAAAACTTCAAAAGTCTTGTTGGGGTGCCCTTCCGAGGCACAAGAAGGATCTTAACAGTTTTATTTTTCCTTAAAAGGACATGACCAGGAGAGCTTAGAACAGTGTGTTGTGCATCCAACTATCGCTGACTTGGTTCTGGAATGAAGGTGATCTGTGATCTATGAGAACTGACGTTTCCTGGTTTCTGGCTTTGTGAGACAGAGAAGTCCTCATGGATAAAAGAATCTGTTCCGCAAGATTAGAACTTGTGGCATATATATTTCACAGGCACCTCTGTCTACGTTTGTACATCATCATGAAACCATGTACACTGGACAAACACAGGTAGCGAAGAGTGCTAATTTCTTTTTGTTTTGATTTTTCAAACAAGGGTCAATCAGAATGAAACAAAAGAGAAAATATGCATTTTGCTATCATAGCAATCTGCTCCACCACTTGTAAAGGCTCTTTACTTTTCAAACTTAAAAAACAGAAGCAGAGAGAGGTTTAGTTGCCTTATTCTGCTTATAAAATGTGGACAGTTTAACCAGAACCTCGAGCCAAGGTTACCCTTCCAAGCATGGTATTCTCAGGCACATAGCAAGGTTCCTCCTGAATGCACCTTCCTGTGCCTCAGTCAGCTCTTCAGAAAGTAGGATGACTGTTATTTGAGTCTTAACTTCAGGCCACCCAAAGTTCTCAGGGATCCCTGAGAGAGGGAGAGGAAGGAAAGCCAATGCTGCAAAAGCAACATGGAAGGAATCTCAGATCCATCACTCAGCTTCATGAAGCACCAAGTTCCTTGTTTGTTAAATGTGGATAGTGGAGGCTACCTTGCTAGTTTGTTTGAGTGGCAAATTTTAAAGAGAAATCATACCTGAAAGAGTCTGATAAGGAGAAATCAGCATAGAAGCCGGTGCTGTTCTTTCTCTTTCCTATGCCCACTTCTTCATGTGGACAATGTTATTGGCATTCTCACATCTTATATCATCATTCAATGGCAAGAAAATGGCCTCTTGTGTTCCCTAGATCTTCATCATACATATCCACTAATTCTCTTTATTGGGTTCTCCAAGGATGAAAAGAGTAAAGATGGTCTCATGTTGGCATTATCTTTCTGAAAGCAACAGTCATCTTTCTGAACGAACTGAATGGAGGCAGGGTAGTAGGAAGCTCGGGTCTTTCCCTGTTTACCAGCTGGTAGAAATCATGGAAGGACTCTATGCTTCCCCACCTGCTGCTTACCGTGCACAGAAATATTCCATCCTATTGCCTTGAATTACTAGTGATAAGGAGGGAGTGCTGGTTAACTATTATCTGGCTAGTAATTCCTTTATTTGTGCTGGACAACTACTACCCCAAGGCTTTGCTTTATCCTACAAATATCCCATCCTCTGAAAGAAATATGCCAGTGCCATCCATAGTCTCCTTGAGAGCCTGAGTTTCCAAATGATGAAAGTCTGGCTGTCCTTCCCAGTCTGTTATTCAACCTCTTGGAGCACAGTGTGTAACAACCAAAGCAATGCATATTTTCCTTCAGAGATCAAGGGTAAGGAAGTTTGTGGTATTGGGCTAGGGACAGGCAGTCTATGCTTTCATGGTGATCATCACGGTCACTTCAAGGTTGAGCCTCTGGACTTACCCCACTGGCTCAGAGTTTGAATGTCATAACTGACTTAGTGTAAACCAGAACACTCATTAGGATGCAGTCAGTATAAGTAACACAAGAACCAATTAAGAATAGTATAAATAAAAAACAGTGGTTTCATCTCACCTAAGACATTTCTAGGGATAGGATGCTTCCAGGATTGGCACCATATGTTGCAATTCTGCCATCTTCAGCCTCTCAGCTTTCATCTTCAGATTCTTCTCCTAATGAGCACAGACTAATACACACACTTAGGAAAAGGCAGTGAATGTCCCAAGAACTTCTTACAGAACTTCCTTCTGTCTCACTGACCCAATGCCCAATCTTGAGCCATTCACAAGCCAGGGGGAAGATGACCATAGCTGGCTTAAATTGGCGGTCTTGTGTACACACACACACACACACACACACCCACACACCATTCCATGGCTGGGTCCGAGGACCCTAGGCTGCTGTAAAGCAAAACAATGCCAATTAACCTGCCCTGGTTCAGGTCCCCTTAGCAAGGGAAGGGGTATCTGTCAGGTAGGTATTTATTACCAGTCCCATTTTACAAACGGAGGAGCAGAGGCTCAGAGCAATGCTTAACTTATATTAGGCCGGATAGATTAACCACTGTGGCAGAGGACTGTAGAATACGAGTCCCCTAGTATAGTAAAGTGTGTGTTCACTTAAGTCCCAGCACAGTGACATCTGGGTGATGGCAGCATGCACTCAGGTACTGTGGCACCGTCTTTTCGTGGATCCCTTTCCTTGTCTTCTTGGAGTCCTTTTTCCAGCTGGAACTAGAGAAAAAGCTGGAGGCTGGGAAGTCACGGGCCAGGCCTGAACTTGGTGCAGCTCCTTCAGCTCACATCCCAGGGCCACAGCCCTCGGTCCCCACCACACCCAGCTACAGGGAGGCTGGGAGCCTGGCATCATGCAGGCCAGTCCGCACTCTGCGGCCACAGCATGAGGGCCCAGCTGCCGGGCTAAGCTGAGCGGGTCTGAGAGCACAGGCAGAGCCACACTGCCACCCTCCCGACAAGCCCCGTCCTTGTCTGCTCCTGTCCATTCCCCTCCGTTGAACTTCCGTGTTGGTGCATAGCCTGCTCTAAGCATCTGTCATCTGGCACCTGCTCCTCTGAATCTCCCCTCCCTGTTCTTTAGAAACTTCTCCCAGAGCTGACCTCGGGTCCCCCTCTCTCTGGATGCTAAGCAACAGTAAGTTTCCTCTGCTCCTTGTTTGAGAAACATCCTGTCTCCTCCATTCTCAGACATCATGCACTCCAGTCTCCTGTTAGCTAATTCTCTGTCCTTACTGGCTTCTTTTCCTCTTTCCTCTAACCCCAGCGCTCTGTACTCTACTCCCCTCCACATGGAAAACTGTTCAAGATGATGGCTCCACTTAGACTTCCGTGTGAACTCTCCTATGTTTACATAACATTAGTATCTTTACTATGGCAGCTGCCATTTATGTTCACAGTACTATTATTACTACTCTTACAAATACCTTAGTATGTGGCAGGCATTTTAGTAAATACTTTTAAAATTTCATCCTTAAAACTCTCAAGAACCCAAAGGGTTTGTTTCACCACCACCACTACCCTCCCCACTTTTATTTTTTAGAAAACAAGGCTAAAGTTGGGAGGGAAAAATCAAATTCTATTGACTGGTAGGACAGGGAGGCAAAACTACATGGTCTCACTCCAAAGCCAATGCTGTCAGCCTGTAGTGAAAATGCCTATGAAAACTGCAGTCCAGGAAAATCTCCCATCCCAAGTTCCCTGAGTCAGGCATAGGTGAGTTAAGCACACTGCACATGTAAATATGCGCTTCATTTAGACTCTTCACACCCAAAAACAAGCAGATCCTCTTCTACTGAACGCTACTGTCACCCAAATTCTTCCTGTTTTTACTACTCTTCCCAATCGTTCGTGTTCAAATTGTTCTGTCCTTGTTCGTATATCCTCTTGCTTAGACTCTCTGAAAAAGAGTAACTGCTGATGTTTGTCTGGCATTGGTCATGTCTCAGGCAGGCCTTCCTTCTGCTCTCAGTGCATGAGGCCAGTCCCAGGGCAATCCCCACTTCACAGACTGTAGACAGAGTAAGAATCTAGCAGCCTAACTTTGCCGTCACATTCCCTTCCCTTAAGTACTGTCCTGCTCCTTGTTGCATTCCTTGTGCGGAGGCTCTAGGCTTGTATTTGCTGCTTCCTCAGCCCTGGTGCCAAGCCCCAGAATAGATTCTCAACAATGTGGTTACAGAAACACATACTTCCTAGGCAACAACTAACCCTGCCCCCAGTAAATAAATGATGTTAACTACTAGTAGCTAAGTATTTTATATTTAATTAGGTCCATCACCTCTGCCTTCCTCTTGCCTATTAATATTATCTTTCAAAATCTTTGCTCTCTGTACTTTTCAAGTCAAAGCCTCCGTGTGTCTATCAAGGTCATGTTTATCATTCTCCTCATGATTTAAACATTGTGAGGAGTATCAAGTGGCACTTGGAAAGCATTTTGTACATCGAACTATGAGAAAGATGTTCCCGACCAGTGGGGCACCATCTGCATAGACTGCTCTTACTGCTTCAGCAGTTGCTTTCCACTCTTCTGACTTGGGAGAGACTCCCCGTCTGTGCTCACGTGAAGTAACGCAATAGGTTAAAAGAGTAGGGACTTTGGGTTTATTCGTTCATCCGACTACCTTTAGCACCTACTGAGTGCACAACTCTATCACAGTATCTTGAAAGGATACTATGAGAATTCAGTAAGGTACAAATCAAGTCTTTAGTATAGTGCCTAGCCCCTGATAAGTAAGCCATGCTTATGTGACTCCGCGACTTTATTTCCTCTCGAACATGTGAGTACATTTCCAAAGTCACTTTTCTTATGACATTGTTGAGCTCTGTCTCTTCTTCTGGCCCTTTACACTTCCATTTCCCAGAATCTGCCTCAGGGAGCATGGACTGTCATACCCAGTCACTTCTTCTCTTGTGTGGGTATTGCCAAATGTTGATCTCATCATACCTACCAGCTCAGCATTACCCTTCTCACTCAACATTCATTCAACAAATATTTTTCAAGTACCTCCCATATGCCAGGTACTCAGCTGGGTTTTATGGCTACAACAATAAGAAATACATGACGCCTAAAAAAAAGAAGTAACAAATGTGAAAAGGGAGAAGTTTAGGATGTACGGGTACTGTGGAACACGTTCAAAGTGAAGCACAACATACACGTAACACAATATTCATCTCACCTTCTTTTCCTTATGTCTTGATTGATCCTTCCCATCTTAGGATGGCATTGGGTATAATTACAGAAAATGATAAACAAAACTCAGCATGATTTAAGTACCATCAGATATGTCTTTTAGGGGAAGGAGGGTATTCATATGACTAAAAAGTGTAGGGATAACTAATGTTAGGAGAAACTTCCTCATTGAGACTCACAATAGGATCAAGAATTGCTTTCTTGCCGGGGATTTAGCTCAGTGGTTCCACCGCCTGCCTTGCAAGTGCAAGGTACCAAGTTTGATCCCCGGTACCAAAAAAAAAAAAATTGCTTTCCCTTGATTTCTCAGATTCTGTTGCTCAGTACTGAATTCCTCTACCAAGCTCCTGTCTTACTGTTCCCAAAATGATTGCCACAGACTACCGAGAATCCGTGCCTCCTGGTTCGTGGGCAGCAATAGCAAGTGCTTTAATTCCACATGATCACTCCACTAGCTACTCTGGCAGCTATTCTTTGGGCAGACAGAAACACGGATGTTGAAAGGTTATGTTTGAGCCAAGTAGCCCACCTCTAGATCCAAGGACAAGGTCAACTTTCCTAAAATACGTGTTTTGCCTCAGAGATCACGTGAAGGCATCATGTCCACCTTTCAGATTTACAGTTACCAAAAAATTGCTGGACAAATTGAGCTTCAATAAAACTTTCATCAATAAATAAGGCCAACGTTTCTCCACATTCTCAGCAGCACTTGGTTATTTTTTTGAAACTTACTATTGTAAACGTTGAGATATGTGAAATGGAATCTTAATATTTATGGACCATTCTTGTCTTTTTTTCTCATAAATTCCTAGTTTAGTTTGCCTCTTCTATAATTAGGTTACTTTTCAGCTGTGTCTTTTACAATCCATCTTTATCTCCATTGGTTTTTTGCTAATAATTTTTATCATTCTGAGTCTCTCCACTTCTATGTTGCTGGATTTTGCATACCGATATTTTGAATTTCATGGTATTTAAAGTTACCAATGCTTTCCTTATGGCTTGGTCTTTTGGTACCTTACTGAAAAGCTCCTTTTCTACCCAAAGATAATGAAAACAATTTTCTATATTTTCATCTGCACTTTTAAAATTTTTGTTATTCACCTCTAGGTCATTAAATCACCTGAAATTAGTATGGATAATGTAAGATAAAGACCTCATTTATTTACTTATTTATTGCTATTTGGCTGTTCAGTTTCTCTAGCACTATTTGTTGGCTGATTCCCAGTGGTCTCCCCCCACCCCACCCAGTGGTTTTTTTAAGCAATAAGTTTCCATAAATGAGTGGGCTCTGGTCTCAGTATTCTGTCCACTAACAGCATTTTGTGCTTTAGAACATCCTTGCTTTTTCTGTGATTCTTTTCCTCCTTCCTAACCCTCCTTCCATATCTACCAGGTTGTCTTTATTCCTGTTCTTTTCCTCATGTTCCACTGATTTTAAAGCTACAATTTCTATGTTCTGTTCTTCAGAATTATCTTCAGCATCACTATATTTAATCTTGAGTTAACAGTGTCAGAGTTAATAATGGATTTACCTATACCCCAGGAAATATAAGCATTTTAGCACACTTAACACTTTTTGCTGTGTTTCGTCTTGCATGGTTTTAAAATTAGTATTTTACTTCCACTGTGTTTGTAATCATGCTCCCATTGGTGAACACCTTGCTGTTCCCTGCAATGTGCCTTGTTCAAATCACATACACACTTTCTAATTTATTTGTTCATTATTCCTTCTTGCATTCCTCTTGTTCATCTTTCAGCATTTTCCAAATATATATTATTTCACTAATTTCCAGCATTCATTGCTCTGTCGGTCTAATTGCTCCATGCTTATAGGTAATCTGTCTTTTCTTTTTGCTTGCATTTGCAATTACATCTTTGTGTTTGGTGTTCTGTGTTTCTCCATTGTGTGTCTCTATTGTGTGAGGTGGCATTTACTTGTTTATTTATTTTCTGTTTTATTATTCACAGAATTCAGTATGCCTCTTTTTATTCTGAAGATTCATATAATGTTTCTAGTTGAAAAAGTGCTAAACCATGATCTTTTAAAATGTTATTTTCTCCCCAGTCTCTTTATTCACTATTTTGAGTAACTTGCCATATACACATCAAATAAACTTACTCTGTCCTCCGTGTCTCCCAACCTTTCTTCCACACTTTCTATGTCTTTTATTTTTGCTGAACCACATTCTGTGTAATTTCTTCAGATCTACAGCCACTAATATTTCCTCTGCTGTGTCTAATTAATGTGATTTCACAGTGTGTTTTCTTCTTCCAGTTACATATGATTTATCTTGAGATTTTCTCTTCTGCTTTGTTTTTACAAAATGCACCAGTGTGTTTCTTTATAGTATATTGTTCTTTAATTCCAGTTATTATTTTTTATATTTCACTTCAATAAGTGTAAGCATTTTAAAGAATGTACAGCCTTTCTCCCACTGCCCTGAGATATTGACTTCTTCATGTACTATAAGCCCATCGAGTTGAGGCTGTGGTTTGCCCTGTGGATTACCATTTCTTCAGGTGGTTTGTAATTGGTGATTGTGAACTCATCTTCAGTGGAAGTTGTTTCTTTTGCTGTTGGGAATCACTCAAGCTGAGTTATAAACTTTGTATTTCCTCCCCTGTGATATCTAGTTTTTTTATATTCCTATATCAATAATTCAGCCATTAATCATAATAGCCTATGCCTGCATCTAGTGTCCATACATAGTTGCTATGATGTCAGTTCATGATCAGCTTGAATTTTGTAAGTTTGATAACTTGGAGACTTTCTCTTTAGCTTGTCCATATATGTTTTTAAAGTATTTAAGGTGTATATAGTTATATGTTCATGATGTGACGGTGCACTGCTGGGCTTTGTTTTTCATATTATTCAGTTAAAGTTCAAAGTATATCTCTCTTATCCAATTATCCATCCATCTATATTACTCCAAAGACTGAATGCCTTATAGATCAGCTTTTTGTTAATTTGGTGATAATCACGGATATTGGAAAGTTTTCTCCGTCTTTCAATTAGGAATACTAATTAGTCAAAAACACTCTGTGTTCCAATTTTCACATCTAAAAATAGAAGTAGTTTTAAACAGATGAAATAAAATCAATAACAAAAAATACCCCAGCATGGTGTCAGATATGTAGCAAAAAGAAAGGAACTTTAAAAAACAACAGAAAAACTTTCAATAAATTCTAGTCAGTATTGTTAGGGAATGTGATAGTTGAGTATGTATACTGATAAATGAAAGAAGCTCAGCAATTAACATATTTATAGGTGTGCCTCCCAGATTCTGGAGAGCAGATTTTTCTCCAGATGGAAGTCAAGTTGCCTGGCCTTGGTATCCAGGCAGCCTTTCCTGGTTTCTCTCCACACCTTTACCGGGAAACCACTTTCTTCAACCCTCTACCTTGTCAGTATACTAGAATTGCACAGGCAGTTACAGGCCACCCTCCTCTGATACTATTATTACCCCCATGTAGTATGCATGCTGCTTAATCACAGTGTCATCTTTTCCAAGATGGGGAGAAAATGAGCAATTTGGGTTAACAAGTCTCAGGCTAATGAACTAAAGAAGTGGAAAAAGCAGGTTAATACCTGATTCAGAACAAAGACTTAAAGGAGGCAGCTCTTCTGAGACATTTGAAAAACCACTTCTCATTGCCCATGTGTGGTACTCAGGTGGCCTTTATGTGCTGCCAGCTCATCAAATGTCTCCCTGCCGTGGGCCTTACCTGGGTTAAGTTCTTCAGCTATGCTTTTAAGTTGTCTCTTCTTGAAAGAGAGCAGAAAATTAAGGTTATGTCTCACAAAACTTGCCTTGTTTGGGAGACGGAGGTGAGGCTAGGTGACCAGAGGTGGGGGAAATTTGGGTTTGGAAGAAGCCTGTGAGTTTCCCCTTGTGGTTTCTCCCACCAGTGTCCCGAGTGACCTGAGTCTAAAGACCTGAGAAACAGCTGGATGGAAGGGGAGAAAGGGGAAGAGAGATTGGAAGAAGACAGGGTAAACATCCTCCCCTATCTGTACTGAGCTGGGGTGGAAATCAACTTCTTGTGTGATGTTTCAGAAATGCAAAGAATGTGCCATCAATTATTCAACAATCATTGGCTGAACACTTTCTCTGTGCCAGTACAAGTGAATAGTATATGCTCCGTGTGTAATGTGTTTATATTTATTATCTCACTTAACTTTCACAGCATTTCAAAGACCATATTAGATTATGTCCTTAAAAGTATATTGTGTTCCTTCTCAGTTGCTGAAAGGCAGAATTTTGCTCAACATGAAGGCATCATGATTTAATTGAAAAACAATTTGGCTTTCTAGCCAGATAAATCTAGATTTATTTCCCAGCTCTGGCATGCATTAGTTTTCTTACCATGATCAACATAATTTAAATTCTCCTAGGCTCAATCTGCTGGTGCATAAAATGGGGGTAAGAATAACTACCATGTAGGATAATCACAGAATTAAAATGAGATATGTTTAGATATTATAAGTTAAATTTTATTAAGCACTTTCTTTTGTGGCAGCATGTGCTAACCACTTTATAAATGCCTTATTTAATTCTCAAACACCCTCTCTAAAATACAAAATACCACAATTTCTTTTAAAGAAATTAAGGTTCATAAAAATTACAGGGTTCTTTTTTTCCCAAGGCCATAAATGACTAAGTGCCATTGCTGACATTCCGAGCCCTCCTGTGTTAATCTATCCTGGCTCTGGCCACTCTTCTTTAAAGGATTTGAAAGTCCTGGGAAAAAAAAGTGGAATAGTCACCATTTTTTGAGGTTTTTGTGTAAGTAATTTCTGCCTTATAAAGGCAGTTACACGTGGTAGTTTCTAAAATCCCTTCCAAGTCTAAAATCTTGTTTATACCTAAAATATTAGGCAAGGAACAAGCCTGTTTTGGCCATATTCGGTGTGGCATGAGCTATGAACCAGTTCCCTGAACCGCCGATGACTGTTGCTCTCGCTCCGTCTGCACAGCGAAGACCTCATGGTCCAGGCTCAGGGCTCCTTCCTCAGACTTCTATTCCCTGAATCTGTTTACATGGCTTCTCTTCTCTTTTCCTGACCCACCTCTAATCTGTGCCTATGCTGTTCAGCACAGTGTGGGCCCTGCTCAGAGTCCCCACCATGCTCAGCAGTTGGTGCCTAAGTTTTCCTCAGCCAGAGTCCGCCCTGGCCATAGCCCCAGCTTTCTTCCAGACAGCTTCCCTGCGTCACATCGAGTCTGGTCTCATTCCCCCACCATTGTTATTCTTCATCCATCCAAGAGACCCAAATCACAGCGCCTGAGTTGGAGGGGTTAACAACCAACGATCCAGAGTTACCCCAACCCTCCTGCCCCTCAGGAAACACAGCACAGGAAACCAGCTCAACACAAAGGTGCCTCCTCAGAAGTCCACAGCTTTCTCTCCTGGGTTGCATGCCCAGAAGCCTGGTCTGTCTTATAGGAGCCCCTCTGATATTTCTTTAAGATGGGATTTGAGTCCAGGAGAAACAAAGGTCTTTAATTATAAGTGAAGGATACAAAAGACAAACCCATACAAAACACTGTTCTTCTCCTTACACAAAGGAGAAATGGTGCTAAGAACTGGAAGGAACACTGGAAATGCTCTATTCAAACTCTTCATTTTATAGTTGTGGAAGCTGAGGCCATGCAAGAGAGTAACCCTTGATGTCTACTTTTTTGTTTGCCTTTTTCTCTGACCTACACATTTGTGCACGCATGCGCACACACGCACACACACTCAAATGTTTTTTCTCTCTCATACACATGTACACGCACATACGGACATGCACATAAACACACACGAGCTGAATTATACTACTACCTCTAAAAATTCATTTGCTTAAGTAAACCTAAATTATTAAAATGAGACAATTTCTCAGAGGATTAAACTCTACACCAAATATTTATTGGATGCACAGTCTTAGGAGAGTATATCATGTGGAAAAAGGAGAGAATTTGCTTCTAACTGGTTTAAATCGGTTTGAATGGACATTGCCATTCATTCACTGTGAGACTTTAGGTGACTTATGTACTATCTCTGGGTCACATTTGTCTCTTCTAAAGAAGATGACCTCTTCCTTCTGGGCCCATTAACAGGATTAGAGGTCCTTGAGGGGAACAGGCTTGTGCCCTGCCTGGCACACAGGAGGGGATGTAAGAAGATAATCCTCCCTGAGCATGGTGAAGTTCAGGAACTTTGAAAGATGGGGTTTTGGCAAGTGCTGTGGTGAGGAGAATTGAAGTAAACACACAGAGAGCAGCAAACCATCAACAACAGACCCATATTTGGGCTAACCACACCCAGCTTCACAGCAGCTTAAAGGACACAGAAGGAACAACAATGTGACTTGTTGACCTCCCAGGGATGGAGGTGTCTCTGGCATCACAGAGTAGCAGACCCTCCAGGCTCTGTGAGATGGAAGGAGTCCTGAGGGCGGCCTGCACACAGACTGCCTGCTCAGCAGACCCAGGCCGAAGGAGAAGCATAAGGCCCATGTTTCTCTTCTGGAGCCTGGAAATCTAAGGCAGCCCCTGGGGAGCCACTGGCAGCCTCCACTAGAGTGATAGAGCTGGGATGAGCCATGATATTGAGTTCCAGTAAAACCCACAGAATGTTCTGAACTAGTGACTAAGCCTGAGCTAAATAAGCAACCCCAGCCCCCACCTCAAGGAGGATGATGGCTCCATGTGGTATAGTAATCTCTTTTCTCAAAAGAATGAAAGAGCCAAGAGGCTCTGCTTTGCAATTTTCAGCATTTCTTTAACAATCACATATGCAGCCCCATTTCACACTGATCGCTGTGTCAGGAGCTCTGTGTGATAGGGAAACTGGTAACTGTGTTCTCTGAAGCCCAGAGCCAGCTCAGGAACACCACGGGCCCCGGTGGAGCTGACCAGATGGCTCACATGCCTGCTACTCCCTCAAGTCTGCCAGAACAGCTTCACTTTTATTGATTTCATTTTATTGGCTTTCCTCATATTTTATTGAAAAAATAAAAGTGTAAAAGGTCCTGCTGTTTTTCAAGAGAAAAGAGGATATAAAACAGAATCTAGGGCAATGATGTTAAGCTAAAGGCATGATGGACCCTTTACTTAATGCCAAAGGGGCTAATTTGTTGTTTACTGTGTGCCAGGCACTGTTTCCTATTATAAATCCTTGTTTGACCTTAAAGTGACTACTATGATTAGCCCCATTTTACAGAGGAAGGAACTGAGTTCCAGAGAATTTGAGGACATTTGTTCAAATCAGCCAATAAACAGCCCAGTAGTTACTTCCTGCCAGGCACACTGGTGTTCCCCATGGCTGCACATCTGCTGTGGCGTGCTGCCTTCTATACTTGGTCTCTCTCGATGTTTGTGCTATGAGGTCCAAGCACCAGGGCCTCTGCCCAGCTTCCCACCTCTATCTGTAGACTCTTCTATGTTCAGTCTCTCTCCAATATTTCCTCTCTCAGAAAGGAGTTCCTTTCTACCCCACTGAAAATAGCGCCACCTCATGCCAGGCTTTCTCTTTTGCTTTTTTTCTTTAGCGCTTATTCAAACAGATAAAAGGTAGACATAAATGTGCTTCTGGTCTTCTATCTGTGAGTGTCAGCCTGTCAGCTCCAGAAGATACAGGGCCTTTTAAATTCCTATTATGTTGTCCATCCCTTACAGCCAAATTGGAATAAGTCCCCATAGAAATAAATATGTGAGGAGGGTCAAAAGGGAGGAAAAGAATGTAGATTGAGGAGGTCAGCATGTTGTAGAGTGATAGACCTAGAATGCATAGTCAGTCTGCATGAACTGCAATCACAGCTCTGCTCTCAATTAGCTGTGTGACCTTCAGCAAGTTTTCATTTCCTCATTTGTAGTAAGGATAATTACTTCAGACTTCCAATGCTGCTGCAAGGATTAAATGAGGTAGTGTGCAGAAATAAAAGGCTCTTCGTTGCTCTATTAATCCATTCTTTCTCTAGAGCTAGTTCTGGAAACACAGCTGAGCACACAGTAAGCATTCAATAAATACATGTTTGAGGACGAAATATTAGGTCATCAATGCAGATCTATCCATAGAAAGGCATGTTGTGTTTGTGAAAGACCACTAAAAAAAAGAGTAAGGAGAGCAGCAACTGGATTCTGGTCTGCCATGATTAACTGCACGCCCTTGGACAACTTGCCTCACCTCTGGGATTGACTGGGTAAAAGAAGCAGACTGGACAACATGATGCGTACATTGCCTTTTATCTCTGAAATCTGTAAAATTGAAAACAACAGCCCAAAGTTGATCTGGTTTCCCTTGGATTTCTGATAGTAAATCATCGACCCCAATTGTTGTCAGGAAACTAGGAAGCTGGAAAGATCTATTATGTCTTTTATTTGCTTCCTAGTTTTCAATCCAGATAAGAAATTCTTCATACATCTTGCATGAGAGAATAATGTTGGGTGGGTTGCCTGAGGGATGACCACATTTATAATGGGCAGTTCATTCACTCTCTTATCGGGCTTTCTGATGGTCGTTCTGGACTGGTGAGCCTCTTAACTGGCTGAGTTGAAGGAATGTATTTGCCCTCAATGAATAGGACAGGAGTAAGATGTATTGAGGTTGTCCTGGAGATTTCAGCCCCAAATCCACCTTGGAAAGTTCAGTGGTTTTGTTCTTGTTCCACGGAAAGAGTCAGTGTTTCTTTGTGACATGTAGATTTATTGGCAGAACCTGTTGCCAAGGGTTTTGTTGGCTTGTAAAGTCACATTGATGACCTGATGTGAAAGTTCTGTGTTCTTAACCAACATTTCCTTAGCCATCATTTCAAAGCAACCAAAATTTTACATCTGGCTTGCATTCAAAAACCTACATAGCCACAGTGGCTTCTAAGAATACAGAAAAGTAATCAGTTTTGTGGATTAATGTACTGTCGTCAGTGGACTAGCAAATACATCTCACTCATAACATGTGGATCGTTTGTAAACTCATTATAGGCCTCAAAAATGAGTAGTACACAATACTTTTTGATTTTCAAAACATTTTCACATGTGTCATTGGGCATTTGTAAAAGCTGCATAGAACTGGTATTATTACACCTCCCTATTTCATATGAAGAAGCTGAATCACAGGATGCCTTTACATCTTGCCTAATGACACAGATTAAAATCTAGATTTTCTGACAAACCCTTGGTGCAGGGTTGAAGGAGAGTAAATGAAATTGAAAAAAAAAAAAAAAAACAAGAAGGCAGAACTGCCTATATAGCCCAAAACAAGAGATGGTGCTGACTGCAGCATTCTTCCAACTTTCCCACCCCCACAGGGACAGAAAACCCCTAGGAAAGGAGACCTACTGTAGTAACCAGCAACCCACCTATAAAAGCAGCCAGAAGTAAGGTCTGAGCGACTTCCTGGCCCTACGGAAGTTCAGCAAGTACAGTGGTGGTAAAGTAGGATTGGAAGTAGGATTCCACTAAGGAATCACCCAGGCCTAGGTGTGGAGACAGCTGTGTGACTTACTCCACACTACTTCCTCTCTTTATACTCCCTGTATCTCAGTCTGCTGAGGGGCAAGTAAGACCAGGCCCCCATAAACCATCAGAGTCATTAAATAGTCCATGCAAAGTGCAGGGCAGAGCCCTCAGAGCAGAGCAGCATCTCCAACCATGTGTGATGGTGAGCAAATTGCTTCACCTCATCAGGCTTCAACTAACGCGTAAACATAAGGTGACCGGATTATATGATCGCCGACTTTTATTTTCTCTAAGCTCTACTATGACTTGTGACTGTAACCCATGGGAGAGAGAGGCAGGACATGTCACTGAGGCCCGTTAATCTGGAATGCAGGTGAGTGAGTAGAGGGCAGCTGTGGCAACTTCTCCCTGATAATAGGGTTATATTAATAAAACTACTTTTACTGGGGATCTGCTAAATCACATATTATCTCCTGAACCCTCCTTGGAAAAACTGCAAAACAGTTCATGTTGTCATATTCTACAAATGCAGGAAAACTAAAGCTCACACAGGCCATGTTGACTTTTCAAAGCCATGTGGGAGTCACTGCTGCAGCAAGATCTGTTCCATCTGCCCCCGGGTCTACGTCCTTTGCAGTCCCGGCCTCTGTTATTTCAAATAGTTGTTTAATCCCTGTCTGACCTTTGTTTTCCTTCCTTCTATGTCAGCTTTTCTTTCTATCTTCATCATTTAACCTAATAACTATATAATGCATACTTTTTAAATGTACCCTCTGCTGCTTTGTGGGCTTTTGTATGCCATCTATTATTATCTGCTTAAATCTGTGTCTTTATTGCATAATTCAGCATTTTAATATTCACTTGGAAGAGTGTTTTGAGTCACTGCTCTGCAAAGGTGCTGTATTAAATTACGTTCATTATTCTTGCTAAATGTAGACAAGTCATGGTTCAGGTGAACTAGAAAGTAACTCCCATTATCCTCTGCACATTCCATCACATGTGCTATTCTATGTGACATTTATCAACACAGCATTGAGGCATTTTAAAGAAAGAAAAAAAATCACTTTAAATTCCAAAGCATTTAACTAACACCGAGCCAAATTTCTCAGGTGAAAAAGTCACTTCCTCGCTACAGGTTATACCTAGCCACAACTCTTGAAACACAGTGCAAAGCATAAAAACACACGCTAAGAAGCAGGGTATGTGAACTATAAAACCTGTCGCTGCAATGTATGTTGCATCCTGCTTGTGATCGTAGCCATGTTATTCATCACAACAAATGGCTTCTTGTATACCAAGGACCCAGAGGCTGTGTCGACCTTCTCCTAAGTCCTCTTGGCCGCTTCTGTCCTTGTTATTTTTCTAGCCTTGTGCAAAAACTCTTTGTTTTCTAAGGGAAATGCCATCTTTGCATTCTGCCTTTCAACCATCCCTTTGGCTGGCATTTACCAACCTCACTTCCTTTCATCATGAAGAAATCACAGACTTGATTTCAACTCCACCTTTAGGCAATACAAGTGCTCGGATGGAGTGCGAAGTCATAGCCTGGAATCCCCAGGCACAGATACAGAGACGAGGACACAGGTGCTCCTGACATGTCAAGGCAATATTCCCGGGAACACTGGTAAAAGGGTGGGGCAGACCTGCAAGGAATCTTCAGTGAGGTCCTGGAAGGGAGCTTTCTCCTTGAAGCATATGGGATCCCTGCAGCGTAGGTTCCACCTAAGAAGCAGAGGAGCTGGGTGGTTTCCATTCCTACATCCTTCAGTCCTCAGTCAAAGGCCACTAAACTAGGGAAGGGAGAAGGCAAACTTGCAAGGACAGTCTGCAAGCTGGAGCAAAGCCGCTCCAGGAGCTGGGCTCTTGAGAAAGGAAACAAATCCAGAGGGGTTTAGGGTGAAATACCAACACTGTCCACTAGAGCAGTCAACTTGATGAGCCAACCAAAGCCTAGTGCTGTAATTTATTGACATTTGTAGTAGTTTGAGAGAGCAATCATAATTAATACTGCGCCAACTGCGTGAATGAAACACCAGCTTATTGCTCACGGTTCTGAATGCCAGAGTCCACCGTCATTGTGACAGCAGGGTTGGTTTCTCTTGATGGCTATGAGGGAACAGTTGTGCCCAGGTGTCTCTCCTAAGGGTGAAAGTGGCCCTCTCTACATGGCTCTCTTCACAGCACCTTCCTCAGTGAAGACCACCGCTGTGTTCTTATTTTCTCTTTTTACAAGGACACCATGGCATTTATAAGGGGGCCACCCTATTAGAGTGTGTGACTCATCTCAGCTCATTACGTCTGCAGTGACACCATTTCCAAGCAAAGTCACATTCTGTGGTACTAGTTCTTCAACATGCAAATGTTAAGGGTGTGTAATTCAACCTATAGCAATATTCTTCCATTTAAAAAAGTATTAAAGCCCAATTCAGTAAGCTACTTCCAGTGTCCTCATTCAACTTCTTACCTCCTGGTACTCCTCCCTGGAATCTTGAACTCTTCACTTTGTATTCCTATCACATTCGTCCTTTGTCTTTCTTATAATCTTTAGTCCTTGGAGAATTCAAGACATGGCTATCAATTTTCAGGCATCTGAAGAAACGCTTGTGAGTCATAAACTCCTATATCAATTTTAATGGTCATTTCTTATTCTTTAGGAAATGTATGTTGAGATCAATTCTTGTAATTTGTACTTTTTCCTTGGTGTTTCTGATTTTAGAAAAGTCTGTAAGTGATGGATGGAATGAAGAAGGGAGAGAATAACTTTAAAGCCATCCTAGTGATGCAATTTATAAAAAGTGGGAGGCTGATTTAGGAAACCACATATAAGATTCAAGAAAAGAAATAAACTCAAGCCATGACCCTAAAAATAATTGTATAGGTTTAGCAACTCATTAGATATTGACAGAGATGTCATAGGGAGAAAAGGCAGCTCTTGATAGATTTTTTTTGTACCAAATTCTATGGTGCATCCTAACAACACACACAATTTTATTCCTACACTACTACTGGTTCCCCATTTCCCTCACTGGTGCTTACCTGAAAAATGTCCCAAACAATGGTGAAACAGGAAATCCTGCTTGGACTCCCTGCCAGAGAGCAAGCCTCTCCTGCTTTTGTTCTCTATTTGTATCATGTAAACCTTCTCATCATCATCCTTCTTACAGTGGGCTGCAATTTTTCTCACAGATGTCCCTCTCTTTAAATGGGACTTCATTGAAGAAAACAACATGTTACATCCATCTTCGTATTCATACCTAGTACAATGTCTTGCTCTTGAGTAGAGTTAAGAAATATTTGATAAATGAATACATGTGTGTAAACAGATCAAATCAGTTGGATGGTGCATACTTACATGAGAATCTTGCAGTGCTCTTGGGGTGTTCTCTCTTTTATGAGTTCACAGTGATTCCGAGAGAAGAAGGTCCCAGTAGAGGAGAGACAGGTTATTATCACTAGGAGCTCCCTCCCTCCAAGCTATGGCTGAAGCTCACACGGCTCACATGATTCTCACATGGCTGAAGCTGCTTGTTTTCAATAATTTCCCTGTAAATGAGCTATCTTTCCTGCCCAATTAGAATATTTCTACTGAAATTATGATAGGAATGGACCGACTTACCCCCACTTGTCCATTTCGCGGGACTTTAACACTGATACCCAGATGTCTGTAATCAAGCAAGCAGAGAACTGTAAGAAGAGCATGGACTTTAGAAAGGCATGAACCATTTTTAATTACAGTGCCAGTGACTTTGGACAAGTGACTGAAAAATCTCAGATTCCTCATCTATGATTAGAGCTAATAATAACTGACCTTCAGCATCTTGGTAATTATAAAAATTATACAACCCATGGTGCAAGACCTAGCTTTGTTCCCCAAAAGGGGTACTATGGACATATAGGATGGAGAATTTCCCTTTATGAAAATCTGTTGCATGTATTTAAAGACATTAAATATTTCTGGAAGCTAAATTCTAAATGCCAACATTGCACCCCCGGTCAATAGGGCAGCCCTAAGTGCCCCCACACACACTGTGAGAAGCCCCATCATTATCAGAGATCAAACCAGCTAATGCTGCTAGGAAGTATTTAATGACTTTGTTTGGCTCACTGCATATAATCCTTGTAAACATTTTATGATGCACTGGGAGGTTAAATAAATGGTTAAGCTGTACAATGGAGAGTAAGAATACTACACATACAGGCTTGTTAGTCTGCCACCCAGACCATCCAGACCAGGAGAGTTAGTAGGTGCTTAATAAATCTTCTTCTTCCTCCTCCCAAAGTGACCTCATTTCTGGTACCCTTGGAATGGAAGCTCTACCAGTTGGTTTCTTTCCATGCCTCTGTCTTGGGGTACCCCAGCTATGCAGCATTGGACAAAGCCCAATCTTAGTAAGGATAAAAATATTTTTTCCTCTTTCTAAAATTGACAGATATCTCAGAACCAAACTTGTCTTGCTGGAATATGGCACAGCCCTCTGAGGGTTTTCACTGGAGGCAAATGAATGAGGTATTAACCCACACATTTCCCCCTCACTTCACTCTCCTTTCCCTTCCATTTCTTCAAGGTTCTCCTCTGCTTCTGCTTCCGGGAACATTTCTCGCTATGTTGAGTTTTGTTACTGTGGATTCTGGCTGGAGAACTTTCAATATAAATCCAGAATCAAGAATCCTTCTAAATAAAGTGTGGAACCACTGGCCTGGTAGCGTACTGCACTTCTGGTAAAAGGCCGAAGTCAATCAACTGACTAATGCTCTAGGGCAGACATGCTCCTTGCTGCACGCCACCTGCAGATCATAACCCTGAGAAGGTGCTTCAGGAGAAGAGTAAGGAAGGGTAGCCTTACCAGAAGAAGGGACTGAGGCCCGAAGAATCTTACACCGGTACTTCTGCTACCTCCTGATCACCTCATGAACCTTGTGATCACCGGCTTCTCTTCCTTTAACAGGGAAGCGCCAAAATACATGCTTCTTATACTCCTTGACTTAAGAGTCTCGAAAATTCCAAAAAGTTAGGCTTAACATCAGGACAAAGACTGCAAGGTCAAGAGTTAGGAAGGATGCCGGAAAAAAAAGGTGGATGAAGTAAAAGGCCGGCTCAAATCAAGGTAGGGCACATGGAGCCCCGCAGGTGTCCAGTGGGGGTGAAGAATGTGGAGTAGCACAAAGTCCAGCAATAATTTCCTCCCAGGAGGACCTATAGCCAATTCATATTTAGTTATTGATTTACATGAATAAGAAGGAAATCACTGTGGATTATTTATTTATTGTCTGTGTTTGTCTAGATTCCAGAAGGCGTGGCTTGAGAGGACTCGGAATCATTGAGGAGGTGGCACAGAATCCAAGGTGTTTCAGGAGTGGGCAGCATTCCAGCCTCCATTCGGCTGCCTCAGAGATGTCAGTATGGCAGCATGGGGCCGTGTGGGGATCCTGATGATCTCCCAGGTGAGCTCACGTCCCAGTAACAATGTTTTTCAGCACTGGGACCTTGACTGCTTTTTTGTTTTTCCCCAGCCCTACCTCTTCCTTCTGTTATCAGAGATAATACATTCTAATTCGAGCATGGTGAGTATTAAGGTAGATCACGTGTATTTATGGACTATATATGTATATAATAGGTATATAGATACCAACGTAAGATATGTAAAATAATTTGCATAGACTTAAATCATCTGAAGGACTCTCAGAAATCACTCGTCCAAGCTTCCCAGAACACAAGTGTAGGAACTAGAGTTCAACACGTAGTCGTCTGCTCATTATTATACTTGTCCAAGGTCCATTCAGTTGAAGTCCAATTGCAACAAGCTTCAGGCCCAGGTTGAAATCAAACCATGGTCCAATAATACTTTACAGACTAGTTTTTCTCACAGTGTAAGCTCTGGGGATAAATATTATTGTTTCCATTTTACAAAAAAGTAAACTGAGTCTTAGAGAGTGTCTAGCAGATACACTCTCTAAGAGTCCCAAAGTCACTCAGTCAGGAACCCACAGGGACAGTAGAACCTGCTCTGCCACTTTACACTCCCAGGCCCGCTCCGTTAGACCTCATGGACACAGTGACCATTACTTATTTTTTTTAATTAAATTCTTTTATTGGTACATTGTAGGTATACAGCACAATTACATTTCTCATTGGGAATTGTACCTTTACATGATGCATCTTGGTTCTTATTTTTTCCCCATTCCTAGCCCTCCCTTCACACCCTCCACCCTTCCCTATTTACAAAGACTTTATTTCCATTTTTTCCATTTCTCATCATTTTTCCTTTCCCTTCTTTCCTTTCCCCTGCCCCTCCCACGACCCCTACCCCTTTAGACCTTTTCTTCCTATTTTACATTATCGATTATTCATTCTAATCATTGGTACATTTTAGGTACACAATATAATGACATTCATCATTGGAAATTTGCACCTTTACATAGTCTCTCTTGGTTCTTACTTTTCACCCTTGCCCAGCCCTCCCTTCAACCCCTCCAGTCCTCCCTATTTACAAAGATTTTGTTCCTATTTTTCCATTTTCTCATATTAATCCCATTCCCTTCTATTCCTTCTCCCTAGCCTCCCACTTCCTTCCCCTTTGCCCCTTTTCTTCCTATTTCACATTACCTATTATACATTTAGTCCTTATTTACACTTTCAGTTTCTCACACCGGAGAAACTATTCGGTATTTACACATGTGTGTCCTATTTATTTCACTTAAGAGTATCACCTCAATGTGCATCCACTTAGCTATAAATGTCTCTAATTTCTCATTTTTTATGGCTGAGTAGTACTCCATTTTATAAAAAAACACATTTTCTTTATTCAGTCTCCAGTTGAGGGGCATTTGGGCTGTTTCCAAGTTTTAGCTATTGCAAACTGTGCTGCTATGAACATGGGTGCACATATATCACTGTGGTGTGATACTTTTAATTCTTTGGGGAAGATCCCCAGCAGTGGAATAGCAGGGTCAAATGGGACTTCCAGTCCTAGTTCTTTGAGGTATCTCCATACTGATTTCCACAGTGGTTGCACCAGTCTACACTCCCACCAGCAGTGGAGCAGGGTTCCTCTTTCCCCACAGCCCCGCCAGCAGTTGTTATTGGCTGATTTCATGATAACAGTCATTTTTTCTGGAGTGAAGTGAAATCTCAGCATTGTTTTCATTTGCATCTCTCGAATGACTAGTGATGTTGAACATTTTTTCATGTATTTATTTGCATGGTACTGGCAAAGAAACAGACTTGAGAACCAGTGGAACAGATTAGAAGATGCAGGAACAACGCCAGACACACTCAGCCATCTCATCTCTGATAAAGGAGCCAAACACCCTCACTGGAGGAAAGATAGCCTCTTTAATAAATGGTGCTGGAAAAATTGGGCTTCAACTTGCCAAAGATTCAAACTAGACCTGTATCTCTCACCATGTACTAAACTAAAATCAAAATGGATTAAAGATCTAAATATTAAAATAGAAACTCTGAACCAGTTGGAACAGAGGTTAGGTAGAACACTTGACGACATCAGTGTAGGAAAAGATTTTATGAACAAAACCTCAGTTGCCCGTGAACTAGCACAAACAACCAACAAGTGGGATCTCTTCTTATTAAAAGGCTTCTGCACAGCAAGAGAAACCACCAGCAGTGTGAAGAGACAACCCACAATGTGGGAAAAAATCTTCACCTGCTCTTCCTCAGACAAAGGTCTACTATCTCGATTCTCTAGAGAACTTAAAAAGATCAGACCTCCCAAATTTAAAGACCCAATCCGAAAATGGGCATCTGAAATGAACAGACATTTCTCAGACAAAGAAGTAGAAATAGCAAATAAAGACCATTACTTATAAAGTTTGATTTTCAAAACAGACATATCCTTAATTTTAAAAAGATATACAGATTGATTTCATTTGCTTGGGAACTTTTCCAAAAGCCTTCAGATGAAGTAGTCCCTGGCTCATCCTAAATCCATACTTCCGTTAATGGCTTTTGTAGTTTCCAGGTCTGCCACTTACTATGAGAATAGGAATGTTCTGTGCATCTCAAGAAGCCTATTTTCCCCTCTACTGTCCAAAAGCAGTGATAACACTACTGTACTTAAAATAATACTTTGAGAAATGTTTGCAAGGTCTCAGTAACATAATCAATGAGAAAAGATTTGTTGGCGCATAAGGAAAGGCGAACACTTTTTTTCTGCTTACGTCGCCTTTTCTTTTCTCCTGTTACTAGCACAGAAAGCAACATCCATGGAGCCGATATGCTGATATCCTGATATTCTGTATACCTGATTGTGGTGCTCATCTCCAGCCCTGAATAGTAAAATTGCTAGATCCACTCTGTCTCCCCAGAAATTTCAAAAGCTTCCTATAGCTTCACAAGGTATAAGAGGGAATTAAGTTTTATTTATGACCACTAATGTACTCTGCTTATTTGAAAAGAGGAAACTAACAAAGTAAATCCCTAGCAGTTGAATTCCTTCCCAATTTCAAGTCCACAATGTTCTACCTACCTTACCCTGGCATTGTCTTACAAAAGAGTACCTCCTTAACACCGTCTAATAGCTGACACAGAGGGCACAATAGGGCTGAAATGAGCATAACAGGTTCTCAAGAATTCTAAACCAGGAGTCTGAAATGGGGAGCCAGGTTTAGATTGCGTTCCAATCACTAAGGAGCTCTGTGAACTTGGTTAAGGCACCAGGTATCTCTTGGCCCTTTTCTTCATCCAGTTTCCTAAGATTGCTATGAGGATCAGAAAAAAGATGACAGCTATAAAAATATTTAAAAGTGATGACCCCATATGCATACATTAACTGTGTCAATAATTAATGTTAACATTGGTAATAAACATGTGAATACTGATATATATCTAGCAAAAGCCCCCAAATAAGTTTTCTTTATTCTTCTTGACAAATGCATGAAGTGACAGGAAATTGCGACCCCCTTGCTGAGGATAGAGCAGATGAAAGTCTAACCCTGCAATCTGAGGGTGAAGAAGGC
Source organism: Heterocephalus glaber (assembly GCF_000247695.1). The sequence goes on from NW_004624735.1 coordinate 27,147,518, forward strand.
AACGAGTCCTGTGTGCATTTTTCCACCCTGGTGGAGCAGACTACACTGATCTCTGAACTTGCTACCACAGAGTGGATACAAAATGCAAGCATTTGTTTACCTGGACTGTTGACTGGTTCACGGATGAACTACAGGAGGAGCAACCTGAACTGCATCTGAGTCCCATCATTACCCAGGTCTGGGATGTGAATCAGCCCCCATTCTGAGCTAACCCAGCTGGTGACACTTCCCTCTGCTGTGCATCCTCTGTGCACCTTGTGTGAACTTCTTTCAGGGAACTTGTCAGATGTCACTGCACCTGGGAACTGTTAAACCTGTCATTAGACTCGACGTGCCCGGAGGGCAGAAACCTGTAACGCAGGACTCTAACCCAAGCAAACAATATGAGCAGTGTGAATGCGTAAGTCAGGAGTGAGGATGCGGGTGATTGGATACATGAACGAATGTGTCCCTCGTTCTTGGAATAAAGTGCAGACCATGTTTCAAAGTCAGTTGGACATTGGTGTTCATGCAGACAATTAAGATGGTTTGACTTCTACCCCTAAATTGAGCACTCAAGCCCACACCACAACCACTACTGTAGTCTTCTGTTTACTCTAGATTCTCCTAGAAATTTCTTCAGCACTTTATTCTGGTTCAAACTGGGCCCTGGCCCTGATGGCCCAGGTCTGTCACTTGTGTGCTCTCTAGATTTAGTTTCACAAGAGCAGTTGCTCTTGGCTTTAGCTGTGTGCTCCCAATGACCATCCCTTTCACATAACAAAAAGTCCAAAGAATCAGGACATTCTGATGGTTCTGATGCCAATCAGATGTTTCCCCAAGTGCCACTCAAATATTTCCTTAGGCAATCTCCTTGCTTACATCCTAATTGCCACAGCTACAAAGATTTCCCGGGTTCAGGACAGAAAATTGGTGTCACTCTAGAGTTTAGCAGATAAGTCAGTAATCTTGGCCCACAAACTGACTCTGGCCTGCTGGTTGTATTTGTAAATAAAGTTTTATTGGAATATGGCCTTGCACAATCATTTGTGGATAGTCAGCAGGTGCTTTCCCACTATTGCAGATTTGAGTGTTTGCAACAGACTGTATGACCTAAAACATTTACTATCTGCCCCTTAGAGAAAAATGTTAACCAAACCCTGCCTAATAAACTTTGCTTTGAAAATCAGGTGTGTGAGTCGTTTGAGCAAGTTGCTGTGAAAGAGAGCTTGGCTTTGCGGCTGGTCATGACTGGATCAGTGTTTTTCCTCCTTCCCATTGTGAATCCTGATATCACCAAGAGAAAATGACTTAATTGGCATTGGCTAATTGTCAGATGGAACTCAGATAATCCTAACTGGGAAGAGAATGAAGCAATAAACACTCCTGATACTCAAAGAGCAACCCAGGACTCATGAGATGAATCTGACAGGAAAGAAACACGTGAACACAGCTGAGCTCTCTGACCAGGTTTAACACTTGTTACCAAGTGACTGTGCACAAGCTGCGCACCCAAATCTCGGCGTCCTCATCTGCGAAATGGTCACAGTCATATTCACTTATGCACTGTATGTGAAGTCCATGCAGGAGGCAAAAAGGAGGGGATGTGCATGCCTTGGATCCTGGATGAAGGTCTCCTTAACTGTCTGTCCCTGGACACCCTAGCTCCTCCAAGCTCCTTTCACACAGGGAATTTTCACCATAAGCATGTTCTGTTTTGTGATGTTTTTATGTCAGAATGACACCAGTCACTGCAAATTAGGTGCCAGTACGTTTTGTCACCATCCCTGAAAATGTGTGGATTGGAAGTGGCACAGAGTAAATCACAGACATAGCAGGCACAAATCACAGCTGGAGCACATCACAGGCTGGAAACCTGATTGAACTGAATGCCACTCACAAGAAGGGAAATCTGGGAATCCTGCCAGCCTCTTCCCAGAATAGTCATTTTTTTTCATTCAAATTCACCCCAACATTCCCTCTTAGGCAGACCTGCTTCTGTGTCATCATCTTAACTGGGTAACTTTTCATCTCTTCCCAGTCCCCTGGCAGAAAGACCAGACTCTTCCTGGGCCTTCCTATGGATGGATTTGTAGGCACCTACATGTCTGTGGGTGAGCACTGTATATGTACTTACCAGAGGCCAAAAGAAGACTCAGGAGGTAGGAGGGCAGACTTTACCTGAGGTGCCAGAGACGCAGGCACACAGGGCTGGAGAAGACTAGAAAGGCTTTTAATCAACATGGCCCTAGTGGTTTCTAAGGTAGGCTGTTGTCCCAAGATCAATGACAGAATGATCCCTGCAGGAGAGCAGTTCTGTTGCCATTGATGTAGGACAGAGTGAGTTCAATGGCATTTCATGACTGCAACCTTCTAAACGTAGAACATTGTCTACAAGGATTTAAAAAAATGTCTGTGTTGTCAGTACACCTGAAGTTTAAAAGCCTAAAACGCCATTTGAGTAGAAAAGAAAATATAATTGAGTCTTAGGTAAGAATGAATTTAACCCATACTTCACTCTTAAAATAACATCTATGGTGGATAAGCCTAGAAACTTGCCAAAAACTTAAGGGATGTAATCTTTGCTTCTTTCAATAAACATATTTTGAGTGTCGATTATGAGTCAATAATCACAAAAATAATATTGGTATGAAGCTTTAGTTTTGGAGTACCTTATCTCATTAACTTTTACAAAAATTTCAAAACTTTCTTAAGGAGGAATTATTGCAATTATTGTTTCACAGATTAAGGAATCAGTTCTTCAAGAGTAAGGTCATTTGTTTAAGGTCATGCTCCTTGAAAGCGATGGAGCTGGGAAATAAATTCATCGCTTTGACTCGAAGTCCTTGAATTCATGTCTGTCTGCTCCTCCATGTCTCAGCTAATTCCTTTCACTGGAATTGCACCTTAGCGGTGCCCAGCATTTTGCTTGCCTGCGCCACACTGAAAGAAAAGGAATTGTTTTGGGCCACATACAAAATACATCTTATAGCTAATGTACAAGCAACAAAACTTTCTTTTTGGTATATTTTCATAGTAACATTTTTCAAAAAGAGGGCAAGAGGCCCATGGGCCACAGGGTGGATAAGCCTGTTAAAAGGTAGACTACTCCTTCCCGTATTCTGATGGGAAACAGTACTTGGTTGTTTTCTCAAGTCTAATTTATTTGTATACAAAGTTTATATGAGTTCAGACCTTCAGAGGTTCAGCTTCTATAGTTCCTTCCATAGATCAACTCCTTAGACCAGGAGAAAGCAAATATGTTCTGTTACTGTCCATATGGTAAACATGTTAGGCTTGGGGCCACACAGACTCTGCTGCAATGACTAAATGTTGTCATTGTGTTTGAAAAACAGTCGCAGTCAATATATAAACAAATGGGTGTGACTAGTTCCCAGGAAAATTTGTTTACAACAACTGGTGAGGACCAGGTCTGCTAACCCTACTTTAAATTTAAGTTGCTTTTGGTTATCTCCTGACTAGTAAAAGTCTTCAAAGTTAGGATTTTTATTAATGGTCAGGTATATCAGTCACTGACAGCAAATAATCAACTTTTGTATCTTCATTTAAAAGACAACTGATATCAACTAGAAGGTTAAAAAAAAGTCACACCAGAGCCCAAAAGATGCCAAAGTAGGAGGCTACTCCCATACAAGCAGGGCTGGGCATAGTAACACCAAGGAAGTGAAGCAAGGAAAGGAAAGACCATTCTAAGTGCCTTTTATGAGCCCATCATTGTGCAGTATATTTTATGTATTTCTTAATTCTCAAACCGTGATTTTACACCTCTTATTGATGTGGAAACAGCCATAGATTACTTGTATCTTGCCTAAATTCGTAAACCAACAAGTAGTAAAATTCGCTTTCAAAGCCGGTGTTGTCTAGATTCCAAAGTACAAATTCTTTTGATTTGCCAAGGGGCCCACCCAGGAATAGGCTAACTTCCCTCACTGATACACACACTAGCTCTTACTCATTCCCAGCTCTGAGGATAGTGTAGGTACTCAGGATAAGTTTATTAAAAATAACATTGAATTGATGGCCACTTTATTCAACTTCTAGCACCAATGAGAGGTGGAGATGAATATATAAACTCTACAGAAATCATTTACTCTGAGCCACTGCCCTTCTGCTCTACATCAACTCAACTCAAAAGGCTTTATGGCCATTTAAGATGAAAAATACAGCACTAACCCATGTGATTAATGAGTAGACAAAACCAATTTTATAAAACTGTGAGTCAGCAGTGGGCTAAATAAGAAGGCAAAGCAGGCTCCAGGAGAACAAAGATATTTTCCAAAGCTAATAAGCAATAATGATGTATGATCTTATGTCTTTGTGTAAGAATCTGGGGAAGACATTATACTTATTAACATGGGTCTCTTTTGCATGCCTCTCAATTTCTTCCACAATCTGGAATACAGCTTTCAAGACAAAGAGTGGTAGACTTTTTTCTGATCCAGTTATTTCTGGTGAGTTTTCAGAATTGCATTTCTTTTTGATGATAGTGTTGAAGCTTGACCCAAATAAAGCACTTTAGTACTACATCAAATACATGACAATAAATCACCCTCTCTGGGGTTTTAATTCAAAATCAAGATAGAAACAAATTTTCCCTTTTTTCTCATTTAATTTGAAAGTTTTGGCAGATTCAGTTATTTAAGACTTCATGCCATCATTTTCTAAGCCATGTTGATTGAAGGGTTGCAATTTGAGACAAGGCAATGGGTAACCCATTGGGGAAAGCTGTAAAGTGGGAAATATAGAATAGCTATTTCAGTGGCTGCATATCGTTGAAAGCGGTAGTAATTACCTGTTACTGTATAACCAACTAGTCCAGTGCTAAGCAACTTAAAGTCATAAACACTTATTGCCTCACAGTTTCTGGGGCTCAGGGATCTGGCATCAGCTTAGCTCTGAGCCTCTGGCTCGGGGTCTATGGTGAGAGGCAGTGTGGCTGTCAGTATCGGCTGTCACCATCTCAACTGGTTCCGGAAAATGTGTTTCCAAACTTCCTTCCATAGCTACTGGCAGCCTTGGGAGATCCACTTCTAACTGTGTAGATGCAATTGTTTGCAGGTCTAGATTTTACTAGAAGTTTCCTGAATATGTTCACAACACAGTAACAGGTGATCCTAGAATGAGAAAGAACCAGGGCACGCCCCAGACAGAAACAGCCTTCTGATAACCAAACACCCAAAGTGATATCCCATCACATCTCCACATTCTATTCCTCAAATATCAAATCATTACATGCATCTGTACTCATAGGAGAGGCCTGTAGAAGGTGTGACTAGCAAGAAGTAGGAATTGTAGCAACTGGTCTCAGAAACTACCTAGACAGCAATTCTGGGTTAAACAATCAAAATATCTCTTGAGTATAAAACTTCTCAGAGTGTTTAGTATGTAAAGAGCATGAGAGTAGGAGATCAGCCAATTTTCCTTAGGGCACTAGTTAGTAACTATTATACAGAGTAGACCTTAAGCTCTCCATCCTAACTATTCAATTTTACCGTGCAAAGGAGGCCACTGACCATATGCAGATAAACTATTGTGGTTTTGCTCCTAAAAAAATTCATTAATAAAAGTATCCCAGGATAAGAAAATAAACTCTAGCTGATAAAGCTTACTATAATGATGTTTTGTCATGAAATTCCTGTCCTACAGAACAGAGTAAAAGGCATATGTCCATCTACAATTATGTCAGCAAATGCAGAAATCTCGGTATAATTAAATGCTTTAAACACTCTTGGTGAAATACTATTTTTAAAACATTTCTGGTATGGATTTATGAAGCATTTTAAGATCTTTTAGCATTCTTGAGACTTGTCTATGCCTCTCACGAGGGCAGAATTCACATCTAATTTCTGCATTTACCACAGTTCTCACACTTCACAGAGTTGAAGGTCTAAAGTGCATGCAGTGCTTTTAATGAAGGGATGGATGATTAAATTAATCCCAGAATTTTATGTTTCTCTTTCCTTCTCCCATTTTGTACCTCCCAGAATGCCCACATCTCAATAAACAAAGTGGCCTGACCCACACTAACTTTCTCTCATGGGTTCTTCCTTGTTACCTGCCTGAAGCTCCAAATCATTGCAATGATGGCCCCGAAGCATTCAGCATCGGTCTGCTCACTCTTATCTTGGCTTCACCAGCAAAAGACCAGAGAAGGGCGGGAAGGAAATAAGAGAAAGAAGATACAAGGAGGAAATCAATAAATTTCACAAGCCTAACATGTGTCATGACTGAATTGGGGACTTACTTCTAGACACACTAGTTATTCAGTGATCATAACACAACTTTAAAGTTGGTGTTACCTGACTCCATTTTGCAAATAAAAAATGTTAGAAAGTGTCAGTAAACTTGCTCAAGGTGATAAAACTAAGGGCTAATGGAGAACTTGGTCTGCAGTGACTCTGAAGCTCGTTTCCTTACACCCACACTGCCCACACATCCCACATCCCAGTTGGTCTGGGCGGCCCAAGTACAAGTATTTTTCCTAGCAGAACTATCAAAAATCATCCTTTGTACCCTCATACATGTCCAGTTTTAGCTAATAAATTCTCCGATGATCTGTCTATAAGCTTCTGTCTCCATGGAGAGAGCTTTGGAGCCTGTCATAAAAACAAATACAACTTGTGGTTATCAACCATAGTCAGGAGTTTTACTATAGAGCCAGGGCCATTCTGATGGGGCAAACATCAATGGCACAAAATACTTTGTAGAGTTCTTGTAAGGTCACTGGATGTCACATGGTGCATGTTGGATGGAGGGTAGGGTATCATGAATGCCACCAGAAAAGCATGCACGGGTACAGGGGGACAGGGACAGCACACATGTGCAGTTATTTTTAAGCAATCCTCAAAGTATTTTGATTTAATTATCCTCATGAAATTTTTAATAAAGTTATTTCTCCACTTAGATCCCTGTATTTCTGTTTGACTCCTGTGGAGGCCTCATTATTCTTTCTGCTGTGGGTTATCTGTCTTTATGGACGTTCACATATCACATTCCTAACATAGATTTGCCAGTGAGGCCTCCTGTGCTCAGCATTCAGTGCATCAATCTTATCACCTTGTTGGTAATTCTTGTGTGATATTAATTACTTTCTATCTCATGTGACAGTTTGTGATCTTCTTTTCTCCCCTAATAAAGATGCCCAATATTTTGGGGGTGCTTCACAGTTTCCAAAGAGTATCATGCAGGTTGCTGTGTTGGATCCTCACAACAACACTATGGGGTTGCAGAAATTGATCTGCATTTTACAGATGAGAAAATCGAGACTGGGAAAGTTCAGATAACTCACCCAAACTTACACAGCCAGTAAAAGCATCCAAAACTGGGGCCACTTACAGGGAGACAGCAGATCTGATTTGTTTCCTTATCCTCCCAAAGGCCTGTTTACAGCTGGCAATGAGGATATTTATGTTTAGTGGCTGGCTGAATTACTGAACAAGTACTATATATAGGACTTAGTATATAGTCTCTTCTCTAAATAAGACAAGATTTGAAACTTGTTCTTATGAGAAATATTGAAAAATATATTTAGATCAAGGAGGAAATGTCTGCAGGCAAGGATGATAGTTGGGAAGAACTGAGAGCCCCTATGTGGAAACTGATTGGATTTGGGTGCTGCATAAATGGGAAATGTTATATGGGAAATATTATTCAGATCAGTACAAGAATACTCATTCTAGAAGACAGAATTATCCAGAAGCCTCTCATGAGGAGCAAGGCTTCTATCAAGGGGCTGCTTTCAACAGGAGCTGACACCTCCTCAGCTAAAAGAGAACATCCAAGTATCACATTTGGTAGGTGGAATGGCTGATCATACTGAAGTCTCTTGGCTGTGGGAGTCTGTGTCATTCCATTTCAGTGCATTTTGGCATCTGCATTTCATTCAGTTGTCTAATATGCCCATAAGCTGTTTGAGTAGATGTGCTGCTGAGCATCCTGTCATACTAACACAAGTGTCCATGAATACCACATCTTTGTCCTATCTCCTAGCAACCATTCTTGTTTTGATGCCAAAGTAACGAAGCCTTAGCCACGTGTATAGTAACAAAAGGTGCAAACCATTTAAAGATGGCAGCATCACAGTACCAAAACACGAGGTTGATATCCCTGGGACAGACTGCCCTGAGACTGCTCACTGCAAGGGGCCTGGGTAACTTCCTGTCTGTCCCATATTAAGGTATCACACACTAAAGACATGTTTTCCAAACACTTTTCCAATCTGAGGCCCCTGAGGAGAAGGAGTTCCAGTTAACATCACGGCTACCTGTATTCAAATTAACCTGAATACATAAACCAGCTCCGGAGTTACTGCAGAACTGGTCAGTGAGGTATGGGAGAAAGTGAGGTGTATGGGTTTTTTCTTCCACTGGGTAAAAAGTAAGATACGGATGACTCCTGAAACAAAGCTAAGTAACCTTGGTAGGGGATTTGGAGATCACAAAAACATCTCAATTTTACAGACAAGGTAACTGAGGCACAAACGTTCAATTGAGTATTTTATCATCACACAAGGTAAGTGCTCATATTGGGCACTTTCCTCATTTCTGGTATAAAATGCCCAACACACATCAAAGGAGGAGAGGTTTATTTTGCCACAGAAACAGCATGGCAATGGGGCCTGGGAGGAGGAAAGTTGCTTAAGTCAGGAAGCAGAAAGTACTGGGAGCAACATATACACATCCAGGCCATGCGTCCAGGGACCTGCTGTTCTGACAAGACCCCAACCCCAACAGCAAGTCGGCCATGGTGCCCCTCGCTCCAGTCACCTCCTAAAATGCCTGCCTCTGCGAGCACCAGGCTCTTGGGAGATACCCAGGTCCAAACAGCGACAGTGGTGGAATGTGGACTCCTCCTTCCTCTGCTCTCCAGCCGCTCACGTATCTGTGCTAACAGGGCAAGTGCAGGAGGCCTGCACCAACTCAGCATCGAAGAGGATCTGCTTATGTGGCCATGGGCACCCGGATCCCAGGACCCCAGAGGACACTGCAGTTTCCCAGCATCACGTGCAGCTGGGGACTCTTCTTTCCTAATCTCTTTTCTCTGCAAAGGCAGAGTTTGAAAGTGATTCACTCAACTCACATTTGCTAAAAGCCTAGGGAAGTGAGGAGGCTCAGCAGTGAGGAACAGAGCCTCTGAAGTGGACTACGATGTCCACACCTGCAGCCACCTCTAAGCCCTCCAGAGCCTCGTTTTGCTTACCCTGAGAAGGCCCCTGAGTGTTTACCATGGCCAATGCCCTGCAAAGATTTTTTCATGCTCTGAAGAAATTCTGCAGAGAAACCTCGTTTTATGCAGGTAGAAATAAGACACACACCAGGAGGGAATATGCCAAAGCTTGTACTCTCGCTACCTCAGAATGTAGGTATTAAATAGCTCTTTCGGGTAAACTCCTCAGGACTGATTAGGCTCTCAGTCAATATTATCTTCTCCTGCTACAATTTCTTGTTGCTCTATCACTACCATCCAGGCCAAGATTCTAATGCAATGTTTCTCCCTCCCCAGCAGGTGAATTACAAAGCACCATCCCTCTTACCTCCAGGACACTAGCAGAGCAGCAGTAATTGGTATCCAGTGAAAACTCCAGTGTGACTAATGATCTCAGAACATATCTGTGGGCAGATCTTCTCGGAGGGTGAAGAGCTGTGGTTCACTCCCCCAGCCTGCTCCCTCTGACCACCAAAACGACAGCAGCAACAACCCCTGCACAAGTCACTGACACCTGCTGCCTTCCTGTGTCCATCATCAAGGAAATGCTGTCTTTAAATTAGCAGCAATCGTCATTAGTAGGATTGTTTAGAAACCAACCATAGCTGATTATGTAATAGACCCTTGTGTTAGTCCATTCAGGTTATTAAAACAGAATTCCATGGACTGGGTGACTCCTAGACAAGAAAAAGTTTATTTTTCCTACTTCTGGAAGTTGGGAAGACCAAGATTGCTACACTGCCAGATTTGGTGTCTGGTGAATGCTCACCTCTGGGGTCATCTTCCGGATGAGTCCTTACCAGGCAGGGGGACAAAGACGCCGTTGGGGCCTCTTTATAGGGACATTGATGCCATTGTGACAGCTCTACTCTCAAGGTCTTATCACCTTCCAAATGCTCTCCCTCCAATATTAACACTTTGGGGATTAGATGTCAATGTACGAATTTGAGATAGATGCACAAATTCACTCTATTGCAATCTACTTAATGTAATCCTTACGATTCTCTGAGGCAACTAGGTTTGTCCCGAGTACACAGATAGAAAGTTGAAGCTTAGAAAGTTCAAGTTCTTTCCGTTAGCAGTTTATTCCGAACATCAGCTAGAGCTTCTCTGTTCCTAAAACCAGCACACTTGCCTCAAAGATACACACTAAACATTACTGCTAATTTTTGTAAAATAATATGTATGTTATTCAGTAAAGGATGAATTAAATTACAGAATAGCATGTACCTATTAAAAGAATGAGGTAAGTTCATACTAATGGATAAAATAAACCCCAGTAATGAATAACTGAAAAATTGGATAATAGTTTATATTAAATGACAACATTTATTTAAAAAGATGATTATACACACATTTGTGTGCATGTATGTGCATTTATATACACTGCACTTTTCCTAAACATTGTACATGAAATTGTTATCTACAAATACACTAAGGGGTGGGACTTAGATGTTAAATGTAAATAGGGATTACTTTACACCCCATATATGACTGTCTAAATTAAATATTGTTTAAAGTTCAGAAGTGTTATTTACAAAATTTTTTTAAGAATTAAATAAATTTTTTAAAGATTTTATTTAGTCTTATTACAGATAAATTATATGAATTTTTGACTTAGTCACAGTGGAGATGATAGGCCACTTATCACTGATGCCTTTACTCAGAGAGGTGTATACAAGGATTCATGATTTGTAGATGAGCACACTGAGGCCTTGAAAGAATTGTACTCAATTCTGAGTACCTTCTGAAGGGATAATTTTGAGAATGAAAGGGGCAATAACAACAATAATTATGCAGAAAAACAGGCATGTACCAAGAATCTCCAGGTAAGATGAAGCACATAGTTAACCACTGTACTTAAAACTATTTTTTTTTAAATGAGAGAAGGCAAACAATAAAAAGTCAAAAGTATGGGATGAATCTTAGAAAATAATAGGGGGTGTAATAGCTGGTGGCTGAAAGAAGAAGAGTAGCCTTAGAAAAAGTGTTTAATGGGAAGTTTCTCCCCTGGGGAAACCACATGTCAGTAGAGAACCAAAGATTAGGAGGGAAGTAATCAAGTGGACAAAAGAGCTAATGCAAAGGATTTTGGGAGAAAGGGCTTGTGATGCAGAGGATGTAGAAAGGAGAACATTACAGAAGATGTAGGTGGGAAAGCAGAGGTGGTCTAGAACATACAGAGAGGAAAAGACCGTGGGATTCTTCAGAAGTGTCACAATATTGACTCAAATATACATATTTGGTGGACTCAAATATCCAATGATATATAAATAAATATATATTCACCACTTTTAAAACTATAACAAAATGCACACACAAATATGTTATTTATAATTTAAAATCTCAAAGGCCCTTTAATGTTGTATCTTGTGCTAAGCTTTGTGTAGAACATAGAATAAAGTTTCCCTTCCCATCCCTATGGCTACAGTTAAAATTCATAGCAATATATCCATAGTTATAAAGGTTTTTTATTGGTATTTTTTCCTCTTGAAATTCAGGACTCTAGGCACCTGCTTGTCTAAAATTGTACAAATGAATGCATCACTATTGTCTGTGTATACTATACTCAAATTCCAAGAAGGGTTGGCTGAGCTCCATCTGTACTTTGCCCATAGTGTAGGGTAAAAGATCCAATAAGAACTGCATATATAGAGCTCCAGAGTAACACATTTTTATTTCAGTACTTGTAGGTTTTGGATCCCAGGACTGTTAAATTTGTGGTAAGCATTATGTACAGTAGCTAGATGTTTTCAGTGACTCAAATTAGAAAAGACACAATGCTTTTGGAATCTTTTAGTCAATTTAACCAAAGAATGTGGAGTTTGCAAGATAAGCCTTTACCTAACTGTAACTTTAACATCAGTTTTTCCAGGTGGTGGAGAGTTACTTAATGCAGAAAAACAAAACAAGAAAAAACATCTAAAAGTATATTGAACACTGATGCTGGTCTGGAATAATTTTTATCTCAGATCATCAACTTCACATGTTTATTTAATCAAAACAGCCTCAGGAGTTTTTCATTTATTGATAGTAAAATAAATGTGATAAATTACAATTTCTGCCATATTGTCATGTCAATTGCTTTCATGGGCTTAATTGGGTTTCCACATAAGATTTTGTCGGAGAAAAAAGCTCATTGCTAAAGATATTTAAATATAAGAAACCCTCACCTCCTTATTCTCCCCACTTAGTTGGATCTTGTGGAGAATCTCTGTCGGCCAACCTCAGCTGACTCATCACCACCCGGCTTAGTTATAGCTTACAGCCTCAAGGACAAGAGGTTGAGCCAAATACATGTTGACATTCCTGCTTGAAAATCAACAGTTCTCTAAATTCATGTATGCTGAGAACAGGACCTTCTAGGACCTAGAGCGTGGTAGTTGATTTCCAGTGATCAAAACTATGTCATCGTGTGAGGCCCACATAAATGAAACACATGCAAGCGAGAGTCCTTCCAGAAAAGCACAGCTGTCAACATCAAGAGACAAGAAAGTGCTGTGTGTCTGAACTTCATTGAAAGAGTCATATTGAATCCACTCATCCCTTGAAAACGGACTTTATTGCTATGGCTTCAAATTCCACAGGGAAAACCCACAAAGTGCTCTCCAACTAGATAAACAGTCTGCCAAGGACAGAAAACACAGGAGGCCACTGAGGCACGGGGCACACCAGAGGGGTACTTTTGTGCATCTTCTGAAACTGCCCACCAGAACTGGAGGTCGTTATCTGGACCTGCAGGGGACAGCATCCAAAGAAATCAAGGAGCCGCTTGGTCCCCCAGGCCAGGAGACAGACAAAGCAGAGCAGAATGCGGATACAGGCTTCAACCAGGAAAAGAGAAATTTTGTGAGACAGCATTTGGGGCAAAGAAGTGTTACAGAGAGGGGAAGAGGTGTATACGCTTGTTCCACATTTGCCCTGCCGAGAGAATAGAAGAAAGACATTATGTTGTTGTTTACTTCAGAGCCTAAGGTTGATTGTGAGATGTTAGGCAAGTCATTTAAAACTCTATCCCCCAGTTTCTCCCATTTGTAATAAAGGGACATAAAATGTCAATAATGTTATGCATTAATACTTCTAAGATTTTTTTGAAAATTCCTGAATTTTTGAGTGCCATTCTCAGATAATTTCTTCCAAAAATGCAGTGAAGTACAAATGAAAAACTGAAATCCACAATGTGTAGATACATGACAAATATTACAACATATAAGAAATTGCAATGAGAAAAATAAACCTTAGAAGAAGGCAAGATTTATGATATACCCAGACTTTCATATTTCCTGAATGAGTAAAAAGGTTTATTTGTGCATTTTTAATGAAGAACCTATTAGAAGTTCTCTAGGACTTTATTTTAGCTAAATAGTATCATTTAAAACAAAACACCCACAACTACCACCTAGATTCATTACATAAAACAAGATCTCTTAATTCATAAGAAATGATAAAAGGTAGTGCTTTTCCAAGAAAGGACCGTCGGTAAAACCAACACAAATACACAAATGCAGGACAGTCCAAAATGTACTAATCTATGATGGTATTAAAGAGTATGTATTTTTGATACTTGAATATTAGGCACTACCATATTAACTAGAATTAAAATATCCAACTTCATCTGGCATGCTATTGCTGGAAAGCTGTTTTCGTGTGATGGAAATGAGAACAGTGTCCTGAATACATTTGTTCACTTAAATTACAGACTTATCTGAGACTTTAACTCAGCTTCATACCCATGACACAGGCTTTGGTCGTGAATGATACTGTTTTACAGACCAAGATTTGGAATCACTTTGTTCCCATCTACAAGCTCCGTGGTTCAGACTTTAGTCTCTACAAAAGTAAAAACAAAGCATTTGAGTTATTTTTACTGATTCAGTGCTTCACCTTGAGGTAAGATGCTAAGAAGAGGTTAAATAACCCGTTCAAAGTCACACCATTTCTAAGCGGTATCTGATGTCTGGGGGCCTAACTTCCATAGTAAATACTATCTAATAATAGGCATATTAATGTATTTTTGGTTACTCTATTGAAATAGCTAGGGAAGGATACCTTGGAGGGAAAGAGGCTTATTGAGTTCACAGTTCTTGAATTCCAAGGAGGCGGCACCAGCATCAGCTCAGATCCGGTGAGGGTTTCCAGGCAGGTGACATCATGGCGGGAGTGCATGTGGCAGGAGGAGATCATATCATTACACAGGGAGCCAAGTGCAGGAAGGGGCCAGTAAGGACTCCCACTAGGCTCTGCCTCCTCCCAACACCTCACACTGAGGACCAAGCTCCCAACACATAAATCCTTGGGAGACAAACTCAAACCATATCCAAGCCATTGCAGTAGCCAACGGTTATTTCAGCATCCACTGTGTACAAGGCACATATGAAATATTTCATATTCACCATGCTATCATCCTCACAAAGCCCCTAAAGCTGGGCTCCATCATTCATCTTATTTTACAGGAGTTGAAAGAACATCTCTGTGGTTGAATTGAGCCCTGGGCCCAATAGAAATGCAAACCAGGCACTCAAGCCCTGCCTCTGACCCCAGATGGGTGTCTGTAGCCCAGAGGTATAAAATTTCAACCTCTTTCTAGGAAGGTAGTAGCTGGCATTGCTCCTATGCTCCTATGCTCCTATTGCTTTCTATGGGTAGAAAAAGAAAAAAGCAGTAAGTTACAAGAAATTATAATTTTAAAAACACTGGCAAGCTGCAGAGGCAAAAAGGTCTGGACAAACTAGAAGTTTAGAGAGGGAAGAGCTTCTAAAGTCAACTGGGCATCTCTCATTTTCTTCCCTGAGGACATTTGCCAATCTGACTGCAAGCTAAGGCTCGGGCTCTGTGTAGGCTCTGACCAAAATGAAAAGACAGACAAGTTTTCTGCCATCTTAGGACAATCACTAAATAAAAACCACACAGGCACAAAGCGTAAAACAAGTTTTTCTCTCAAGACATTTGCTTTATTTAGATGCTGCCTGTAGTAGAAGTCTAGAGAGTTCATCTCAGACACTGGAGAGGTAGAGACAAGTCCTTCAAAGATAATGAAAAGAATCCAGTTGTAGATTATACTTGGCTCATCCAGAAGATGGCAAGAGAGGAGGAATAAAAGGCAAACATATAGGACAAATAGAAAATACAGTAAATATCAAGAGATAAGAATAAGGCCAACTTTATTAATAACTATGTTGCATGTAAATGGACTATTCATTTCATTTCAATGACAAAAATCAGTAACCCAGATTTTTAAAAAGGAGAAAAAAAGAAGATATGGTGATATATTGTTTATGTAACACACATACAAAGATGTTGGAATTTGAAAATTAAAAGACAGGAAAAACTATACTATATGTGTGGCAACATAAACTTGATGTGACCTTTATAGTTTCAAATATGGAGTTGACTTTAAAGCAAGAAGTAGTAGATACATTCTCTAAGAAGCCATTTTATTACAATAAAAAGTTTAATTCAACAGGAAAACGTAACAATCCTAAGTCTGTGAACACCTATTAACGTGGCTTCAAAATACGCAACGATAAGGTCAATATCCAGGCATCAGAGCAGAAAAGAGGAGGAAACACTCTAATAGTGTTTGTGGAAATTGACCTGTCTGGCTCTCCAGGCCCTGCTCCTTGCACAACGCGGAGACAGTGCCTGCTTCTCCCCCTCCACCCTCAGCGGCGGTTATTATTGGCAACGTGAGAAACAGCTACGGTCATCTGGGCTATGGCATAGTTCATTTGATGGTGCTGTGAAGTGTGCAGTTGGAGGGACAGAAGTTGCCTCAAGCAAAAGAACATGCACACTAAGTCCTTCAGGTTTTATCTTTTCTCCCTGGATCAATAGTACTTGGCTTAGAGCTCTTTGTAGTGGAAGTGATAACCAATAAGGACTCCTATTTACTTGGCAGAAGGATAAGTCTCTTGTGAGCATAACATTTAGCACAGTTTGATTAGCATGAACACAAATATCATGTGTTCCATCCAAGGGCAAGGACTTGATTAGCAATCTCAAATAAAAAAGGCCGAAAAGACCATAACTGTTTATGGTATTGCGCAAACCATTTTCCCTCTGAACTTTGCTCCTCTGAACGGTTCTTAATCATGCCTAGAGAGTTGCTATTGCCCTTCAATTTGAGGACAATTTAAGGCACAGGCAGTGTCAAGGCCAATCCTCAGCAAAGTTATAAGGAAGTCAGTTTCCCACTGGCCAAGGATCGGAAGGAAGCAGTCTACTCCTTGGCTAATAGCCTCCCTCCTCTGAAGATTACAGCTCTTCTGCGATTTGTCCATATATATTTCCAAACAAGCTCTTGATTCCTTTAATTCCTATTTCCTTTTGGGTGTTTGTGCCTAACAATAGTTTAGTATGTGTCTTTCTGAGGGTGCTTGATTCCTAATAAATTAAAAAAAAAAACATAAGGAATGAAAGTTACATAAAGTGAGTTTCAATTAAAAATGTCCTTGAAGCAGACAGAAAAGTCACAGAACCTAAAAGTATTGGAGTGATTTCAAGTTGCAATGCCAAGTCTTTTCATACCTGAAGGGAGTCCTGAGGTACATCCTTGCCTCTTGTCTTCAGAGTGCTGTCACTTTCCCAGTCTGTGACTTTATTCCTAGAGTTTTCACTGTGTCCCATTCAGGTGACTGACATCTGATGTGCAGTCACTCTGTCAGGCACAGTGAAGGCACCTGGATTAATCACTGACGGTGACCATCTCAGCCCTGAAAACACAGTACAGAGGGCAAACAGGCTCTAGTAAACAGCCCATCCAACAACAAAATTCACAGCAAGTGAGGAAAGGAGTCTCAAGTATGGGTTTGTTGTTTGAAGAAAAGCATGAGGCACTTGGACTTGCTTGCAAGAGAATGGCAGGAATGAAGCTGAGGCAGTAGATGGAGTACTAGAGCACCATCCTCATCCCTGTCCTCATCTTCATCTAAGTACTCTCCTCAAGGAGAGTAACATAATTGAATGCATACTATCTGCCAAGTCCTGTTCTAGTCAGCTGGAATATTTCAAGTCTTCTATTACAAATCCTGTAGAGCATTGTGTCACACAAGAGCTTTTAACATTTGCACTAGATGAATGAAATAGGTCACAGTCATTAAGATGGATGCTATTAAAAAAAAGACATAACAAATGATGGTGAGGATGTGGGGAATTGGATCATGTGCATTACTAGGTTGAGGGTAAAATGGTACAGCTGCTGTGGCAAACAATATAATAGTTTGTTAAAATCCAAAATAGAATTACCAAAGGGTCTAGCAATTCCACTTCTAGGTATATCCTCAAATGATTTGAAAGCAGTGTCTCAAAAAATAGCAACAATATTCACAAGAGACAAAACATAAAAGCAACCCAAAGGCCTGTCAACAGATGGATGAATGGATAAGCAACATGTAACATATGTACCCAATGGAATATTACTCAGTCTTAAAAAGGAAAGAAATTCTGACACATGCTGCAATACGATTGAGCATTCAAGAGTGTATGTTAGGTGGAATAAGGCAGTCACACAAAAGACAGATATTGGATGGGCCCATTTGTAGAAAGTACTTAGAGAGTTTAAAATTATATAGACAAAGTGTAAAATAAAAGCGGGCATGGATAGACGGAAGAGGAAAGTGGAGAGCTACGGTTTCAGGCATTCAGAATTTCCATTTTAGAAGATGAAGACATTGAAGGAATGAATGAGTTTTTTGCACAGCATCGTGAATGAATTTAATTTCACTAAACTGTTCATTTAAGATAGCTAAGATTTAGAGGTGTATTTTATCATGCAATTAGAAAAGAAAAGAAAATTGGAAGAAGAATGTAACTATGTGGAAAAGCTAACTTTCAAGGATAATGTAGGAGAATGGATTTAAAGAGAGCAAACCTGAAAACTGAGAGGTCAGTCTGAAGGCAAGTAAAGAAGTTGAGGTAAAATAGTTAGAATTCCTTAGCTGGAGACGGGGGGAGAGATGAAGGGAAAGTTTCCAGAAATATTTATAAAGTAAAACTTTGGATTTCATCCGTGAATCTGAACAGGAAATGGGGAGAAGATTAAAAAAAAAGACCAGGCTGACCCTTAGGATAATAGCTTAGGAGTCCAGGTTGTGAAAGGTTGGTTTGCTAATCAAAAAAGAAAATGTCAAGAACATCCACATAGATAGTCCATAGACGAGGAAGTGATCCACATGTAGGTCCCCGCTGATGCTGTAAGCCTAGTGGGACAGAAATATCAATTTGAGAGTAATTAATATTTACTGCAAATATGTACTAATAAAATTTTAAAATTCAAGGGTGGACAAGGGAATGGGAGTTCAAGAAGGAAAAGATCTCAGACATACACAAGAACAGAATTTTTGTTGAAAAAATGGCCAGTGGTTTAAATATGACTTGGGGCTAAAAACTAAAAAATATGTGTTATATTTTGGAAATAAAAAATATTTCAGGAAATTATTAGACATTTTATTGAGAGCAGTTCTAAGAAAAAGTAGAGGAAGTAAATGGCAAGTTGAAGTCAGTAGAGTGAATGTGTTAGAGGTGAAATAGAGAATGGATTCTAGGTAAGGTAGAGAGCAAATGAATTAAAGGTGAGGTAAAGGTGAATGAGTTAGAGTTGGACAGGGGATGAGAGGGACAAGTATTTTTATGATGGCTGAGTCTTGAGAAGGCCAAAAGGTGGAATAGTAGAAAGCATCTGAAAGGAAAATTTGGGAATCTAAAAGAGAGAAGGAACAGTCAACGCAACAGCTTCCCAGAACTGCAGGTAGACGAGTTGGAGCAGTTGCACATAGGGAAAAGTTAGCCATGAACATGAGGAGTGAGACCTCACATTCCGAGACTGAGAAATGCAGGACGACTAGAAGTAGATGAGAATAGAGATGCTCAGGGTTGAGGTGCTCTGAGAAGAGGTTAGGGAGGTGCTGAGAAAGAGTGATAAAGCTTAAAGGATTTGCTGAAGGGAAAGAGAAAGAGCAGGCAAAGAGCTGGGGGGGATGCAGAGGCTGGGAGGGCTGGGACTGGTGCTGTCTCCAGCTCTGGGAGCTGAGAGTTCACCTTGTAACGTGCTTTCAAGGCTGGTGGTACTGTGCTGAGTGAGCAGGCAGAGGAACAGAATATTTTCAGCCTCCCTTCTTGTCATTCCACTTTTACATAATTTCGTATTTTTACAAGGTAAAGGGGAGAGACACAAGCTCAGTCATGTGGAGGTACTGGGAAGACAGTGTGGTACGATGAAACTACACAGCAATCTTAGAAGTCCAGTGCTGATGCCATCAGAGATGTTTAGCTGCTTAACCCTAGAGCAAGAAATATACTCTCTGCTCATTATGTAATACCTGCTTCATTATTTGCAAAAGAATTTTAACCATTCAATAAGCTTATACCTATATAGCTCCTGGTTCAGAGTAAGCATCAGAAAATTCCAGTTCCTCTTTCCTTTATCACCATATCACAAGGAAATCGATACATTTGTAAAACTGGACCCAGAGGATCCTAAAGTTAAGGAATTACTTCTTTATAGTTGAGTTTTTGTTGTTGTTATGGCAGAAAAATTCACTGGGGAAAAAAAGGTCTCTACCCATTTGATTAAGCCTTGGAAATTTGAGGTGATTCTTTCCAAAATAGTCTCAATCTTCCATTTATCTTAGATGAATAAGGACAGAATTGAAAACTTCACACCAACATATGATAGCACTAGATCCACTCTCCATCTTCCAAGGAACAAAAGATCCAATCAAGTCCCCAGCTGCCAACTGAAATTACCAATCAAAGTATCTATTTTAAGACGGGGATATACAATTTTTAGAGATTAACTCATTTCTAATTAATCAAACTTCAGGTACTGAAGGGTAAGGAAGCCACTCCAAAGTAAGACTTATAATAAGTAAGTACTCATAGCTAATTATACAAAATCAAAAAGAGGAAACGTTCTGCACTTGTTTCAGCAATCATAGTTTTCCACTGTCATCCACAGTTAGTGGAAGGGAGAACAATGACTAATGTTTTCATGAATAAACCAAGCTGTGTATTTCCAATTTGTGTTATAGGAAATATCCAAGTTCCTTTTCTTCTACCATTGATATACAGCAAGGCCATCTGTGGGTCCCCTCAGTCTTGTGGATAATCTGTCTGTGAGTCACATCCACTTCTGCAGATTGCCTGAGTGTTGTGTTGGCCAAGAAAAAGCAAGAAATCCACCCATTCTCTTCCTTTCCCTGCCCTTCTAGTCCCTGCTATCCACTGAAGTTGCTGGATGTTCTGCTCTTTACATTTTAGCATCTGGGGAGAACTTCTAACACTTGATACTCACTCAGAAAATCATATCTAAAATTGAAGCTCAAACCTGCTTCAAAGAAGGAAGAGGAAAACAGAAGGGGTTTTTACTGCTGCCCATGAAAATCCTCTTTAAAAATAGGAAGCAAGAGTTTATCTTGGTGCACTAGAGCCAAGGAAGAATTAAATGAGATAACTGATGAAGGGGCTTTTAAACTGTACAGTATATTGTATATTTGTGTATTGACAACCTGTGATATGCATAGCAAAAAGATGAAGCAAGGCATCCTTCATTCTGCAAATATTCAGCACTGGGAATGTAGCAGGTACTACACTGAGCACTGGGGCTGTGTCAGCATGTGGCACGACACAGTCCCAGTGTTTGGGAGGACTAAAGTTTAGGGTCACCCTTTCATCATCATGCATTATTCTCTGACTCTGGACTTTCCTATGACAGCTGTATGGGGATAGGGTCCTGAGAGTCACTGTACCTTAATACTACAAAGCTGACACAGTGAGGGCATGTCTGTCCTTTATTTTTTTTTTCCATTTAGCAACCCGGACCCTTACTGATCTGACCCAGCATTGTGCATGCTGGATTTACTCACACTTGTGCAGAAATATCGTAGTATATTGCTTCCAGTCAGTTTCAGCAGGAGTAGGGCAATAAATAGGACCAACTAGGAAAAGTAGAGGATGCCAGGAAAAGGAGAAATGGCGAAATAGAACAGAGATCCTGAGAAGGAAGCCATGGTGATGACTAGAAGGAAGACAACAGGAAGAGACCAGGAAGATTCTCACCAAATCACACCACTTACCAGGCAGGTAAATCACACTTCCAAATGGCTCACCCTTTTGCCTGGCTATAAAATGATTATTGGGGGTGGGGGTTATGCCTCACCTTACACAGAGCTTTAACAGTCCTGTAGGACAAAAGTAGTTAACAATAAGGGTGTTAGCATCAGAATATCTGCATTCAAATTCCAGTTCTGCTCCTTATGACCTGAGTGACCTTGGAGAATTACTTTACATATAAGCATTTCAGTTGCTTCACCTCAAAATGGAAAAGACCTTGGTACTTCTGTGCTTTTAAGGGGATTGAATTATTAAAAACATAAAAAATACCTTAGAAAATGGCTAGAACATGGTATGTGTTATATGCATTGGTAGTAAATGTATGAATATGTGTGCATATAGTTTTAGTTCAATCACCCCTCAAATATTAGATGAATTCAGATAATTAACCTTAAACAAAATGTATTTCCTTTTTATTACTTGATTGTTGTATATGTTTTACACATCCAATGTGTCAAAGTGGTATATTTATCAGATATTTAGGAAATGGGCTGGGTTTGTACACACAATCCACTAAACAAGAGATTTTTATGGAGGCTGGAAAAGACTGGATTTTTATCGCTTAGGGTACTGCATTTCCATCCACCTGGCACATTAACAGCAACTGAAACAACGCCTACCCCACAGGGGAGAGACAGCCATGCCCAGGACATGAGGGGGACAGCTGGAGTTCGAGTTCCCAGGAAAGTGATGTGGGTCCATCTCATTCACAACCTTACCTCTTCCAGGCCAAGCTGAGGTTCACCCGGAAGTGTAAACTTTGTTACGAGATGGATGGTGAGAATAAACAGAAATTTACAAGCCATAAAAAACATACTCTTTCATTTTTAGCTATTCAAATTTAAGACTGAATTTCCTTTTTCCTTGTTCCCTCCCGAAGGCAGAAAACAGTCACCTCTTTATTTGGAGAAAAAGAGGAAGGAAAGTGAGCGCAGGCTAGAGCCCTAGACTGAGGCACCCCAGGCCTCCCCAAGCCTCCCTTGCACTGTCTAGGGTTCTCCAGCGACAGTTGGCTGTGAAACCCCACAGCCCGGAGATGAAGAGAGTGCTCTGCTCTGAGAAAAGGTCAAGTGGTAACACAAGAGCTGACATTTACTGAGTGCTCCATCTGTGCCTGGAAGCCTCTCAGCCATTCACATGCAGAATCTCACCTTCTCTTCGCTGCCACTCTCAGCAAGGGCTGGGATGATTATCCCCATTCCACGGAGAACGAAACTGAGAGGCAGAAGGTTAAGAGAAGTAGTTCAAAGTTGCTCCATTAGGAAAGAGAGGAGTAGAATTTAACCCTGGGCCCCTGGACTCTGAGGTCAATCCTCAACCTTAGTGGTTGTTGAGAGAAAGGCAGCAGCCCAGGACCTGTGTGTCACCACTGCGTAATGAGGTCGGAACAGCAGGGGGGAATAAGTGCTAGGAAATGATGATGGCCACTCGCTCTTGGGCAGGCATCCTAGCAGGTCATCAGCAGAGTCATCAGTGAGCAGAATCCAGAGCAGTTGGGTCCAGTGAAACCCGAACAATGGAGAAAGCGGGGTACCAGCCACACGCCGGCCATGCACACCAGGGCATCATGTAGGTCCATGAGTTGTTGGAAATTTAAAACCAAGTCCTTCACCAGAGACAAAGAGTTTGATGAGCACTGCTTTCAAACATGTATGTCCTGGCCAAAAAAATCAATGCTTGCCATGACTATAACAAACCAGTAAGGCCAAAATATATGTAGAGGAAGGAACACTCACTCAGGAGCCAGAAGATAATAAAGAATGGGCACGAGCACTGGATAGATGATCCGGAAGTTAGAAAGTACCATGAATATAAAGAGTAGGGGAAAGGAAGCAGGAGCTGAGTTTCAGGGATATGCAGTGTAACTCCAAGGTCATTAGGAGAGTAGCCATTTTGCCTAGGAGGATAAGGCTCTTTGTTTCAGTTTTGAGTTTTCCTAAGCTTCTCTCTGCCCCACCTTATCATAGCTTCCGACTCTCCTATTTTCTCTCTTAATCAAAGCATAACAAGGCAATTCATTTGGTGCCAACCAAGAAAACGCAGTTCACCATAATATGTACTCCAAAGCTTAGTGACAGAATAGATGATCCCAAGGTCTCTTCTAACTTTGAAATCCTATGACTCTGACAGAAAGAACAGTTGTGTTTTGCTCTCAGGGGACAAAAGAACTAAACCTTTACATCAGAGAGGTTCATTAGGTATGATTCATTCGTGCATCCATTCATCTCTTTAATATACATTTATTGATCATCTGCTGTGAGTCAGGCATCATCTTAGGCACTGACGGTACTGAGACACATAGAATCTGCCTTTGAGAATTTCAGAGTTCAGCAAGAAAGCCAGGCATATAAACAAAAAATGACAGCACAAATCATGAGTGCTATGACACATGTGTGCAGGGAGTACTATGAGAATAGACAAGAGAGTGTTTTATTCCTGTGGGGAGCAGGAAGGTGTGCATCACAGACAGATAGAGAGGCTGTGACCTGGACTGTAGGCTTTGAAGGATGAAGAAGAGTTGGTCTTCTTGAGTATGGAGGAGGGAAACCCATCCAGGCAAGGAGACAAGACATAGACAGCAGACTGGGTGACGCATTCAGAAAGTAGAAACAGTCTGCTTGAAAGGTAGTAAGCATCTGTATATTCTGTTAGGTGAGAGAAAGAACAAAGAGAGCCGAGTGTTTAGAGATGAGACTAAAATATTTGGTTTCTGCGGTTGCATTGTAAATATCTGCTTTTCCCAAACATGTGATTCCAGATGCACATGTACAGTGTCATCATTTTCCCTCTTTGGTCCTCCAGGTCCTCTTTGATAACAAGATATGCCATCACTATATCGTCAAACTGCAAACTCTATGCATGGTTTTCGAGGAGAGTCCCAGAGCCTAGCATAGTGCCTGGTACATACCACAACTCAAATTTTGAGAGTATATCAATGATCACTAATACACTTTTGAGAGCTCTGTTTGTGATTTCTATAATCTAGATTTTTTTCACAGCTTTGGATGAGCCATTCATCTGTATTTCCAAAAACAAAAAGAATATTTGTGGGTCAAGCATACACATGGATATATTTACATTTAGTTAAAGAAATGGGTCTACAGAAGATTGACACATTCAAGAGACATTGATGGAGGCCAGAATAGAATATAAAGGAGAGAGGGGACAGAGCAAAGCTTGAGTTTCAAATAATTTTTGGCAATTGAAGACCAATGTCTGCTTCTCATCATTTTCCCCTACTTCCTCATCTGTGTATTAGAAATGACTGTATTTTCCTAACACAATGACTGTATTTTTCTTCTGCTATGATCACAGGACTGGATTTCATTTTTCCTCATTACACTCCCAAAAGCAATAGCTGCAGAGTAAAGGGCAGCCACCCCCTCTTGGCAGCAACTGCCTCTGAGAAGGGTCCAAAAGTACTCTTTGTTCACCAGGACGTTCCTGATGCTCCTCCACACCCCAGAAATGACTTCATCCTCTTACATGGCAATTTTTGTAGTTCTTTTATTATAGAGGTTTTATAACATTAAAAAGGTTAGAAAGAATACTCTCACCAACCCTCATTGCTGGTCCCTCAGCTTTAACAGTAGTTAATATTTTGGCAGTATCAGGGTTCACCTATCAGCACCTCCCCCACTTTTGTTTATTTGTTACTTTGTTTGCTGAAATGGTATACAGCAAATCCCAGGTGCCATGTCATTTGGTGTGTAAATGTCTCAGTGTGAATTTCTGAATGATATGGTCGTGTTTGTTTCTTTGGTTTCCCTAGCACTACAGGAGTATTGCACCAAATAGACTTAACAAGAATTGGAATTCATCTGATATAGAGTCCATACTCAAATGTGCCTCATTATCTAGAAAATGTCTTTTTACAGTTGGTTTATGTGTAACTGGACTAAATAAGATCTACACATTGCATTTTCTGCTCTTGTTTTAATATGGCAATTTTAGGCTGTTTACTTGAAATATTAACTTTTTGCCTCTATCTAGAGTCCAAAAGGCTGAAATATGCAAGGGAAGGTGAATAAAAACTTCCATAGCACACCCTGCTGCCACAGCACCATTTTTTCATAAACATTTTCACTCAATGCCTGCTGGTGCCAATCCATAATATGCAAATGGGCAGAGGACTCAATATGTCTTCAACAGGCAGGCCTCCACCTTCCTCCTTCTAGGAATACAAATCGAGAGGGACACATTCAGTTGAATACTCAAAAAGGCGACACTATGATCTTCCCTTCCACTCTGGAGTCATTTTTACTTTCCTTAGTGATTATTGCATAATAATGCCACCTTGCATTTTTATATTTACATAGTATTAACATACTTGTTCCATTTACTATAACAAATGTGTGGTTTTGACAAAATAAAAGCTTCATTTCATGTGATTCTCTAAATGAGCCTGTGAAGGAAGCCAGGGTAGGTATAATCTTCCCTTTTCTACACATGAGCAGAATACATCAAGAATAAGCAGCTAAAGCCCCCCTGCTAGTCAATAGAGTTGAACACTTGATCCCAGCTCAAATGATATTGAGAACAAATATGTTTTGACCAAATATACAGTGCACTAATTCAATATAGAAAAATCCAGTACTGGCATCCTGCAAAACACCTTCTGGCCAGCTGCCAGAGAGGAAATATTATTTACTCTTTTTAGAGTCTCTTCTAACTTTGGTATCACTGTGATACCCATTGCCTAGAAAACCACCCTCCTGCTTATTTATTCAGGTGCCTTCCCTAACCTCGAGAAAATTATCATGAAGATACAGTAGCTCCTTAATATTTTTAGCAATCTATTCTACTAGACCCAAAGAAAATATGCACCAGTTAGACTGAAGCATTCATGGTAGATCTAAGGCCAACTCTATAAACATGGGAGAATTACACTTTTCTATTCCTCTCACAATTGGGCAAGGTCATGAAATTATTCTAATCAGAGGTTACAGAATAAAGTGCTAGGCATTCCTTCCAGACTATCCTAATTAAAGTCTAAGACTTGATTAAATACAAGACCCTCTGGCATATTCTTCTGCTGCACTGGCAACTGTGGAGGTGGCCTTGTGTTGATATGGTGGCAGCAGAAATCAAAGTATCCCAGGATCATGAGAAACAGAGGACGGTCACTCCGAAGAGTCACCCTGGACTGAAGGTTATAACAGGTGAGCAAGAAAAGGTAAACTTTTGGGTTGCCTCTGATATTTAGGAGTTGTTTATTACTACAGCCTAATTTAACTGCTTCTGATTGCTCCAGGGCTCATTCCTGAAGGCACTGTGCATCTGTTGAAAAATGGGCACAAATGCCATACAATTCAACAATGTAAGTTAGATGTAGGGTAGCAACTGGAGTTGCATAATGCACACTGGCTGACCATAAATAGTGGCCCTACCAATAATTTGAATAGGAGGCATGTTCAGACACTATTGATTCATTTATTCATCCAATAACTTTTAATTCAGTGTTTATTATGCATAGACACAGTGAGAGCCTGAAGACATAGGAACACAAGGCAGTTATGACCCTTGGCCTCCTGGGTTCTAAAATCTAGCTAGAGAAAAAATTATTCAAAAATACAACTAAAATATGTTGTTGAGAGATACCAAGTACTTTGGGATCACATAGTAAGAAAACTTAATAAATCTGTTATGAAGAGTCTGAAAATTCATGCAAGGAAGGACTGAGTTTGGGATTTAAAGTTGAGAGAAGAGAGGATTGGACCCAGGAAAGATGAGAAATCCAGCCAGAAGGAGAGAATTGGATGTGGAAAAATGAGTTCCTTTCATTCAGAAGGAGAAGCAATCTCCACAGGATGTGGAGGGCCACCGGTTAGGCTGACAGTAAGAAGCACGATGGTGGTGAGATGTGTATTTTAAAAGAAAGAAGAGATTTAGGTCTTGCAGAGAACACGGACAAGTTAAAGATTTGGGTCTTGCCGTAAGGACACTGAGAAAGCCCTGAAGGGCTTAAAGTAAGGGCAATGATGTGATAGATTTTTATTGTGTAAGATAGTAATCTGGCTATAATAGATAATTAAGTGGAGTGACCAAAAGTAGAAATTGGGAGACCATTTGGAAAGCTACAGGCACATAACTAGTGAAAAAAGCAAAGTAAATTAAATTAGTAATGAGGAGAAATGGAATGATTTCAGAAATATTCAGGAAATAGACATGCGATGATCAATCTTCTTTATTTGCCTGAGCCAAGGAGCTTTTTGTGCTGAAATTAGGACACTTCTGGTCCAGGTAAAAAGAGGTTGCCATCCCATATAGATGCTATAGTGTAGTCTTTTGCTAAGTCTGGGAATTGAAGAAGAGATTGGAGTCAATCTGAGGAATAAATAGAAGGTGGTACTATTTATTGAGGTAGAAGACATTGAAAAAAGAGCAAATAAGACAGAAGAGAGATGATATACATTGAGTTTAAGACATATAACCAACTGGAGATGTCAAATAAGCAGTAACGTACAGGTAGATCTGACTGATTAATTACAGCTAATATTTGAATGTGCAAAGAACTATAACCTTGCCTAGCATATGTCATGGACTAAATGTGCCTCCCACAAATTTGAATGTTGAAATTCTAACTTCAAATTTGATGGTATTTAAAGGTAGAGATGGCAGGAGGGATTAGGTCATGAATATCCAGCCCTTTTGCATGGGATTCATGTCCTTCATAAAACGGCAGGACAAAGCTTGCCTCCTCTCTCTTCACTTGAGACTATAAAGGGGAGGCGGCCATCGGCAAAGCAGGCGGTGGTTCCTTCTCACCTGACACCGTTAACTGCTGGTGTCGAGATCTTTAACTTCCCAGCTCTCAGAACTGTGAGAAATGAAGTTTTGTCATTCAAGCCACGCAGTCTGTGATATTCTTTCTTGGCATCCTGAGCAGACTAAGGCAGCATATTTTAATTCTTTTGCCCCAGAAGGCAATGATGTAACTCCGTTTCACACCAGCAGAGACAAAGTTACTCCACTTAACACTATTTGAAAGGATGAATCTTAGAGATGAAACTCAAATTAACCTGAATTTGAAAATGCATTTTCCCACTTCCCAGTGTTGTGACTGGGGACAAGAGCTGAATCTTGACCCAAGGAATCTGACCGAGTGAATTCGATCAGAGCCCTCTTGCCCTGCCCCTGTCTGTGTCATTCTGACCCTGCAGCTCTTCTCAAGAGCTTGAACCCTGGTCTTCCTCACTGACTTTGGCTTTCTTGTCCTGCACCTTGAATACCTTCCTCTGCTTGTTGGAACACTTCTTCTCTGCTCTTTGGGTCTCTGCTGAAGGCTGCCACCTCGGAGAGGTCTTTTGTAACTGACTTACCTTGTTTATGTTCATTTTGTGTGCTTCTGAGATTGAAACATTTCTCTATCTCATTCATCACTCTATTCCAGTTATGGTAGTGAAGGTGAGGCATAACGGAGATTCTCAACACATTTTTGTTTAAAGGAAGGAATATCCACACATAGCTGGAACTGAGGCCTCAAAGGACTGGTCTTCAAAAACACAGTGATTTGAAAACAGGGAAAACAAAGGGAGCCTAGTACTTAAAAGCTAGGTATAAATTAGATTTTATTCTCAGGAAAGGCCAAGGGACAGTAGACAAAAAATAAGGACAGGGCCAGCAGCCTGAGAGATAACTTAGTTCTGCATCCTGAGAAGGACTCTCCCAGGGCTCTTTTGTGCCCCTTGAATAAAGATAATGTTGGTCCTCAAGCCAGAGACCAAGCAGGGCTTTCAGATGGAAGACAACAGGCTCTGCAAGAGATAAGGAGCCTGCAGGGAGAGGCTACTTTAAAACCATTACTAGAAGGCATGTGAAATGCCAAGCAGATCTTTGACTTTCTTCAAATGGAGAGCTCTGTGACTCAATCGTGTAGCATTTCCTTCATTTGGTAAATAAGAAATAAACATTTTTGCTGGGAGATCCCAGTAGAATAGGCGGTGACAATAACAGGAAGCACTCAACTCCATAATTGTGCCTCCTAATGTGGCATCAGGACATTTGTCACTCGCATCCACTTCCCTTTGTCGCCCACCCCAGATGTTACAGGAAGTCCAGTCAATCTTATGGGAAATTAAGCAGCAGTAAGATTCAGCAGTTGTCCTGGTCTAGACTCCAGTATTGATCACAGAACAGACAAATTGGTGGGACAAAGTAGAGTGGTCTCCTTGTGTGTTAGATATAAATGCAAATGCTCAGGGGAGAGTGACCTTTAATGA
Organism: Heterocephalus glaber; assembly: GCF_000247695.1. Next base: position 27,177,052 of record NW_004624735.1, read on the forward strand.
ATGAAAATCTACTTTAGAAAGCACAGCATCTGTGACTCTTTTGAAATTATGTGTTAATGGATAGCTAGATGTCCTCTTCTCGGCCTCCTCTGGTTCATTTAAGGAAACCCCCGAGAGCCCACTCACAGGTTTTTCATGTGCTTCTGCCTGGTGCTTGTTATTCAAGGGTTTTTCAAGTTCAAGCCTTTGTCTTCTCGCAAAAGTTCACAGTGCCCAAAACTGTCAAAATGAGCCACAAAAATGACAAAAATTGAGATTACTGAAAACTATGTATGGCAAACCCAACACATATGCCTCAGGAAATTGAGACTCACAAAATTAAGAGGTGTCAGTACGGCAGAATGACACCTGCCCTGGCCTCATTTCACATCTTTGCCCTTTTGTTTGAATTCTCTCAGTCTCAATTCTCTCATTTTTATAATAAAAACAATGTTTTATCTATATCGTATTATATAAACTTCTAGTATATATGTCATTCTACAATCGTCGTTACTTTCTTAGCAATATTTATAAAATGTGTAGTTCCCAATAAACTTTTGAGGAGGCCTAAACCAAGACAGAAAATTGATTACCCAAATGTGTGATTCATTGTTTTCTCATACTTTCATTACCAGTATTAACCTTCAAATATGGCATTCTTGCTCACGTTTTTAAGCATTATAGTAAATCCCAGATGCATAGTGTTAGAGTTCTAGGCCTCGATCTAATTATCCTTAAAGTGATAATATTATTTCTTTAGCCATGTTGCCAATGATTATTCTTCACTTACTTCCAAAACAATAATGGAAACTTTCCACAAACCCACAGACTTGATCACATAGTAAGAAACCTAGGAATTCATGAGGAGAGGGTTCTAGGACACCTAGAGATAATAAAATCTGTAAATGCATTTTTCTACCAAAAATGGCATCATATTTGCCTATAAGCTGCACACATCCTTTCATATACTTTAAATCACTTCTTGGTTATTTTGATGCAAATGCTATGTAAATATTTATTTACTGTATTGATTAGGGAAGAATGACAAAAATTATTATACATGTTGAGTACAGACACAATGTTTTTTAAATATTTTCAATCTGCAGTTGCTTGAATCTATGAATGTAGAATCTATAGATATGGAGGGACCATTGTGTATATAACACATTTCCATTAATGTATTGCATGTTGTCATCATAGCTGTTGGACTTCAATTTTTTAATTCATTTGATTGCCTTCTCCTACCATTTTAACATGTTAAGATCAATTTGATTTGCATCATATTTGTATTCCACCAATGGCATTGTCCAAGTAGCAGACAAAACTGCTAACTAGTCCTTAGTCCTCAGCCTCCATTCTGGACATTTCTCCTTTGTGTCTCAGAAATATCATTAATATTCTTTAATACCCAAATCATTTCATAATCATCTGCCAATATCATCTTTGGCAATGCTTGTCAAATGTTCTCCACAGAGATATCAAAAGAGGCTCTTTGTTCCAGTGCATTATCCATGTAACAAGGTATGTGGGCTGCATTTTCGGTTGGATTGCCGTGAAGCTAGTTCTGTGTTATCAGAGTTTAATATTCACAAATGTTGGAGTCTTGAGAAAGTCTTTTTATTGATGGCATAGAGAGTCTCAGCAAATTCCAGCCTAGACTTTAGATCAAAAGTTCCTAACTCAGGAATTTATGGATGAGTTCTAAAAATGTTAAAATTCTCTGAGAGTCATAGGCAATATATTGCAATTATGGGAACATATTCATTTTTTTAGAATAAAGATGCCAATTCAAAAAAAAATTCCTATGCTCAAAAAATACCGTCAAAGGAGACTAAGTCTCTAGTTTAAGGTGCCCCAAACTTAAGCCTCTCCTGCTTTCTGTTATTGCACATTTTATTTATATGGTATGGCAAGATTCCGCAATTTTGCTTTCATGCTCCATTTCTTTCTGATGGTCTAGTACATAAAAATAAACATGTTTTGAAATTTGGGCACCTTCAAAAATTTCATTAAACACAAAATAACTTTCAGAATTTGTTGTAGTTGTTGTTATTGTTGCTGTTGTTGTTTCACTGAACATGAACCATGAGAGCAGAAATGAAATGGAGGACTTGCAAAATGAACTGATTATAATCCAAACATGCAACTAGCCAGACTAGTCCCTGAGTTAGTCCTGAGGACCATTATACAAGCATCCAGAGCCTAAGAAAGAAGAATTTTCTGAAAGATGAATAGTAGCTGCTGTGAAGATAGCTCCGCAGTCTGAGTCAGGGTGGACAATGTAGTTCCTGAGGTTCCTGCTGGGAAGTTTCATTTCCATTCAAACTTTCACCTTACTCACTGACTTTAGACTCAAGTGCACAGAAAATATAGGAACTCCCTGTCTCCAAAGGAACAAAGCTCCACCTGGAGAGATCAAGGGAAGTAAGAAACCAGGATAGGAAAGAATGAGTGGCTTCAAACCATTTTCTGGAAAGATTCCATATTCCAGAAAGATTCCATATTCCTATCATGTTTTTCCTTCCATGTGTCAGCTGGTATACTGAGATGTATAGGACAAAAGCAGTGTTTACCCAATAGAGACGGAACATACTTGCATGTATCATAGGATAATTCAATGTTATACATCACAGGAAATGGGGGGAAGAAAGGGAAGAGGGAAACTGAGAAGAGACAAAGGAGCTTATAATGTAATGAGCACCAGCGGTTCTCTATGCCAAACAACACAAACACCACCAAGTACAATACGGCTTCTAATACCAATCAATGAATTTGACCAGTGCCCAACTGGAAAAAAATGACACTGTGGAAACACTGCAGGGGAAATTGTTAGTTCCTACTGAGAATTAATTTGTCCATTTTCAGAGCAAATGTGATTATATGAACAACTGCACTAGAAACACTGACTTTAGACTCTGTGGAGGGCAGATTCATGCCCCCTGTGAAGATGTCTACAGTTCCATTCCCAGAACCTTTAGGCGAAAGCTTCTTCAGGGTTATCTAGGTATGCACAATCCAATCACAAAGCACCTTAAAAGCGGGGAACTTTTCCCAGCTGTGGTCAACAAGAGATGTAACTATGAAAAAAAAAAATGATCAGAGAGATGCAATATTTCTGGTTTTGGAGATACAGGAAGGAAGCCAAAGGCCAAAGCTTGTGGTGGCTTCCTAAAGCTGGGGAAGGCAAGGAGACAGATTCCCCTCTGGAGCTTCTAGGAAAGACCAGCACTGCCCAACTGACACCCTGATTTTAGTCCATTGAGACCTGAATTGAACTTCTGGCCTTCTGGACCCTGAGATAAAACATCTGTGTTGTTTTAAGCCTCTGCATTTTCAATAATTTGCTATAGGAGTGCTAGGAGTCTAATAAAAACTCTGACCTGCATGTAAGCTATAGTCAATATTCCTAGGCTCTGATCTCAAGGAGACAGTCTAAATGAAGAACTGCTTAGTCTGGCAATAGAAATTAAAAGAAATACCACGTGCAAGTCATAAAGATTCTAGGAGCCTTCTTTTTTGTAGGGTAACAAGCACCCATTCCATCACAAAAGTTTTAGGCATGGGTTCTGGTACTGAGTTCATCACATTTTAACCTTATCTTTAAATTTCTCTGTCTTAAATGTCTCTTTCATTATGTGCAGAAAGGGAATGATAATCATTGCATCCCTGTATGCAGAGAAAGATGATGTCTTCTCTTTTCACACAGATCAGCTAGAAATTCCCCAAATCCCAATAACACGCTACCTCATGCCTGCATATTTCACAGCCAACCTTCTCTGCCTGCATGCCCTTTCTGCTTGCCATCATTGGCTACAAAAATGTTCAATCATCACCTTATCTGGGAAGATTTTCTGTCATCCTAATCACATTTAAATGTCCTATCTACACTCCATGTCAAAGAAATCCAAAGTAGCAACTGCCATGAAATCACTGAGCTTCTCATTGACCTAAAGATTAGAAAGGGAAACCACATTAGCTATAAAAGAATAAAAATCAAAACTTAGTGGCTTAGAACATAAGCTTATCTCTTATTCATTGAGTAGTCGGTGGAGATCTGTGACACTCTTGGGTAACTTTCTTCTGAACAACGATTTGGTGATCTCAGCTTCTTCCTGCTTATGATGCCACCATACTCAATATGTGACCTCAGGGACCAATGGAAGGAGGACAGAATGGGAGAATAGGTGAGGAATTCCTTGGTCAGGCTTCAAATTAGCGCATACAACTTCTGCCTCCACTCCATTGTCCAATATACAGGCAAGGAAGACAGAGATAGTCTTTCTGGGTGCCCCGGATGTGGAAACATGACCAATGAAACACGATCTTGCCAGACTGCCAAATCAACTTGAAGGAAAATAGGTTCATATTTTTTTCATCTTCCATCTTTAAATAATTTTTCATTTAAAGATCATAGTAACAACCAAGTAGTTTCCATATAAAAACTTCAAAGATTTAAAATTATATGGAGTTCCTGAAAGGCAAGCATCTTATGTATTAACACTCAGAGATTCAGTAAGGAATTAATGTTGAACTCCTGGTAGTAAGCAGTTGTAGGGAAATGGATGCACCTTGAAACCACAATGTAAGTGAAGTAGCCCAGACACACAAGCTTAAATATCACATGGTTTCTCTCACACAAGAAACCCAAATTATAAATCTCAAGTGGGAAGGAAATCAAAAGACGCAGGGAGTGAGGAAAGGATGGGAGGGAAAAGAGATTTAGAAAAGGAATTAACATGTGTTATGTACACACACCAACTCCACACAAGGAATGCTAACATTATCTATTGCAAACATGCACCAATAAAAAATTTAAAGAATATATATATATATATCTCCCATCCCTCATCCCTAGCCATAACAATCACAAATACTTTGTATAAATGCTATCCCGTCAGTCTAGAGCTCTGAATAAGGATGACACAAACAAAAACCTCTAGCCCACCTACTAAATTTGTATGTATGCTAGGGGTGGTGGGGGTACTGGTTTTCTTAAACAATCAGGAACACTTCAGATTTAGTAAGTAACAAACGAACACAGTCTGATTTGCAATATTTTTTAACTTTATTATTTTTAGTACATATTTGTCATGCATATCGATCATATTCATCATTGGGAATTTGTACATGTACAAAATATGTAATATACCTTAATTCTTCTTTTTCCCCATTCCCCTCCTCATTTACAGCTTTGTTTCCATTTTTTCCTTCCATTCTCTCTCTCTTTTTTTTTTTTGCTTAAATTCTTTTATTAGTACCTTTTAGGTATACAATACATTTACATTTATCATTGGTTACTTGTACCTGTACATGATGTATCTTGGTTCTTATTTTTTTCCCATACCCTGTCCTCCCTTCACCCCCTCCACCCTTCCCTATTTACCTAGACTTCATTTCCATTTTTTCCTTTTCTCATAATTTTTCCTTTACTTTCATTCCTTTCCCCTTCCCCTCCTACTTCCCCTATTCCTTTGGACCTTTTCTTTCCATTTCAAATTATCAATTATTCATTTTAGTCCTTATTTACACTTTCAGTTTCTCACACCAGAGAAACTATTCGGTATTTACACATGTGTGTCCTATTTATTTCACTTAAAAGTATGGTCTCAATGTGCATCCATTTAGCTATAAATGTCTATAGTTTCTCATTGCTTATGACTGAGTAGTACTCCATTTTATAAAAAAAAAAAACACGTCTTCTTTATCCAGTCTCCAGTTGATGGGCATTTGGGCTGTTTCCAAGCTTTAGCTATTACAAACTGTGCTGCTATAAACATGGGTGCACATATATCACTGTGGTATGATTCTTTTAATTCTTTGGGGAAGATCCCCAGCAGGGGAATAGCTGGGTCAAACGGGACTTCCAGTCCTAGTTCTTTGAGGTATCTCCATACTGATTTCCACAGTGATTGCACCAGTCTGCACTCCCAACAACAATGGAGAAGGGTTCCTTTCTCCCCATACCCCTGCCAATATTTGTTGTTGGTTGATTTCTTGATAGCAGCCACTCTTTCTGGGGTGAGGTAGAATCTCAATGTTGTTTTCATCTGCATCTCTCAAATGACCAGTGACGTTGAACATTTTTTCATATGTTTATTTGCCGCTTTTACTTCTTTGTCTACAAAATGTCTTTATTTCAGATGCTCATTTTTGAATTGCATCTTTAAATTTGAGGGGTCTGATTTTTTTTCAGTTCTTTATATATTCTAGGGAAGTCCTTTGTCTGAGGTACAGCAGCTAAAAATTTTTCCCACATTGTAGGTTGATTCTTAGCTCTGTTAGTGATTTCCCTTGCACTGCAGAATTTTTTTGTTTGTTTGTTTGTTTTTTGGGTCTGGGGATCGAACTCAGGTCCTTGTGCTTACGAGGCAAGCGGTGGAACCACTGAGCTAAATCCCCAGCCCCCTATGCAGAAGTTTTTTAATAAGATGAGATCCCACTTGTTGATTCATTGTGCCAGTTCCCATGCTCTGAAGTTTTGTTCATAAAGTCCTTTTCTATGCCTATGTCTTCAAGAGTTCTACCTAACTTATCTTCTAGCAAGTTTAGCGTTTCTGTTCTAATATTTAGATCTTTAATCTACTTTGATCTTAGTTTAGTGCATGGTGACAGATAGAGGTCTAGTTTTAATCTTTGGCAGGTTGAAATCCAGTTTTTCCAATACCATTTATTAATTAAATAGGCTATCTTTTCTCCAATGAGGGTAGTTGGATCCTTTGTCAAAGATGAGGTGCCTGAAGATGAGTATGTCTGAAGTTGCTTCTGCATCTTCTAATATATTCCACTGATCCTCAGGTCTGTTCTTTTGCCAGTACCATGCTGTTTTTATCACAGTAGCTTTGTAGTATAGCTTCAAATTGGGGATTGTGATAGCCCCTCTCATGTCTCTGTTGCCTAGAATTGCTTTTGCTATTCTAGGTCTCTTCTGGTTCCAAATAAATTTTGGATTGTTTTCTCTAGTTCTGTGAAGTATATTGGAATTTCAATTGGCATGCACTAAATCTATATAGCAGTTTTGGAACTATGGCAATTTTCACCGTATTGGTTCTTCCTACCCAGGAACAAGGGATGTCTTTCCATTTTCTTATATCTTCTTTGATCTCTTTTTTTAGAGTGCTGTAGTTTTCAGTGTAGAGTTCTTTTGCTTCCTTTGTTAGATTGATTCCTAGATGTTTCATTTTTTTGGATGCTATTATACAAGGAATTGTTTCCCTAATTTCTCTCTCAGTGAGTCTGTTATTTGTGTACAAGAAGGCTATTGTTTTTTGAGTGTTGATCTTATATCCAGCTACTCTACTGAATCTGTCAGTTAAGTCTAGAAGTCTTCTAGTGGAGTTTTTTTTGGGTCTCCTATGTAAAGTGTCATATTGTCAGAAAATAATGACAGTTTAACTTCTTCGTTTCCTATCTATATTCCTTTTATTTTTTTCTCTTTTCAAATTGCTATGGCTAATGTTTCCAGAATTATATGGAACAAGAGTGGTGATAGTGGACATCCTTGTCTTGTTCCTGATTTTAGCATGAAAGTTTTGAGTTTTTGACCAATTAGTATGATGTTGGCTGTTGGCTTTTCATAGATAGCCTTAATCAGGTTGAGATAAAGACCTTCTGTTCCAATTTTCTGTAGGGTTTTTATCATGAACGGGTGTTGGATTTTTGTCAAATGCTTTTTCTGAATCTATTGAGATGATCATATGGTTTTTGTCCTTGGCTCTGTTAATATAGTGTATTACATTTATTGATTTACATTTGTTGAACCATCTTTGCATCCCTGGAATAAATCCGACTTGCTCAGGGTGTATGATCTTCTTGATGACCCTCTGTATTCTGTTTGCCAGTATCTCACTGAGGATTTTTCATCTATGTTCATTAGGGAGATTGGCCTGTCATTCTCTTTTTTGGTTGGGTCTTTCCTTGGTTTGGGAATCAAACTAACACTTGCTTCCAGGAATGAATTGGAAGTATTTCTTCTCTTTCAATTTCACTGATGAGTTTAAAGAGTAATGGTGATAGTTCTTCTTTAAATGTCTCGTAGAATTCAGCAGTGAAACCATCAGGACCTGGGCTTTTCTTTGTTGGTATATTTTTAATTATGTTTTCAATTTCACTCATTGTAATTGGGGTGTTTAGAATCTTAATATCTTCTTCATTTAACTTTGGCAATTCATATGTATCTAGGAATCTGTCCAGCTCTTCTGTGTTTTCCATTTTATTAGAGTACAGGTTCTTGAAGTAGATATTAATGATCCTCTGAATTTCTGCTGCGTCTGTTGTGACTTCACCTTTTTGGTTCTTAATTGCATGGATTTGACACTTTTCTTTCCTTTTTTTGATCAGGTTAGCTAAAGCTTTATCTACTTTATTTATTCTTTCAAAAATCCAACTCTTTGATTCATTGATTTTTTTGTATCATTCTCTTAGTCTCCATTGAATTGATTTCTGCTCTGATCTTTATAATTTCCTCTCTTGTGCCAGCTTTGGGTTTGTCATGCTCTTCTTTTTCTAGGAGCTTAAGGTTCAGCTTTAGGTTGTTTATTTGAGTGCTCTCTGTTTTCCTAATATGGGCATTCACTGCTGTGAGTTTCCCATGTACAACTGCTTTCATTGTGTCCCATAGATTCCAGGCTCTCCTTGACTTGAGGGTTTGTGTTGAGAAGTCTGCCATGATTCTGATGGGCTTTCCTTTGCAGATGATTTGTTTCTTTTCTCTAACTGCTTGTAGGATTTTGTTCTTCTGTTGGGTTTCCAGGATCTTGACTATCATATGTCTATGTGTAGATTTTTTTTGATCATGGCTAGTTGGAGTTCTATGTGCCTCACTTATCTGTATGTACAATTTTCCACTTCTGTCTGGGAAGTTTTCTACTATTACTTCTGTGAACAGTTTTTGTGTCAATTGTACTTTCTCCTGTTTTTTCATGGACTCCTATCAGTCTTATGTTATTCTTCTTTGCATCATCTAGCAGCTGGTGGATTGATTTCTCGTGGTCCCTTACTATTTTGAAGAGATCTCTATTTTCATGGTCCTTAACTGCGATCCTGTCTTCTATATCTGATGTTCTATCTTCACATTCCCTTCATCTGCTGTGAATACTTTCAATGGAGCTTTTAATTTCCTGGATATCTGTTTGAATCTGTTTCATGGATTCCATTTCTTTCCTATGTTGGGTGATCATGGTTTCCATTTCTTTCTTATGCTGGGCATTCATGGCTTCCATCATGTTTCTGAGCTCATCTATTTTTTATCTGTTTCTGTTCTAGAGCCTCTAATCATGTCCTTCACTCTGCTCACCATCTCTGTAGTTATCTGGGAAAAGATTCCTGTTTTGAATTTTTCTAGAGCCTCATTCATCTGTTTTGTTATTTCCCATGCTCTCAGTTTAGGGTGTCCAGGTGGTTATCAAACTTTTCCACCTCGTTTTCCCCAGAATTTTCCTTTGGTGGGGTGGAAGTCTGAGTTTGTGCCTTGCTTAAATGTCTTCCCATTTTTATTTTTGATACTGTCCTTGGTTTAATTCCCAGATTGATACTTCAAAATTGCTTATTGTAATTATCTTTGTGGCTTGTATTTAGAACCCTTATTGAATAACTGCTTCTTAAGAGATATCTTCCAGATGTAAGTGGTCTTTAGGTTTTGATTCTCTAATGACTGTCAGACTGTCTCATAGTCATTATACTAGGAAGGGCAACTGATTAGATCAATCACAACACCTTAGCACAAGTGATAAAATCAGCAATACCACAGCGTCAAGCACAGCTTTGAAAATGACAACTTGTGGTAGTTATTAATCTATCACCTTTAACTGTGTGAATTAAATCAAAATTGAGGACCAGCCCAACATATGTTTATAGTGAATAAACTCTTCAATGTAGTAATTTTACCCTTTGGGATGGGGAGTTAAAAGGAGTTGGGGAGGGAAGGATAGATAGGCAGAAGGATAGAGAAGGTTAGCGGCGAGGCCAGGGGACACAGGAGGATCACACAAACTAAGAAACTTTGAAGCCAAGAGGGAAAGACAGAATGGAAGAAGAAAGATAAGAACAGAACAACCTAACAGCAATAAGGAGGCTAGGAATTATATTTACTTTCCTTTAAAACTAATGACAATGAAAAGAAGGAAAAAGAGAAGAAAAGAAAAATAAAGAAGAAATCTGAATTAGGGCCAGAACAGGAACAAAAAAGGAGATGAAGAACAATATGGGACAGTGAGAGAATGAGAGAGAGAGGGAGGGAAAGGATAGAGAATAAAAAGAAGAGAAAAATAAAAATTTGACAAGAGTAGAATAAAATAAAAAGTAAAAAGTAAAAATGAGAGCAAAAAAATAATTTGGGAAAGAAAAAATAAAAATGAAGGGCCTCCTTTAGGGTGTGTCTCTGCTGTCATAATAGACAATGTGGGCAGCAGTGTGCATATCTAAATCAATGAGTCTCAGCAATCCAGTAGCAGACCCGTGAGATTCAGGCTGATTTCTGGCTGCAAGTCCCAAGTTGAGCTCCCTGTCCTCCTGCAGGGTTGAACTCTACAAGGCTCTACTGTAGGTTCCAGCTGCCCTTCCCCTGAAGATAGTCCAGGTTCCAATGGGAGGTGATGATCCCTCCAACTTAGCAAGTACGGTGGTCTGGTGTGCCTTTATTGCAGAGATTCTCTTCACTTTTCTAATGGGCTTCAGTTTTCATCAAGAAGCCTGCGAGAGGCCCTCTCTCTGATGTTCACTTCTGCAGCTCAGGACGATGGCTTTTATCATCTCCTGTGCCTCTGCAGTGTGGAACCAGGCAGCGGCACAGCCCGGGGGTGGGGGTGGGGGGTTGGTTGCTGCAGGGCGGGGCAAGGGAGAGACAGAACAGGGCTCCAGGTGGCAGAGGTCCTTACCTCCACTGGCTGGTAACTGGGGGGCAGGGCCTCCATTCATTTTTATTTTTTTTCCTTCCTTCCCTTCCCCTTAGGCCCTCCCTGTTGTCCCTGAAAATATTCTTTCTACTTCCCAGTATCGATCTTCCATTTTGCTCCTTATTTACCTTTTGGGTTTCTCACACAACAGATACAATGAGATATTTAAACTTGTGTGTCTCATTTATTTCACTTAAGATTATGATCTAGAGATGCATTAATTTTCCTACAAATTATTCTCAAATCTGTTCTTCTTTATGATGGAGCAGTACTCCATTGTATATAAATACCACAATTTCTTTATCTATTCATCTTTTGATGGGCAAATGGGCTGTTTCCAAAATTTAGTTGTTATAAATTGGGCTACTATAAACTAGGCTATGCATATATCACTGTGGTATGATGCTTTCAACACTTTCAGGAAGATACCAAGAAGGGGAACAGTGGATCAAATGGAAACTTTGTTTTACTTTATTGAAGAATCTCCATGCTGGTTTCCATAGTAGTTATATGAGTCTATACTCCCACCAATAATGGAAAAGTATTCCTTTTTCCCCACAGCCTTACCAGCATTTGTTATTGGTTGATTTCTTGATGGTAATCATTCTTTCCAAAGTGAGATGGAATCTCAATGTTGTTTTAATTTGCATTTCTTGAATAACCAGTGATGTTGAACATTTTTCATATATTTATTTACTTTTTGTACTTTATATGAGAAATGTCTATTCATTTCAGATGCCCGTTTTTTTAATTAGGTCTTTAAATTTGAGGGAGGGGTCTTGAACTTTTTAGTTCTTTATATATTCTAGATGTTAGTCCTTTGAGGAATATCGGGTTAAAATTTTTGCCCATTTGGTAGGTTATCTTCTTCTGTTGGTGGTTTCTTTTGCTGTCTAAAAGTGTTTTAATATGATGAGATCCCACTTGTTGACTCTTTGCGATATGTCCTGCATGGTTTGGGATTTTTTTCATACAGTCTTTGCCTACACCTATGTCTTCTACACCTATGTTCTACCTATTCTGTCTTTCAGCAGATTAAGTGTTTCTGTTTTAATATTTAGATCTTTGATCCATTTCAACTTTAGTTTAGTGTATGATGAGAGATATGGGTCTAGTTTTAGTCTTCAGCATGTAGAAAGCCAATTTTCCCAGCACCATTTATTAAAGAGGCTATCTTTCTTCCAGTGAAGGTGTTTGGCTCCTTTTTCAAAGATAAGGTGGGTGGGTGTGCTTGGAGTCATTTCATTGGTCTGTATTTTTGCCATATCATGCTATTTTTATCACAATAGCTTTGTAGTATAACTTCAAATCAGGAATTGTGATTGCCCCTGCCTTGCCCTTGCTTTTGGTATTCTAAGTCTCTTCTGGTTCCATATGAACTTTAGAGTTGTTTTCTCTAGTTCTGCAAGCTATGCTATTGTTACTTTGACTGGGATTGCATCAAGTCTGTATTATGGTTTTTGGAAGCATGGCCATTTTCACTATATTGGTTCTGCCTATTCAAAAACGAGAGATAGCTTTCCATTTTCTGATATCCTTTTTGATCTCCTTTTTCAGAGCACTGTAGTTTTTAATATATAGGTCCTTCACTACCTTTGTTAGATTATTTCCCAAGTATTTCTTTTTTTCATGCCATTATGAAAGGTGTTGTTTCCCTAATATCTCACTCAGTGACTTTGTAATTTGAATACAGAAATGCTGTTGATTCTTGAATGTTGACTTTGTATCCTGCTATGCTGTTGAATTTGGTTATTAATTCTAGAAGTCATTTGATGAAATTTTTGTGGTCTTCTATGTAGAGTATCATGTCATCTGCAAATAATGATAATTTAACTTTTTCCTTTTCTATCCATGTTCCTTTTATTTCTTTCTCTTGTCTAATTGCTTTGTCTATTGTTTCTAGAACTGTATTGAACAAGAGTGGTGACAGTGGGCATCCTGGTCTTGTTCCTGATTTTAGAGTGAAAGCTTTCAGTCTCTGACCATTTCATATGATGTTGGTTGTTGGTTTGTCATAAATGGCTTTTATCAGATTGAGATAAAGACCATCTATTCCAATTTTCTGTAGGTTTTTTTTTTACAGTGGACTTTTGTCAATTATTTTGTCAATTATTTTGGAGAAAGTCCCATGTGCTGCTGAGAAGAATGTGTATTCTGTTGTTGTTGGGTGGAACACTCTGCAGATATTTACAAAGTCCATTTGTTCAAAAGTTTGGTTCAATTCTGATATTTCTTTGTTAATTTTTTGTCAAGTTAATCTATTTGTGACAGTGAAGTGTTAGGTCCCCCATTAAAATTATATTAGTGCTTATCTGATTTTTCATATCCATTAGTGTTTGTTTTATATAGTTATGTGTCCCAGTATTTGGTCCATATATATTTATGATTGTTATCTCTTCCTTTTGGATTGTTCCCTTAACAAATATCTAGTGGCCTTGTCTCTTCTGATAAGTCTTGTTTTGAAATCCAATTTGTCTTCAAATACCCCTGCTTTTTTCCAGGTTTCTTTTGCATGAAGTATTGTTTCCCATCCTTTGGTTTTCAGTCTATGAATTTCTTTTAAGTTAAATACATTTTTTGTATGCAGCATATTATTTGGTCTTGTTTTTTGATCCACTCTGTCAATCTGTTTCTTTTGATCGGTGAATTGAGACATTTACATTGATGGTTATGACTGATACATACAGACTTATTCTTATCATATTATTTTCCTCTTTTTCCTCTTGTTGTTTCATTTTCCTTCCCTTCTCTTTAATCACTTGCCTTGCCAGGTGGCTTCATTCTTTTGGGATTCTTGGAAGTGTTTCTTCTTTGTATTTTTCTAGAATATACTTCAGAACTTTTTGGAGTGTTGGTTTGGTGATCATAAATTTCTTCCTGTAATTTTATATTTTATCATAGAAGTATCTTATTTCTACATCAGTTTTGCAAAATAATTTTCCAGGGTACATCAATCTGGGTTGGAGATTGTTTTCTTTTAGGATAGAAACACTTTACACTCTCCTTTACTAAATGATTTGTGTTGAAAAATCTGCTGTGATTCTGGTGGGTTTTCCTTTATAGCTGACTTGTTTCTTTCCTCTAACAGCTCTTAATGTTCTCTTATTGTGTTCAATTTCTGGAATCTTGACTATTATGTCCTCTGATGTAATTTTTTCTGACAACTATTGGAGTTCTTATCTTTTTTAAGTTCTTTTTTCATCCCTGGAAAGTTTTCTGCTATTACTTTTGTGAACAGCTTTTTATGCCCTTTGTGCTATCTTCTGATTCTTCAATGATTCCAGTTAATCTTATATTAGTCTTCTTTGCAGCATCTAGCAGCTGCTGGATTGCTTTTGCATGGTCCCTTGCTATTTTTAAGAGGTCATTCATTTGATGACCACCAACCACAACGTTGTCAACCTGTCTTCTAGATCTGATATCCTAGCTTCACATTGGTTCACACTGCTGTGAACACTTTTACTATAATTTTTAATTTCCTGGATTTATATTTGAGTCTGTTTTATGGAATCCAGTTCTTTTCTATGTTGGGCATTCATGATTTCCATGTCTTTCCTAAGCTCCTCTGTTTTTTAATCTGGATCTACTCTAGGTTCTCTAATCATTTTTTTTATTATTGTCATCATCTCTTTAATTATCTCTGTGTTTCTTTGTTTGTTGGTTGGTTTGGTTTTTTTTTTTGTCAAGAGACTTATTGATGAGTTTTGATACTTCCACTGCCACCATTTCATAAATTTCAGCTGGGTGGTTTTTCATGTCTTCCACCTTATTGCTTCCTCGATTTGCCTTGAGTTGGGGACTTTGAGTTGCATCTTGCTTCTGTGTTTTCTCATATTCTATTTTTTTAACTTGTTTTCTGTGGTGAGGCTTGTAAGTTGCTTATGGTGGGCAGCTTTATTACTAGTATTGAGACCTCCTTAGGAAATGACTACTTTTCAGAGATATCTTGTAGGTATATCTAGCTTTTGGCTTTGGAGTCCATCCCAGCATCCTACCTCTTCAATTTATTAGGGATGAAAGGTTGCTGCCCATTTGGCCTTGCACCAATTCTTTGGTACTGGACTACAGTATTGTTTAGGATCCCCAGACAATCCAGCTGTTGAGATACTAAGAATAACAACTGATCACAAGTATGTCACCTTGGCTAAAGTAGTACAATCAATAATAACAATAATATCAAGCAAAGACTAGAAAATGACAAACTCTGATAACAAATAATTTGCCACCTTCAGCCATAGGTGTAAGACTTATAGTTACATAAGAGAATCTAAAACAAATCAGAAAACTATGTATGGTAAATATCCACTCAATAGAGAGATTTTTACCGTAAGGACAAAAAATTTAAAAGAGACAAGAGAAAAAAAAAAGAGAAATAAAAGAAGAGAAAGAGATTAGAAGCAAGGCTGAAGGACAAAGGAAGATTATCCAAGCCTTGGGAAAATGCTGAAGAAGACAGAAGGGATAGAAAGAAGGAACAAACAAAAATGAGAACCAAATAAAGTGAACAAACTAAAAACAATGCTCATACTCATGAAAAAGGAAAAATAAACAGTCAAAAAAA
Organism: Heterocephalus glaber; assembly: GCF_000247695.1. The sequence continues at coordinate 27,192,481 of NW_004624735.1, forward strand.
TACAAAAATCAACAACAAAAAAAAAAAAAAAAGAAAAAGAAAAAAATTCTTTGATTTCAAGCCTGTGAATATTTTCTGGGATCTACAGTTCTGTGGTAGTGTCCAATTCAGGGCATAACTCTGTTGTCACTGATAGACAAAGGGAGCAGTCAGAGCCCCAATCCATGCTGAATGATTCCAGAAAGCCTTCAGTAGTGTTATGGCATGGTGTTGGATAATCACAGCAAGCCTGCAGTAGGATTAGGGCAGGGCACTCATTCTGGTACTTTCAAATCCACAGAAGTTCAGGGTGATCCTGGTCTCTGCTTGTGGAGTTGGGCCCTAAGTCGTTCAGCCTACAATACTCTGGGTGTCTCTTACCGTCCTGACCATGTTTTCGTGATTCTGGATACCTCCCATGGTTATGCCTCATCCAGTCACTGAGTGGGATTTCAACACTGGGAGCCCTGAGATGAAGCCAGCCTAGGGCTACTCTGAGTACCAGGTTCAGTTGGCCCCTCCCTAAAATGGCATCTGGCCAGTCACCCTCTCCAGGGGACATGGCAGTCACTTGGACTAAGTTAACTCACCAGTTGTTGTAGCACGTAGAATCCACTGCTCCCTTCCACTAATGTGTTTCTCCCTGGGGGCCTCTGGAGTCACCTGCCCTCACTGTGTCCCTGTAGGTTCAATCCTCCTCTCTCATGCCAAGAGCCAAGAGCTGGGGAAAATGTGCAGTTTGCCCCTTCCTTTTTTTGTATTTAATTCTGTGTCTTCTCTTTTTCTGTGGGATCCAGTTTTCCCTTCAGATTCTTTCTGGGTCCTGGAGATCCACCTCCCTCTTTTTTTTCTTTCTCAAGTTGTTATTTTCCAGTGTCTGGATTCCAAATCTTAAAGAGGTTTATTTGTTGCTGCTGACCACTGTATGATTTTCCCAGAAGCCTATTTATAAATCTTAAAACCCTAATCAATCTGGTTCATCGAAAAGGGGAACCATTCATCTATTGCTGGACCTAGGTGTTAACAATCCCTGGAAAGAATCACTGGGAAGTGTATTATTTCATATATATATATATGCATATCTTCTTTCCTCTACAGTTTTTCATTTTCTTCTAAAGCAAACTCTTCTAAAGTATGAGTAAGATGAGTTTAGATTCATATCTTACCAGAGTAGCAAACTTCAGTAGCCAAGAGAATATCCTCCCTGATAACTTCAGGAAAAATTGTAGATATTGTTCTGACTGCCTTGTTTGAAATCACATTTATCTCTCACACACCAGTAACCAAAGGGATGTTGTTCCCTTATCAATCAAATCTGGTTATGCCCTCACCCTAGGAATCAGAATTGGGCTCCTCTCCCAACTCCAAATTGCTTGGGCAGAGTGGAAAACATGTCTTAATAGAGGAAAACTAGAATTCCATACCCAGGAGCACTCACCAAGAGCAGGAAGAAAGTGTAAAAAAGTCACCCAGATACACCAAGTCCAAATGAGGGGACTGAACTTGATTTTCCATAAGATTTCTTTCAGGTTTACTAGTCTATGCTTCTAACTTTCATTGCTTCAGAATATGTTCCAACTGTGCATCTATTTTCACAAATATGGTAATTAGCTTTTCTGCCACTAAATATCCTTATTTAATTTTTAGGTGCAAAAAAGTGGAAAAACATGCTGTTCTCTGTTTTCCATGATTATTCTCTTCTATGTGGCTATCTCTCAGGATCTAATGGCTTTATATTCTGCCTGCATGAAAAGCAATGGGGGTGGGGGGCGATGTATAGCCTATTGCAAGCACTGGCTTAAGGAACACAAAACTATAAAGTGACTACAAACCCACTTAGGGAAAATAAAATTGTCCCCTCTTTCTACTAAGGGGTTTTGATGTGTGTAAACTATTTAAACCCTTCAGAGAAAAGATGCTATAAAAATCCAAGTGATTATTCATACCATTATCCAATACAAATTGAACTTCTATCCCTTAGAGTCTCTTTCATTGCTAATTTCACTGACAGCAGTTGATAAAGTTGACATTTGGTTTTAATGGCACTGGCTAATAAGCTGTCAGAAGGTTTCACAACCTTATCAAGTCATATATTACATTACAAATATTAAAAATTACTGTTGGAATTAACATAATCTACGTTGGACACTCCATTGAACTAATCTGATAGCAAGTATCAACTTTTGTTCTTTTATTCTTTTTCACCCTAGGGAGACATGTAGTTGTATGATATGAATGTGAATGTTTATAATTCTGTGTAGATACTTCTGATGATGAATATTCAATCTATGTCATAGTAACTAACTGGCATTTGGTTTGATGCTCTGAACTTTTGAAAAACAGACACAGCACCTGATTCTACTTAAATCCTTTTATAATTTCCAATTTCTGAGACCACTCCAATCACCATCAAGGAAAGAAAGTAACATTTGAAGAAAATTGGAAATAAAACCGTGATAATTGCTTCTTTTTATTGAGAACCTCCTCCAGATCAATGTTGTTCATAATTATTAATTTCGTCCTCATCACAACCCTTTGAAATAATTTTACCAATTTAAACTCTATGCCTGTAAGTGACAGAAATCCAATTCTGATTGGCTAAAACCAGGAAGGGAATTTGTTAGCTTGTATGCAAAATCAGGGTAAGAGCCAGGTGCTCAGAGCTGGCTCAACCAAAGGTTCAAATGATATCCCCAAAATCTTTTCTCAGTCTGAATCTTTGAAGTAGGTTACATTCTCAGAGGCCTGTGGTGACTGTCACTAGCTCAAGGATACAGCACCCGAGAAGAGAATGTATTTCTTCCTTGACTCAGAAAAGATACAACAGACTTCCATTTTCTTGGTTCTGATTGGCTTGACTTAAATCATGTGACCATCAAAACCTGACAGCTAGAATGCACTCCTTGGTTTAAATTTAACTTTCCTCATCAGTTGCATCTGGAGGGAAAGATTAAAGATGATTTTACCCAACGTATAGGAGCCGAGAGGTCTGGTGAAGCCATCAAGACAAAATTGTGATGCTGTGGCCATGACAATGGGATGAAGGGTAAGAATGGGAAGAAGGGTAAGAATGGGAACAGAGTGGTGATATCAAAAAATTCACATTATAAGTTGGCATTATCTTCATTTCATCCATTGTAAAACCGAGATTCAACTTAGCTAAACAACTATGTAACATCATACGTCTAATGAGTGGCAGAGCCAGAATTCACAACCAAGCCCTAGTGACTCAAAAGTTAATGCTCGGTGTCATTGGAGACACAGAAATATGGTAGCACAGGGACCTGTACAAGAAGCCTGGGAAAAAAAGATCCAGGTGTCCACTTTCTTTGGGAGCTAGAATAAAAGTGTCATCTGTAACATATTTAATACAGACTACGTATTGTTATACATGCCACTTGTAGAAAAGGGAGAACCAAAGAACTGGCCTTGGAGGAAAGGACAGTAGGATGGGAAGTAACTGGCATCATGCTCTGTTCAAATTTCTGTTGCTTTCATACCTTCAGTAAGAAGTTAGGAGAATGATGTGACCCCTCTAAAATGTGAAATAAAAGGAAAAATGCCCCTCACTCTTGCACACTAGAAACCATTAAAAAGAACTGATATATTCCAAAACAGTTTTACAAACTACCATGTACTTATAAGGTCAGCTATGATTATGAATCTTAAAAAGGAATTATTACAGCTCACAGTGTAGTGCTAGGCAGAGAATGATGGCTTCCATGTTTATCAGTTTTATTTGAATGATTAAATCTCTTAACATTTACAAAAACTTATTTGACCTGAAATGTCAAAACCTTCATATATATTATTAATTGACTCTTTGTTATTCTCCTTACTGACTTATCTTCTGCTTACCCCCCGAAAGCTGGCATGTCTCAGGGCTCTGTCCAAACTCTGTGTCTTCTCCTTCACATTCTTCTCTGATGACCTCATCCCATCTTTCCCAAAGTCTGTGTACAGGTAACCACAAAAGTAGATCCAATCTGTAGCTCTGACCTTTCAGATCAGGACACCCAACTCTCAGTGTGTCACCGCCATTCAGGTTTCCAACTTAATATGTGTAAAACAAAATTCTAACTACCCACTGTCGATCACGTCTCCCAATATAATCCTTCCTTAGCTTTTCTTATTTACACGAGTTTGTCCTTGATTCCTGTCTCCTAACTCTAATAAATCTACCAGTCCTCTTGACCCCTTTCATCTCTATATCACAGCCTGAGCCTTTCATTTTTTGCCCTACTACCATCATCTAAGCCCAACCCTCTGGTCTCTTCTTCTCTATTCCTGCAACCATCTTCTAACAGGGCATTCTGATCCCACTCCTTCCCCAAAACAGAAAGTAGCAATATTTTCAAAGTGTGTCCATCCACCTGACTCCCCTGCTGCAAGCTGTCCAACACCTTCCCACCAGCCCTGGATGGCTGATTAAATCCTGTATGATCTACATCTGGACCCTTTCCCATTTTGTATCCTGCCACTACTCTCCTAGCTCAGTGTGCTTTAGCTTCTCCAGCCTTCTTTCACATCCCAGAATTCCTTTACACTATGAGGAATCCTCTTGCCTTTGACGTTCTCAGAGAGGATTTGTTCAGACTATGCAGATCTCAGCTGAGGTATAAAGTCTTCACAACAGATCTTCCTCATCGCCCAAATTAACAAGTCACCTATTGCTTTTTACCACAGCACTTTTTGTTCAGAATATTTATCACTGTATGATGTTTAATATTTATTTAATTTGTTCATGGGATTGTTTTTGCTCCAACCAAGATATATGTTCTATGAGATCAAGGACTTTCCATTATTAATAACTATATTGCCCAGAACTAAAACAATGCCAATCACTTTTGAGTAAATAAATCAATGGAAAAATAGATAAATGAATGAATGATGAATTATGGCATTTATTTCAAAGCCTGGGCCACCTGGGCAGTAAGCTTGCCACAGGTGATTGCAGTATCTATAAGATACAACTCTGTAAGGCAGGAACAAGCCATGAACCTCTGTTTCCCTGCAGCCTCAGAGAGTGAATAAAATCAGTTTGTGTATTGGGCTAATCACAGAGAGATCCCTCAAGGTTTCTATGGTTATGACCTGTAATTCTATTTGCAGTAAGACAGTTGTGTGGTGTGGAGGGGAGAGCTTGAATCCACGTCAGCCAGCCAAATTCCTCTACCTGCACTTCAGCAACATGTGCCCTTGCATTAAGTTATTCAGCCTTTCTGCCTTGCTGTTTTCTCAACTGTAAAGTAGCTTTAATAATAACCCATCCCACTTAGTTGTGAGATTCAATAAAACTAAAAAAGAAACCTGGTAACTGGAAGGAACCCAATATATGTTACTTCCACTTCTCTTGACTTGTATCCTCATTTATCACTGATGATGATAATTTTCACAGTTCTTGCTGCTGTGAATAGGATATTTACCAGACACTGCAGGTTCTGAGAGGAGGAGATCGCATAAGGAAAACATTCTTGGTCTCTGTGGCTGTCTTCCACTTGCCCTTCCCAAATCTCTCTTTCCTTCCTTCCCCACATGCTTCCAGTTCTGGGAGATGAAGCTGAATAGACTTTACCATAGGCTTTCTTTCCTTTTGGATTCTGGTTAGGTTTCATCAATGGACAGCATCAGCAGAAGAGTGGAGGGAGGGAGGAGAATGTGGTACCCTGACTCCATCTCATCAGAGTAGACAAGACCTAAGCACATCCTCCAGCTGCGGCCCTGGCTCTCTCCTGTCTCTGGTTTCCAGTAGCTCCTCTTTTCCTTCAGATCTGCAGACCTATACGTGCTACAGGCTGCCATTCTGGCTGCTCACCCTTAAAAGATGTTTCGAAATCGATATTTAAACATTCCTCAGAGTATCTTAGTTGAAGTTTTCATCTCTTCTCTAACCAGATCCTGCTTGACACAGTCCCTGTCCCTGATGTGTATTTACCCTAAGACTACATCACAGCAAAGGCCATTAATACTAAATGAATTGAAGCAAGAGTTCTTCTATGCACTGCTGGTTCTTCATGGTGCACTGGTTCTGCAGAATAGACTGACCTTGCTTCTTGCCTACATTCCACAAGAAGACCTCAAAAATATCTATATGCATATGAAACAACAAACAGAATTGAAAAACAGTGCATTTCAGATGTCTTTATTTTTGATCAATGATTTCTAATGGATCAAGTCTCTTAAGGAATGTTCAAAATACCCATGCCGAGGCCAAACCTCACCAACTAAATGGGGCCCTCAGAGAATGGAGCCCAGGCACAATTCTCCTGCAACTTGGGTATTTCTAAGGTGAAACTAGACTGAACCAATGGTTTTTAATGCTCCTGGAGACTCTGAGGGCCACCAGTACTGCACAAAATGCTGCTGTGATCATCCACATTCTCACAGTGAATTTGCTCCAGACTCCTCCATACTCACCTACAAATTCCTCTTTTGTGGGTTTGCAGATAAACTCTTCACTCAAAGTAGAGAAGGATGACTGTTTTCTCATGTGTGACCTTAGTGTCACTTCATCTCAAATAACACTTCAATTCTGAATAAAACATTTGATGTGATTAGAACACATGGTGATTTTTCATATGTAATTACTTATGCATTCATTCACATCATTCAGTGAGCATTGTCCCAACAGTTAGGAAAAACTGAGAACAAAGGAGATGTGGAGTTTGGAGACCTTCAAGGCCTGGACATCACTACTGTCGTGCTCATGAGCTAATGTTATGGAACAGACACAGATCTGAATTAAGAATATCTGACAAGTTCCAAGATAGACATATAGACAGAGAGAGATAGGTACATGGAGAAAGGAATGATTTGTTTGCATGAGCAATAAGCACGTTTGGCTCGTCTTATTTTCCTCCCATATGTGCCACTGCCTTTAACCAAAATAGCTATTTTACTCTTTCAGTACAGACCCCTGCTTCCACCAAAGTCTATCTAGGCTCTAAATCTCAGAGGCTGTCCCATGGGATTGAACCTTCCTCCCTCCTCACATAGTAGCAGGCAATGTGACAGACTGAATGTGACAACCCTGGGTTTGCCTCTTATCTGCATCAGTGCTTGTATACTTTTGTCACCAAAGACTACAGCTCCCTGATTCTCCATGACCTCAGGTAACTAGAAACAGGGTATAGTTCAAATTAGAGAAGTCCGTGTAAGGGGCAGGACACAGAGTCCAGTAAATGTACCTGAGATGCAGGGAAGGGAGCCTTTATTGCAATTATTGCTGGTTTTTTCAAATCCTTCCTGATCTCTGGGTTCATATTTCTGATTCAATTTATTTTAATTTCTTCAGTTTTTATTTTATTAGTCCATGTTTCTAATACATAATGATTACATTCCTTATGGAAAATTGGAACATGTACACAATAAATCTTAAATCTTTTTCTAATCCCTTTCCTCCCCCCTTCATCTCTTGATTCCCTTCCCAACTGAGGGGGAATCTATATCACTGCTTCTTATTATCTATCCCTTATTTGCTCTTTATTGATATTTTGGGTTTCTCGTATAAGAGAAGCCATGCGATATTTAAGTTGTGTCTCTGATTTATTTCACTTAACATTATGGTGTCAAGGTGCATTTATTTTCATACAAATGACTGAGTAAATGGTTCCATATTATTTGTTCCATTGTTCTGTTCTGTTTTTGTTTTCGTAAAGTCGAGGATAGAACCCAGGACCTTGTGCATGCTAGGCAAATGCTCTACCACTGAGCTATACCCACAGCAAAGCAAATAGTAATTGTACATATGGTGAGTATTGTGTGACATTTTAATATAACATGCAATGATTAGGTCAGGGCTGACTCTGTTTTGATATCCTTGACTTGTGCTTTTGTGGTTCTGAAATAATAAACAAATATAGGTAATATTTAAAGCGAAAGGCTAGGTAGATATATGGGCCTCACAGGAAGTGATGCTTAGCCACCCACCCACCAGTGTGGGCCGAACTTAGTGACTTCCTTCCAAGGAATAGAACAGGGAAAGAGGAAAAATAATAACTTCACAAGGAAGAAATTTGCATACACCACCTCAAATGTTCATGGTTAATATCACACTGACAACCATGTAGACCTCATATGCCTTGAAATAATGTGATGAGAAAAATATTTCATGCTTGTATTATTCTTTCCCAAGACCTATAATCCAAACCTGGCAGTGAGAAACAGTTCAATCTGAAAAGAACTGAATGATGTTCTACAAAATACCTGGTTAGTACTCTGCAAAATTGTCATGGTCACGAAAAACAAAGGATGAGACCAGAGGAGAGTATAGCGACATAGGAACTAAACACAGGGTCTTACTGTACCCAGGACTGGATGAATCTTGAAAGACAGAAAACATTACTGGGTGGGGGGAGGAGTCCAGAATTTAGTCAACAGTAGTTTACCAATGTTGACAAATAGATTGTAGTAATGTAAAAATCATTAAATATAAATATCCAGTGAAGGTTATATGAAAATCTTTACCTATATTACTTTACTATGAATTTACAGCTATTTGGGAGTAATCTATTGTTTATGTGAAAGCTGTGATTCTTCAGTAAAATTCCCCTGCACAACCTCGCCTGTGGACGGCAGCACTGTGGCTATGGAATGGTCACTGGGCCACTCAGCTGAAGATACAAATGCTTCCCCCATTTATCCCTTCAGTATATCCCTGGAGTATACTGTAGTTATAAATAAACCTACCCCTAAAAGCTTACTGTTTTTTTTTTCCTTGAGGTGGAAAGGACAGTAGCTCCCATCAATCAATATTTCATTTCTTTTGATTAAATTGTTTTTAAACTTCTCCTAATGAGTGAATCTGTAATTGTGGAAATACATTTGAAGTATAATCTGATCGACCATGACTTAATGTTCTTCATGTGGCTGTTATTTCTTCATAACAAAATGCTTTTCAGATACCTCCCAACAACTGGGTAAGATGCTTGCTTGGCATCATTATCCCAATTTCAGTTTGAAAAGTAGTGAGCAGAAGGTGCGAGTTACTTGTACTGAACGCAAGTGATAAAATCAAGGCAATTACAGGTGCAAGAGGCTTATGGAGTTGTGGGCAGGCTGTGAATGGTGAAAGCGGAAGGAAGCAGGATGGGGCTCAAAGCTCAGCCAGTGCGGTGGAGAGCACTTGCCCAAAGGCTGCCGTGAGAACAGTCCATGCCCTCCTGGACTTCCTGCTCACCTGGAGCAGAAGGGATGGGGTCCTCAGGTCCCCGTGTCCCCAGGGATTATGTTCTCACCTAGGTGCTACAGTGAAGTCCAAGGGTGCTGCAGTGGAGTCTGTCATCTGACTTCACTTTTCAAACCTGGACAGCAAATTCTTTTTTGCAGAGATATCCCAGTGATGCTCCTTGAAGTCAACCTCCAAGTCTCCAACTTTAGAGATCAGTGAATTAGTAAGTAAATAGATGATTGTACTTTACAAGTATTACAAATTGTGATTCCAAAGTGATCACTAGGTTTTCAGACGGATTCAGTAATCCAACTACTCCACATTTTAAAGAGCTGAAATTAGTTAAGGGCTCCCCAGCAAAAAGACTATGATAATAAAGTATCACCATTTTGCATGCATTTGTGGCTATATAAACCAATCATAGCTTTCACAATAAGTTCTGGGTTTGAGATCTGCCTTAGCAATTAGGAGATCATTTATTATGTAGGTAAGTTGTAGCTTATTATACTGCATCCTGATATCTCATATACCATCCCATATCATACCTTTGAGAGAGATGGGGCATCAGAGTCCTACAGGTGGACAGAGATGTATTGGAATCAGACAAACCTGTTTGAACCTACAGCCGCCAATAGCAAGCTATGTGTCTCATGCAAATTATTTAGCAAAATATTTGAGTTCCCATTCCCTGCTCTGAAAAACAGAAATAATACCTGTCTCACAGGTTGTGCATAACAGGGAATAAACTGTATGACCTGGGACACAAGTACATTGACTCATATTGAGCCCGGTTGATCCTAATTGCCCTACCTGAGATATTCAGAAAAAAGGCATCACAGTCAACCTCTGAGTTTCAAAATAGAGTGATATTTGTTTAAATCTATAGGGAGAAAATGCCCTTGAAGTCCAGGAAAGGAAGGAAGAAGGATTTCGCAGAACTTATGTATTCCATTTCCTGCATACATGCTTTGATTCATTTATTTGCTATGTGCAAAACTAGAACTTGGAATCATGACTAGATAGGAAATCATAGAACGGGGGAGTAAAATGTGAGACATGAGGGAAAGGGGAACTTCTCTGCAGCTACAGACAAGAGCTCGGAAAGATTTGGAGCATATGAACTCATGTACGCCATAGACCACCGCAAACATTATGTGCCGCAAATCTGTACTAACAAAACAGGGAGGCAAGCACAGCCCGCTTGTGCTGGGGCTTGGATGAGAGGTCAGAACCATAGGACTTCAATCAGCTACCAAAGACACGAGACCAGGAATGCTGAGCTCTTTCTGTAGCTACGGTCTCTAAGATCTGGCATGATCCCTTGTGGATTTTTCACATTACCTTTATCTTTCTAAACCGTTCCTTTATTAGCCTCTACTTAAATTATCTTAATTTCACGTGCCATCTGTTTTCTACTAGGAACACTGATTTTGCAGATGTTAACATAATATCAAAAGGTCATATCTGCTTAAGAAAATTATGGAAATCAGCTACTTTTATTAGACCAGTAACAAGGAGATTGGAATTCTTTTGGAAGATAGAAATTTTTGCCAATTTCTAAGAAAGATTGTCAGGACATTTTAGCTGAAAAAAAGTTGTAATTATTTTCCAATCAAAAGGTTAAAAATAATAACAAAAATTAACAGAAGTATCCAACAGTTTCTCTTCTGTTTTCTTCCCAAATAACTCAGTGCAAAAATGATTAGATGAAGCTGAACAGTGTAGGAGCAGGCAGAGGGAGCTCAGGACAGGATTTGGAGCTGAGAAGGCTTAGAAGAGTGCTGACCTGGCAGAGTGCCCAGCACAGAGGGCTGGAGCCCAAATAGGTCATTTCAGGTTCTTCTTTGTGAGGCAGCAACCTGCAATGGGTTGTCAGCGTCTCTGCAAGGTGTTTATGCAGTGTCACCCTGCAGGGATACTGGAGTCTGAGCAGAGTGAAAGGAGCATGCCCACACAGACGACACATAAAAAGTAGTACATGGCATTGGAGCACAAGAAACAGGAGGCAGCATTCATGTAGAGGACATTTCAGCACAGTGTCAGAGCCTGGGGTGATAGAAGAATCTCCACGTGAAAAGAAGGGAGTGCCCCAGTGCGAGGGAGAAGGCTCCACACAGGGTCAGTGAGAGACCTGGCAGCAACATAAGCAGTACAGCAGCTGAGCCTAGGGTGTTGGAGCCCAATGAGAAGAGCCATCTCTGCAGCAAGAGGAGTAACAGTGGTGACAAGCAAGTATGTCAGAGCCTAGGTAGGCTGGGGAGGGAGTTCTTGCAGGGTCATGGGCTTGGCAGTGGTGATGGCCCAGGGGAAGACATGCGGGCTCCCAGGGGGGAACTATGAAAGGAATTGGTTTTATAGAGGGGGAAATGATCAAGTAAGTGAATGCTTTAAGGATAATAGAAAACAGGATTCTTGCAATTCGAAAAAGAAGATGAAGATAGAAGAGGAGAGGAAACCAGAATAAATTCTGTGGTTGTGACACGGAATTGGTAATACTGATGTGGTCTTACAGTTTTCAATACACAAGTGGTTCCATAGGGCAAGTGAGATCTAAATACCTATCTACTATATATAAAAATGAATCTATTCTTTATCTCTGCCTACAGAGATATGGCCTAGGAACAGTAGCATTTCAACAGCAATAAACATACACAGCACACATCTCTTAAATTCTGAGCATTGTTTATCCAGTAAAAGGAATGGGAGTTCTGTAGAGGAATGGCTCACTCAAGGTCTGGGACAGGGAAGGTACAAAGTGAGCCTGTAGCATCTTTCTTGGTCAGTTTTCAAGTCCTCAGAGATGGATGGGAATCTATCAAAAAGACACGTACATCAGCTTGAAGGGATTCCCACTGGCAAATCATACACAAAGCATCAAAAAGTAATGAGAGATTGTAAACCACTGAGTGAAATAAGAATCCAAGTGGGGTTTTTTTTTGGTACCGGGGATCAAACTTGGGACCTTGGGCTTTTGAGGCATGCGCTGGAATCACTGAGCTAAATCCCAGTGATACTTTGCTTTTTTTAAAAAAAGAATCCAAGTGTTTGTAGTGATATATCACTAAATAAACTGGAGGTCTGATGAATGGTGGAATACTTACATAGTTTCTATCCATAATAATTCCTTCAACACACTTTTAACCACAAAAGGAAAAGAATAACTCCACAAGGGTGAATTCAGGAGGAAGCCACTTGTGTGATCAGGAGGATCTAGATGAGTAGAAACCACCTGTGACCAGAAGGGTACAATGAAGGTGACAAAAACCTACTTCAAGGATACTCCCACAAAAGGCGCATATTATGAGTTTAATAGTGAAAAAATAGTAGACAGGTGTAAAGTAACTATTCTGTAATCTTTCAATAATACTGGGGTCATGAAAGTCAAAGGAGTCCTGAAGAATTGCTCCCAACTGAAGGAACAGGAAGAGACATAATATCGAAATGCAATACTAAAATGTATCTCTTTTGCTGTAAACAACATTATTAGAACGCTTGGAGGAATTCAAGTGGGGTCTGCAGATTAAACAGTAGTCATGTATCAAAGTTAACTTCTGCTCTTGATAGCTGTTTTGTGATTACACAAGAGAACTTTTTATTTATAGAAAACGAGTACTGAATTATTTGAGAGCAAGGGGACATCATCATGATGGCAAATTACACCCAAATGGTTCATAGGGCATAAGAGAAACAACTTTGTGCTGAACTTGCAATTTTTTAAGTCTGTTATTGTTTTAAAATCACTATGAAAACGTTATTGAATGTTTCATCACAATCTAGCAGAAGTCTCCTACTCATCATTCATTTTAAATATGAAAATTTTATGCTTAATGACTTTTCTCTCCTTTTCTAGCTCCTTCAGCAAAGAGAATTCAGACCTATACCTAGCAAGACAGTCTGGGCCCAATAATTCATATGGTAGCAGTTGGCAATATGACAATCCCAGTGAGATTTCTTCTCCTTTTTGAGCTAACTGCTTCCACTTAGAAATGAAACTTTAAATATTCTGTTCTGACCTCTTCGCCTGGGAGGAGAGTTTAATTACCTGCCCAGTTTACATAAATTATGTTGCCTGTTTGTCTAAAATTGAATTCTGGGCAGAGATCAATATGGCCTCAGAAAAGCCAGAGCAAATGACTTCTCTAAAATGCCATCAAAGGTCACCGGAACCTCTCCTGCTTGGATGGGGACACTTTCTGTTCGACAACCTGGAGGATGTCACAGGCCTGCTGCCTGCTGCCTTGGGTACAAGCGCAGGAGCATGATTGATCATCGGTTAGAGGGCACTGGGTACAAACGCCCTCAGAAGTCAACTGTGTGAAATTAATTGAATATCACGATAAGTCTGATTCATCATTTGCCAAAAAGGGAGGGAAAAATGGCACAGAACACACCCAGGGCTTGATACATGAAACCTACTCAGAGTAACCTGCAGTTTACATGTAGGATCCTAATAGTCACAGACCATAACTGCTGTATTTGGTTGCAAATACCCAAAATTATCCAGGGAAAATTTTTTTATCTCTGTGACTTTCATTCTTTTCATCTTCCTTTCATGAAGGAAATAGTTGATACGGGCCAATTATATGTTGGGTACTAGTCAGATAACCACATTATAAAGTATTTTATAGTAAGGATGTAAAGAAAATAGCTGTAATATATCCTCTGGGAGATTCACAGGAAGCTTCATACGGGACATAGAATTTTATTTGTAACAGGGTACAGGGTTGTAAAAGATATTTGTAGAAGTAGGGAATAAGAACCATGCCATATAAATTGTTCAAATCGAAGCCTAGTAATTGCAACAGACCAGGAAATGCTGGAAGTAGTATTGGAAAGAGAAGTTAGCTTATGGCTGTGAAGTCTGGTCCTTAGGTAACACAACTTTTAGCATAGAGCCAGAAAGAGAAGATCTAGACAAGAAGAAACAGAAATATGCGGGGAAATTGGAGAGTCCCAGCAGCTTAAAGAGAAAGGAAATATTCCATTAGGAAAAAAATTATAAACAGGTCAAGAGATAGAGAAGTGTCAATAAGAATAGAACTGAGAGAATAGCACTACTACCGTGATTGTAACTTTGACAAGAGGAAAGCATGGAGCCCATCAGTTTTCAAGAGGAAAGAAGAGATCCTGAAGTACATCAGTGACATAGGTGTAAATTAACCTTTCCCAAAATTTGTTGATGAACAAAGGTTAAGTGGAGTTCATGAAAGCTATGAAAATGTAAAGAAGAAAACAGAGAAAAGGGTGTGTTTGACTGATTTATTAATAAGAAAAGTAAAAACCACTGGCAGGCAGAAAGGATAGAGTCAATGTAGTCTGAGAGACTGTGTTGCAGGGATAATGGTTTCATCAAATTATTTTGGAAGGTGAGAGGAAGGATAATTGAGAGCATAGATTGTTATAATAGTGTCTCTTGTGGAAAAGATAAGAAATTTTAAGATAGGTGAGATGGTGGTTCTGTGAGAGAGGAAATAAAAAAGATTAAATGTCTTACCTTTCTCTTGAGGCTGAGGGAAAATAGCAGACACTTAAAGTTAAAGTAGGAAACGTTTATTTGGCTCACAGTTCATAGAGGTTTCAGTCCATAGTTGGGTGGCCCAAATGCAGGGTGGGATGTAGCAGAGGGGCATCGCAGAGGAGAAAACATTTCAATGCCAGCAGAAGACACCAAAAGCAACAAGGTCCCTTAGCAGCGTCTCCCTGCCCCTTTCATCTTATCCAGGCTACTTAGGGCGAGCAGCACTCGCACCCGTCCTCCTAGTGCCCTTGAGCCTGGCATTGCAGCATGAGTAATCCCAGCATCACATACTCTAGAACCAGCTGCCTCTGAGAAAGCCCCACCTATGCCCACATGAGGCTTTGGGGACATCCTGACACAAGCCATAGCACTAAGTTAAGTGACTACTATTTCACATGTGCACTAAAAGCTAAGATACATTTTCAAGAAATAAAGGAAGTGTGAGTAAGGAGGGGTGATGTGAGGAATGCAGACTCTGTTGTGAACAGCAACTGTTGGGAGGGTTTCAAATGCAGAAAATGATACTAAAGAAAAAATCCTAGAGTCATATGAGAGTAGGGTAGAGTAAACCACAGTAAAGGACTGTAACAAATAAAAGTCAAGAACTCAAGGACTTCCAGGGAAAAACAGGAGTGCTTATTTCTCATGAGAATCAGTTTTGCTCTTCTCCACCCAATCCTCCAAAGGCCAGGGCTCCAACAGCTTTGTCCCGTATGCCCTGTGACTTCCAAGTTTACTCTAAAGTGTCATCTTCCTGGTGGAAAAGACCATAGAGAACGATGCACAGGAGGCTTTATGTCCCAGACCTGGGAGTAGCACACAGTGCTTCTGATCATGTGCAGATTAGCTAGAAACTCAGACCTGGAGCCTGCCCTAAATTGGAAAAAAAAGGACAAGCATGAGCATCAATACACAACATCTCATAAGGTGTACAAAGTTATTCCCCACAGATAGAAACAAAGCCAGATAACAGTAAATTCAGGAGATAGCTTCAGTGCGGAGGCCATCAAGGCCAAGAGCTGCCAGAGCTCGCCCTAGGGCTGAACGCAGTCCGCTGCCTGCACCATTCCCACAGAGGAGGGTGAAGAGGCCCCCAAGGCGAAGGCTGGGGCTATGTACACAATAATTTTGCTGGTTATACAGGCAGTTCCCTTGAACATTTCAAATTCTATCCCCTTGACTAAATGATTGAATTAAAGAGAAAGGAGTTTTGGATTGTGGGTTAGATAACTTGGATTATAGTCCAAATTTTGTAATTACTTCTCTGATGACCTAACCAAGTCACTTCTTTTCTCTGAGCACCAGTGTCTCATTTTTAAATCGTGAATTATTTGGCTGAGTGGGGCTTGTAGGCTTTCTTATTCAAAAATAAAGATGTGATAAGTCTTTTCTGAAATAGCAATGTTTTTCTTCCACCATCATATGAATGAAACAAAAGCCAAGCGAGTGCTGAGCAGTAAAGCAATTTGGAGTTCTGAGTTTTAGAATATATCCCATGGCTCCATCCTGGAAGGCATTTTGGTGCAGGTTTCAAGAGCTTTTTTTTTTTTTTCAATTCATTAGCTTTATTGGTACATTTTAGGTATATATGATGACATTATCTAGGTAATATGATGACATTCATCATGGAGAATTTGTACCTTTACATGATACACCTTAGTTAAGTAAATTCATGCAGAAGGGTATATGACAAGTCCAGGTATCTGTAAAAAATTATATATAATAGAGAAAATTAAAAGCAATGAAAGTGTTCAAGTTCGATAGGAATATTGAACACAGTAAGTATATGCAGTCATTAAAAATAGAATTTTTTATTTTAGTTAACAACAGATATTGAGGAGTCATCAAAATGTTTGGTCAATTATTTAAGATAATAGAAATATGTTTGTGACTTCTTTCTCTGAAAATATCAAGCCCTCCAAAGAGTTTTTTGTACTTCATCTTACCTCTTATCATCACTTGAAATCTATGTATTTTATTTGTTTCTTGTTTGTTTTTCGAAGCTCAGTTATTCAGTGATGACTATAATAGCTTTTGTATTTTAAATTCGCAGCCTAACTTCATTTCCTAAAAATAAACTTGAGAGATAGTATCATTCAATAAGTATTTTCTGAAGAAATATATTTAGCTCCAAGCCTCCTCCCCAAAAATACCCAGAGAAAATTGTATGCATGTTGTATTAGTTAGGCTTCCCCAGAGGAACAGAATCAACAGAGAATACATGTATAATCACATGAGGCGGTTTATTGGGTGGGCTTATGGGGTTAGAGGCTGGAGAGTTCACAATGGCCTCTGAGGAATCAGGGGTGGAAGAGTGCACAGTGGTCATCGGTGTGGCAGAGAACTGGAGGATGCAGAGCTTTCCAGCCCAGGAATACGGGAGCCGTAGAACAAGTGGGATCAATGATGCAGCACCTGTTCATGTAAAAGGCCTGGCAGCTCCCCAGACAGGCCCCCACGTAAGTGAGCTTTGGGAGCCTGAAGAAACTGGAGAGCAATGTCCAAAGGCAATGGCAGCATGGGACACACCTGCTGAGGAAGAGAGGGACTCTTCAAAACTGGCATGCTTTCATCTTTCCCCTTCCTATTTCCTCCAGAGCACAGCCCTACTTGTTGGTGCCACCCATGACCACAGTGAGTCTTCTGCCGTTGATCTGCTACCCTACAAGGCACACCCAGAACTGTGCTTTCCAGACCTGCTAGACACGTCTTACTCCAGTCATGCTGCCGTATCATAATTGTCATCTGTAGCATGGCTGTTGTCATTTCATAATGTTAAATCCATATTATAAATGAATCTGAGTCTGTCTTGGATCTGTCTTGTAAATGTCTTTCTTGATGAAACACAAACATAGGCAAATGATATAAAATAGTCACTTCTGAAAACATAGATGCTATTATTTGACTTTGACTCGCTATGGCTATTAGTCGGTGTGTGTGTGTGTGTGTGTGTGTGTGTGTGTAACAGCAGCACGCTGGCCACTCCAATGCTGCAGCCTTGGAGCCTGTCACTGTGCCTCAGCAGCACTGCTCCTCCTGAAGTCCAAGCTTCCGCTATCACTCAAGAGGCCACAGAAATTTTAATCCCACCTCCCTTGTTCGTTCCTGATCCTGCCATTCAGAGCTTCTAGAGTTCTTTGAAACTGACCTCCCTTTCCTCCTGTTTGAAATCCTGAGTGGCTTCCCATCATGCTCAAAATCCAGACCTTTCCTCACCCTGGCTTCAAGAGCATGACCCATCTCCCTGGCCTCGTCTCCTGCTGGCCTCCCATACCCACCTCATTCAACTGCACTTTTTCTCTGGTCCTCAAAACACATATTCTTGTCTATTTTCAAACCTTTGTACTGCACTTAAACTCTGCCTAAAGTGCTCGCCTGGTCACTTCGGCCTGGCTGCCTCTCACTCACTACATCTCTGCTCCATCTCACTTTCTAGAGAGAACGCTGGATCACCCATCCACTCCACTCCCACATGAGACATTTTCTTTCTACAGTCTGTGTCCACGTTAAAACATTTATCCTTATCAAGTCACCTTATCTGTTGATTGGTGCTTTTATTGTGTGTATCTGTCTGCTTCCCTAGAAAACATACTTCCTAGGAGCAGGAAACCTGTCTATCTTCTTTATATCCTCAGACCTGGCAAACATACAAAGAGTCACTAAACAACTACTTGTTCACTGAATTAATTCATGATTCTGACCCGAGTTCTTATCTGTCCTAAAGTCCAGTGTTCTTCCTACTCCAGTCTTAGTATCTTGCTCCTTCCACAACATTTTGAAGCAAGGTTTGATTTCAAATGATAAAAGTAGGAGTTAAAAAATGATCAAAGAACATTCCAAGATGATAATGTGTGTTCGCAAGGAAGAGAAAAAGATTGAGTGTTTGTTGTTGTAAATTAAAATCTACTGTAAATGCTATGGTGATTGCATTAATCAAGACTATTTATAAATGGCAATCTCCCAAACCAACTATTTAAAGCAAAATGAAAAGGAGAATTTTTATTTCTTATTACAATAAAGTTCAAAAATATACTGGTGCTGGGCACTAGTCGATCCATTTACTCAAAGAATGTTACCCAAAGTGTGTCCCTTAACCTCTCGTGTACATATATTTTTTTCTGTGTGGGCATTTTTCAATCAAGCTTTCCAACAGTACTAATGACCAGCAATAATTTCAACTTAAATCCAAATAGTTTAGCAATATTAACAAATAGATATCACTTCTTTCCCAATACAGTAAGTCTCCAACTTACAAATGAGTTTCATTCTGGAAGAACATTCATAAGTCAGATTCGTTCTTAAGTCCCACAAAGTGTGTCTTATACAGTACACCTGTGAAAGTTTGCAACGCAAATGCTTATAAGTCAGTGACTTACTGTAGCTACAGTAAATATTTCAGAATGGCTCTACTGGCCAGATGTACTTGTTAATGCTTGCCTCATAAATATCACCCTAAAATTTACAGTTTAAGTCTATCATAATTCATTATTTCTCATGAGTCTGAATATGTGGTTGGTGGTTCTCCTGGGTTCAGTTGGCCTTATTTTGAACACATGCACTTACAGTCAGCTGTGAGACAACCAGAGGCTCTGCTGATCCTTTCTGGTTCCTCTACATGTTTGGGCAATGATAAACCAGTTGTTGTAGTACTTTTATTCAGAATAATGAGGTTCTCTTCCATGTGTCTCGCATCTTCCAGCAACTTACCTCAAATGTTTCTCATGGCAATGGCAGGCTTCTCAGAAAGGGTGGAAGTTCACAAGACAGTTTAAGATCTAGACTTAGAATTAGTTCAACATCACTTCTTCTTTATGCTGTTGACAACACTAAGTCACAGGCCCAGTTTATAATCAAAAGGATTGGGAGGAACATTATGGGGAGAATTGTAATTATATTGCAAAGAGCATGGATATGGGGTAGGCAGAAAATTGGGGTCATTTTTGAAGTCAGTCTCATCTTGAAGTTGAGTCAAAGATCTATTGTTAAATCAGTTACCATGAACAAAATGTGGATGAGCCCTTGGCCGTGTGCTTGGGCAGAGCAGGCATGGTCTGGGCTGAGGGCATCCTGCTCAGCCCAGCTCACTCCGCTCACTTTTGACCAGGAAACCAAGCCATTGAGGACCCCCAGGCATGCCCACCAGCCTCCAGCTTGGCCAACTCTTGGTTGTATAGCTACTTGGATCCACACTACAGAGACTCGGGGGAGCATAAAGGCCATTGTCCTGAGCTGCAGAAGTGAACAACAGATAGAGGGCCTCTCTCAGGCTCCCTGATGAAAACTGAAGCCCACTGGAAAAGTGAAGAGAATCTCTTCAATGAAGGCTCACCAGACCACCGTGCTTGGTAAGTTGGAGGGATCATCACCTCCCATTGGAACCTGGACTATCTTCAGGGGAAAGGCAGCTGGAACCTGCAGTAGAGGCTTGCAGAGTTCAACCCTGCAGGGGGACAGGGAGCTCAACTTGGGACTTGCAGCCAGAAACTTGCCTGAATTTCACGGGTTTGTGACTGGCTTACTGAGACTCATTGACTTATATCTGCACACTGCTGCCCACGTTGTCTATTATGACAGCAGAAACATACCCTGAAGGAGGCCCTTCATTTTTCTCTTTTATTTGTTATTTTGAAAATAACCACTAATTTTTTTGCTCATATTTTTAATTGTTTTTCTTCTTTGTGACTCTTTTAAAATTTTTGTTTTTCTCTTTTTTCTTTCTCTCTCTCACTCTGCCTCACTCCCTTGCTGTCACACATTGTTCTTCATCTCCCCTTTGTGTTCCTGTTCTGCCCCTAATTTGTATTTCTTCTTTATCTTTCTTTTCTTCTCTTTCCTTCTCTTGCATGTACCCTCTGGCCTTACTGCTAACCTTTCCCTATCCTTCTACTTACATATTTCTCCCTCCCCAACTCTTTCTAACTCCCCATCCTAAAGGATAAAGTTGCTATATTGAACAGTTTATTCACTACAAATATATGTTGGGTTGGTCCTTGATGTTGATTTAATTCACACAGTTAAAGATGATAGATTAATAACTACTGCAAATTGTCATTTTCTAAGAGGTACTTGATGCTATCGTGTTGCTGATTTTATCACTTGGGCTAAGGTGTTGTGATTGAGCTAATCAGTTGTCCTTCCTGGTATAATGAAAATGAGACAGTCTCCAAGCCATTAGAGACTCAAAATCTAAAGACCAGCTATATCTGGAAGACACCTCTGAGAAGTAATCATTCCATAGTGTTCTAAATGCATCAACAAAGGTATTTACAATAAGCAACTTCAAAGTATCAACCCAGGAATCAAACCAAGGACAGTACCAAAAATAAAAATGAGAAGACATTTAAGTAAGGCACAAACCCAGACTTCCATCTGACAAAAGGCAAATTCTGAGGGAAACGAGGTAGAAAAGTCTGATAATCAACCACCTGGACACCCTGACCTGATAACATAGGAAGTAACAAAACAGATGAATGAGGCTTTAAAAAAATTCAAAACAGAAATAATTTCCCAGATAACTACAGAGATGGTGAGCAGAATGAAAGACATGATTAGAGGCTCTAGAACAGAAACAGATATAAAATAGATGAGCTCAGAAACATGATGGAAGCCATGAATGTCCAGCATAAGAAAGAAATGGAAACCATGATCACCCAACATAAGAAAGAAATGGAATCCATGAAACAGATTCACACAGATATTCAGGAGATTAAAAATTCCATTGAAAGTATCTACAGCAGATTAAGGGAATCTGAAGATAGAATATCAGATATACAAGACAGGATCACAGTTAAGGACCATGAAAACAGAGATCTCTTCAAAATAGTAAGGGACCACGAGAAATCAATCCACCAGCTGCTAGATGATGCAAAGAAGAATAACATAAGACCAATAGGAGTCCACAAAAAAACAGGAGAAAGTACAATTGACATAAAAAACACTGTTCACAGAAGTAATAGTAGAAAACTTCCCAGGGAGAAGTGGAGAATTGGACATACAGATAAGTGAGGCATATGGAACTCCAACTAGCCACAATCAAAAAAATCTACACCCAGATATATAATAGTCAAGATCCCAGAAACCCAACAGAAGAACAAAATCCTACAGGCAGTTAGAGAAAAGAAACAAATCACCTTTAAAGGAAAGCCCATCAGAATCACGGCAAACTTCTCAACACAAACCCTCAACTCAAGGAGAGCTTGGAGTGAAGTATGTCAAGCTCTAAAAGAAAATAACTTCCAACCTAGACTGTTGTATCCTGCAAAACTATCTTTCAAAATTGATGGGAAAATTAGATACTTCCATGACAAAGAACACCTGAGAAATTTCTTGAACACTAAACCAGAACTCCAAATAATTCTAAGCAATATCCTAGAAAAAGACAATGAAAGTCACAACTCCGTGAGGCCCAACAGAGGGAAGTCACTAGGCAAGGTAAGAAACTAAAGGGAAAGGGGAAAACAATAAGAAATAAAAGAGCCAACAACAGCAAAACATCATGACAAGGATAAGTCAATATCTATCAATTATAACTCTCAATGTTAATGGCCTCATTTCACTAATCAAAAGAAATACACTCACAGAATGGATTAAGAAGGAAAATTCAGCAATATGCTATATACAAGAAACACAGCTAGCTCAAAAAGAAGTTTGTAGACTGAAAGTAAAAGGATGGAAAACAGTTCTCCACATGACATGACAGGAACCCAGAAAAAATCAGGGGTAACAATCTTATTTTCAGGCAAAGTAGATTTCAAACCAAAACGAATTAAGGGAGACAAAGATGGTCACTACATCCTTGTGAAGGGAACATTCCAAGAGGAAGAGATGACAATCCTAAACATAAATGCACCAAATACGAATGCCCCCAATCATACAAAACAAATACTAATGGACATGAAAAACCAAATAAGCACTAATACAATTGTAGTGGGGGACTTCAATACCCCATTACCACAAATAGACAGATCATCTAGACAAAA
This sequence comes from Heterocephalus glaber, assembly GCF_000247695.1. Next base: position 27,215,126 of record NW_004624735.1, read on the forward strand.
AATTAATAATTAAATTTTAGAACTGAACCAAGCTATTGAACAAATGGACTTAACAGATGTTTACAGAGTGTTCTACCCCACCAAATCAGAATACACATTCTTTTCAGCTACACACGGGTCATTCTCCAAAATAGAACACATGCTAGCTCGCAGGACATGCCTAAGTAAATGTAAAAGAATTGAAGTTACCCCCTCTATATTATCAGACCATAGCGATAAAATTGGAGGTCAATAACATAAGAAACTGCAAAACTCCCACAAACACATGGAAATTGAATAACACCCTCCTGAACAAGCAGTGGGTCACAGAGGAAATTAAAGAAGAAATCAGATAGTTTCTAAAAGTAAACGATAATGCCAGTACAACATACAGGAATCTATGGGACACAATGAAAGCAGTTGTACATGGGAAATTCATAGCAGTGAATGCCCATATTAGAAAAACAGAGAGAACTCAGATAAATAACCTAATGCAGAACCTCAAGCTCCTAGAAAAAGAAAAGCAGAACAAACCCCAAGCTTGTACAAGAAAGGAAATTATAAAGATTAGAGCAGAAATCAATGCAATGGAGACTAAGAAAACGGTACAAAAAATTAATGAATCAAAAAGTTGGTTTTTCGAAAGAATAAATAAAATTCATAAACCCTTAGCCAACCTTATCAGAAAAAGGAAAGAAAAGGCTCAAATCCATGCAATTAAGAAACAAAAAAGTGAAGTGACAACAGACCTAGCAGAAATCCAGAGGATCAACAATACCTACTTCGAGAACCTGTACTCTAATAAAATGGAAAACACAGAAGAAATGGATAGATTCCAAGATACATACGAATTGCCAAAGTTAAATGAAGAATATATAGAAATGCTAAACACCCCAATAACAATGAGTGAAATTGGAAATGTAATAAAAAATTTACCAAGAAAGAAAAGCCCAGGTCCTGATGGGTTCACTGCTGAATTCTACAAGACATTTAAAGAAGAACTATTGCCATTACTCTTTAAACTCATCAAGGAAACTGAAAGGGAAGTAGGTTTCCAAATTCATTCCTGGAAGCAAGTGTTACTTTGATTCCAAAACCAGAGAAAGACACAACCTAAAAATAGAACTACAGACCAATCTCCCTAATGAACATAGATGCAAAAATCTTCAACAAGATACTGGCAAACAGAATGCAGAGGGTCATCAAGAAGATCATACACCCTGACCAAGTCGGATTTATCCCAGGGATCCAAGGATGGTTCAACATTTGTAAATCAATAAATGTAATACACTATATTAACAGAGTCAAGGACAAAAACCATATGATGATCTCAATATATACAGAAAAGGCGTTTGACAAAAATCCAACATCCATTCATGATAAAAACCCTACAGAAAATTGGAATAGAAGGTCTTTATCTCCATCTGATTTAGGCTATTTATGAAAAACCAACAGCCAACATCATACTAAATGGTCAAAAACTGAAAACTTTCATGCTAAAATCAGGAATGAAACAAGGATGCCCACTATCACCACTCCTGTTCAATATAGTTCTGGATACATTAGCCACAGCAGTTAGAAAAGAGAAAGAAATAAAAAGAATAAAGTTAGGAAAGGAAGAAGTTAAACTGTCATTATTTGCTGATGATATCATACTTTACATAGAAGACCCAAAAAACTCTGCCAGAAGACTTCTAGACTTAATTGAAAGATTCAGTAGAGTAGCTGAATACAAGGTCATCACTCAAAAAACAATAGCCTTCTTGTACACAAATAACAGACTCACTGAGAGAGAAATTAGGGAAACAATTCC